>CM036755.1:20166816-20579316 GCA_020796225.1 Arion vulgaris
ACACGCCAAAATTGTCCCCTCCCTTCCGCCATGCCCCGGTACCCGATCTACCTTCAGAACCCCCCATTCCGATCCCTTCTAACATTCGGTACCCGATCCCTTTATAAAGTCCCCGTTCCCCTCACACTTATAACCTTCCCCGGTCTCCGTCTACCTTCAGTAAAAGTCCATGGGCTGATCACCGCCCAACTGTATGGTAATCTAACCCTTTAAAATTCCCCTTCTCCCATCCCTTTAACTTCCGGTACTGATCTACCTTTAACGTCCGGCCGATCCCTTCAGTAACATGTCCGGTTCCCCTCTCGTAACTGTCCCCGGTACCCGATCACCCAAAATGTCCCGGTACCCGTCACCTTCAACATGTCCCAGGTTTCCGTCACCTTCAAAATTCCGCCGTTTCCATCTACCTGGGAACATGTCCCCGGGGCTCCCATCTAAACCGTAAATTTTCCCAAAATACTCCGTCCCTTATAACATGTCCCCGGGCCGATCTGCTTAAGGGAACATATACCGATCACCCTTTTAACTGCATTCCCATCACCTTCAATCTTTTTTCCAAATCTGATCACTTAAAAATTCCCATTACCGTCCCCCTTTAAAATTTTCCCTAGGTACTCCGATCTACCTTGTCTGTCCCGGTACTCCCCTCCTTTTAGTAACTTCCCCTACCCGATCTACCCCTCTTTTCCGGTCCCCCCATCTCCCTGGCTTATCCACCGGTACCGATCTCCTTCAACTGTCCCCGGTACCCATCCCTATCATTTCCGGTCCCGATCTACACTTCAGTAACATGTCCGGACTGATCACCCCCATCATGTCCCGGGGACTCCCTCTAAATTCAGGGGTCCCCGTTCCGATCACCCTTTTTGTCCGGTACTCCCATCACCGAACTATACCCCGATCACCTTCTTTATTCCATTTCTGATCTACACTTCAAAAAGTCCCCGGTACTCCCTCCCTAGAACATGTCCCCGGGTTCCCATCACACTTCAGAACATTGGTACTCCCATCTACCCAAAAAATGTCCCCGGTCCGATCTACCTTCGAACATGTCCGGTACTCCGATCTACCTATAAATGTCCCCGGGTTCCCGATCTACCTTTAACATTCCATTACCCGATCTCACCCTCTTTTTCCGGGGACCGATTCACTTCGAACATGTCCCCGGGGGCTCCGATCTACCTTTAAAAATTCCAATACTGATCACCTTAACATGTCCGGTACTCCGATCACCTTCAAACTTCCCTTTGATCACACTTCAAAAAGTCCCCGGCCCCCGATCCACTTAACATGTCCGCTTGATCCCTTCAAACATTCCCCGGGACTGATCTCCTTCGAACATTCCCCGGGATGATCACCTTCAAACAAAACCATAGGTACTCGATCTACCTTCAAGAAAATTTCCCTAGGCTCGATCTCCTTCGAACTGTCCCCGGGGGCCCATCTACCTTCAGTAACAGTCCAGGTACCCGATCTACACTTCATCGTTCGGTACCCGATCACCTTTAAAAAATTCCGGGGACTGATCCGCCAAAACATGTCCGGTCCCCATCTACCTTTGAACTTCCCCAAATTCCCATCTACCAATGTCCCCCGGCCTGATCTACACTTCATCTGTCCCCGGTCGATCTACCTTCATAACCTTTTCCAACCCCATCCCTTTTAATCCGTCCGATCTAATTAAGGTATGTCCAGGTCCCGATCTCCCCGAACATGTCCGGTTCCCGATCTCCTAGAAAACCTATCCGATCTACACTTAAACATTTTGGGCCGATCTACCTAACTTCCAAGGGACCCGATCTCCTTCATAACATGTCCGGACCGATCTACATTTTCGGGACATCCCATGGGCCCGTCTACCCTTCGAACAGTCCGGTTCCGACTCCCTTCAAACTGTCCAGGGCCGTCTACACTTCAGAACAGTCCCGGTCCCGTCTCCCTTTTAAAAGTCCCCGGGCCGATCCCACCCCAAAAATTTCCCTAGGTACTGATCTCCTTTGCATTCCTTTAAAACCCCCTCTCCTTCAATCATGGCCGGTCTGATCTTTAAAACATGTCCCAAATACCCGATCACACTTCAGCAAAAACCAGGTACTATCTACCTTCAGAACAGTCCTAATCCCCGATCACCCCAAACCCGCCTGCCCGATCACCTTCAAGTAACGCCCGGTACCCGATCTACCCAATAAAATGTAAGGGCCCGATCCCACTTCGAAAAGTCCTTTTTGATCTCACTTTGAACATGTCCAAGGGGCCCGATCTACATTAAACCATGTCCACCGGGCTCCGATCTACCTTCAACATGTCCGGTACCCGATTACGCCCAAGCTTTGTCCGGTCCCCGATCTACCTTCAATCTTTTCCTGGTCCCGATCACCTTTAAAACCCCTGTCCCGTATACTACCCCAGAAAGTCCAAGGTCCCGATCTCACTTCTGTTTAAAGTTCCGCCCCGGTACTGATCTCCTTCGCCCCTGTCCGGGACCCGACACCTTTAATCGCCCCGGTACCCGATCTACCTGAACATGTCCGGTCTGATCACTTCAAAAAGCCGGGACCCGATCTACCTGGGGAACATGTCCCGGTCTGTCCCACTTCGAAATGTCCGGTCTGATCTACCTTTGAACATGTCCAAGGATCCCATCACGCTTCAGAACATGTCCTTTTCTGATCTCCTTTGGGGAACAGTCCAGGTACTCGATCCCTTCAAATGTCCAAAAGTCCGATCTACCTTAGAAACAGCAGGGGCCCAACACCGGGGCGTGTTGTTTTAAACTCCAAAAAGCTATTCCGGGCAAGATATGTCCCCGGAAATACTAATTTCCTGGGGTTTTTCCCTTTTTCCCTTATTAACCCCGCCAAAGGTCTCAAAAACTGCTTCATTAATTCGATTTTTGGATTCACTTCAAAAAAGGGGCCAAAGGAAACCGGGGCTCCCCCATTAACCCCCAAAAATCGATCTATTACAGCCGCCTTCTCCCCAAACAAAGCCCGGGTCCCGTAATCCAGGGGTTAAATTATAACATCATCTCCAAATGCCCTTTTGATCTTTACACCCTTCGAAAAAACCCCCGGGGGCCCCGACATACGTAAGGCCCGGGCCCCCCCCTCCCCCGGACTTTGCCCCCAAAAACCCCGTGTTTAAAAAAAACGCCGTTCTCATCACGATAACATGTCGGGGCCGTTTCCATTAAAATTGGGTTTTTAACATTGGTCACCGGGGTTATTTTTGGGTTTTTTACACTTTTTTTTTTTTGAAAATAATGGTTTAGATAGAAATCAGAAATTAAGACATATATCAAAGGAAAATACAAAGAGTTGTGGAGGCAACAACCCACAGCAAACACCCACAAGATCCCATCAGCAGACTAAACAGAAAACAGCACACAACAATCTTTCGTCTAAGAACAGGTCACTGCAGGCTCAACCACCACATGCACAGAATAAAGCCTGTTCAGACTGAACAGTGTGTGCATGCCAGACAGAAACACAGACTCCAGAGCACATCCTGCAGGCATGTCCATCATACATATACCAACGAAACGAAACATGGCCTCATGAACAAAGCTTACAGAGCAAGCTATGGAGAACTCTCGAAGAACTCCAACTGACATGCAGCTACATAGAGGCAACCCATCTCATGGTTTAGACAAGCATTGGAAACCGAGAACTAAAGAAGAAGAAGAAGAAAGGCAAACAAACACGGAAACCATTACAGAAGGAAGCATCCCGACCAAAGAGGAGAAAAGGAAGACTACTCTGTAGATGGATTTGAGATATGAATGATAGTTTGAGCATGAGGGTTCTCTGTGGCATAGAAGTTAGGTGCTCGTCTAGATGGATTTGAGATATGAATGATAGTTTGAGCATGAGGGTTCTCTGTGGCATAGAAGTTAGGTGCTCGTCTAGATGGATTTGAGATATGAATGATAGTTTGAGCATGAGGGGTCTCTGTGGCATAGAAGTTAGGTGCTCGTCTAGATGGATTTGAGATATGAATGATAGTTTGAGCATGAGGGTCTCTGTGACATAGAAGTTAGGTGCTCGTCTAGATGGATTTGAGATATGAATGATAGTTTGAGCATGAGGGTTCTCTGTGGCATAGAAGTTAGGTGCTCGTCTAGATGGATTTGAGATATGAATGATAGTTTGAGCATGAGGGTTCTCTGTGGCATAGAAGTTAGGTGCTCGTCTAGATGGATTTGAGATATGAATGATAGTTTGAGCATGAGGGTTCTCTGTGGCATAGAAGTTAGGTGCTCGTCTAGATGGATTTGAGATATGAATGATAGTTTGAGCATGAGGGGTCTCTGTGGCATAGAAGTTAGGTGCTCGTCTAGATGGATTTGAGATATGAATGATAGTTTGAGCATGAGGGTTCTCTGTGGCATAGAAGTTAGGTGCTCGTCTAGATGGATTTGAGATATGAATGATAGTTTGAGCATGAGGGGTCTCTGTGGCATAGAAGTTAGGTGCTCGTCTAGATGGATTTGAGATATGAATGATAGTTTGAGCATGAGGGGTCTCTGTGACATAGAAGTTAGGTGCTCGTCTAGATGGATTTGAGATATGAATGATAGTTTGAGCATGAGGGGTCTCTGTGGCATAGAAGTTAGGTGCTCGTCTAGATGGATTTGAGATATGAATGATAGTTTGAGCATGAGGGTTCTCTGTGGCATAGAAGTTAGGTGCTCGTCTAGATGGATTTGAGATATGAATGATAGTTTGAGCATGAGGGTTCTCTGTGGCATAGAAGTTAGGTGCTCGTCTAGATGGATTTGAGATATGAATGATAGTTTGAGCATGAGGGGTCTCTGTGGCATAGAAGTTAGGTGCTCGTCTAGATGGATTTGAGATATGAATGATAGTTTGAGCATGAGGGTTCTCTGTGGCATAGAAGTTAGGTGCTCGTCTAGATGGATTTGAGATATGAATGATAGTTTGAGCATGAGGGTTCTCTGTGGCATAGAAGTTAGGTGCTCGTCTAGATGGATTTGAGATATGAATGATAGTTTGAGCATGAGGGTTCTCTGTGGCATAGAAGTTACGTGCTCGTCTAGATGAATTTGAGATATGAATGATAGTTTGAGCATGAGGGTTCTCTGTGGCATAGAAGTTAGGTGCTCGTCTAGATGGATTTGAGATATGAATGATAGTTTGAGCATGAGGGTTCTCTGTGGCATAGAAGTTAGGTGCTCGTCTAGATGGATTTGAGATATGAATGATAGTTTGAGCATGAGGGTTCTCTGTGGCATAGAAGTTAGGTGCTCGTCTAGATGGATTTGAGATATGAATGATAGTTTGAGCATGAGGGTTCTCTGTGGCATAGAAGTTAGGTGCCTGTCTAGATGGATTTGAGATATGAATGATAGTTTGAGCATGAGGGTTCTCTGTGGCATAGAAGTTAGGTGCTCGTCTAGATGGATTTGAGATATGAATGATAGTTTGAGCATGAGGGGTCTCTGTGGCATAGAAGTTAGGTGCTCGTCTAGATGGATTTGAGATATGAATGATAGTTTGAGCATGAGGGTTCTCTGTGGCATAGAAGTTAGGTGCTCGTCTAGATGGATTTGAGATATGAATGATAGTTTGAGCATGAGAGGTCTCTGTGGCATAGAAGTTAGGTGCTCGTCTAGATGGATTTGAGATATGAATGATAGTTTGAGCATGAGGGTTCTCTGTGGCATAGAAGTTAGGTGCTCGTCTAGATGGATTTGAGATATGAATGATAGTTTGAGCATGAGAGGTCTCTGTGGCATAGAAGTTAGGTGCTCGTCTAGATGGATTTGAGATATGAATGATAGTTTGAGCATAAGGGGTCTCTGTGGCATAGAAGTTAGGTGCTCGTCTAGATGGATTTGAGATATGAATGATAGTTTGAGCATGAGCGGTCTCTGTGGCATAGAAGTTAGGTGCTCGTCTAGATGGATTTGAGATATGAATGATAGTTTGAGCATGAGAGGTCTCTGTGGCATAGAAGTTAGGTGCTCGTCTAGATGGATTTGAGATATGAATGATAGTTTGAGCATGAGGGTTCTCTGTGGCATAGAAGTTAGGTGCTCGTCTAGATGGATTTGAGATATGAATGATAGTTTGAGCATGAGGGTTCTCTGTGGCATAGAAGTTAGGTGCTCGTCTAGATGGATTTGAGATATGAATGATAGTTTGAGCATGAGAGGTCTCTGTGGCATAGAAGTTAGGTGCTCGTCTAGATGGATTTGAGATATGAATGATAGTTTGAGCATGAGGGTTCTCTGTGGCATAGAAGTTAGGTGCTCGTCTAGATGGATTTGAGATATGAATGATAGTTTGAGCATGAGGGTTCTCTGTGGCATAGAAGTTAGGTGCTCGTCTAGATGGATTTGAGATATGAATGATAGTTTGAGCATGAGAGGTCTCTGTGGCATAGAAGTTAGGTGCTCGTCTAGATGGATTTGAGATATGAATGATAGTTTGAGCATGAGGGTTCTCTGTGGCATAGAAGTTAGGTGCTCGTCTAGATGGATTTGAGATATGAATGATAGTTTGAGCATGAGGGTTCTCTGTGGCATAGAAGTTAGGTGCTCGTCTAGATGGATTTGAGATATGAATGATAGTTTGAGCATGAGGGTTCTCTGTGGCATAGAAGTTAGGTGCTCGTCTAGATGGATTTGAGATATGAATGATAGTTTGAGCATGAGGGGTCTCTGTGGCATAGAAGTTAGGTGCTCGTCTAGATGGATTTGAGATATGAATGATAGTTTGAGCATGAGGGTTCTCTGTGGCATAGAAGGTAGGTGCTCGTCTAGATGGATTTGAGATATGAATGATAGTTTGAGCATGAGGGTCTCTGTGGCATATAAGTTAGGTGCTCGTCTAGATGGATTTGAGATATGAATGATAGTTTGAGCATGAGGGTTCTCTGTGGCATAGAAGTTAGGTGCTCGTCTAGATGGATTTGAGATATGAATGATAGTTTGAGCATGAGGGTTCTCTGTGGCATAGAAGTTAGGTGCTCGTCTAGATGGATTTGAGATATGAATGATAGTTTGAGCATGAGGGTTCTCTGTGGCATAGAAGTTAGGTGCCTCTAGATGGATTTGAGATATGAATGATAGTTTGAGCATGAGGGTTCTCTGTGGCATAGAAGTTAGGTGCTCGTCTAGATGGATTTGAGATATGAATGATAGTTTGAGCATGAGGGTTCTCTGTGGCATAGAAGTTAGGTGCTCGTCTAGATGGATTTGAGATATGAATGATAGTTTGAGCATGAGGGGTCTCTGTGGCATAGAAGTTACGTGCTCGTCTAGATGAATTTGAGATATGAATGATAGTTTGAGCATGAGGGTTCTCTGTGGCATAGAAGTTAGGTGCTCGTCTAGATGGATTTGAGATATGAATGATAGTTTGAGCATGAGGGTTCTCTGTGGCATAGAAGTTACGTGCTCGTCTTTCGTTCTAAAGGTACTCGGTTCGTTTCCTCGTGAAGCCATCGAGATATTTTCCAGAGATCTCAGTGTAGGTGAGATCGAGTTCCTAGTCCTGTCGGAAACGGACGATAAAACGTAGGTTCCGTGTTCAATTTGAGCACGTAATAGAACCCATGGCAGTTCAAAATCGAGAAGAACAGGTTGAAAATCGCTGCCCTTGTCAAATTCATTAGACAAATTTTAAAATTAAAGTCCCTACAAAATATCTTCATCATTTTCTAAATTACATGGGGGACTCTCGTCGGTGCTACGGAGTCACTGCCACTGATATCTCTATGTGTAAAAAAAGAGATCGAAGAACAGATGGTTACTCACTGTAGTGCAATGATGATGGTCATATCCAGTGGCGGCTCGTGATCAGTTTTGTTGGTGGGGCCAGACATTTTTCCCCGGATAAATCATGGTTTTGGGTTGCTTATATTTTAATGCATAAATGAATAAATACACGTTATACATTATTTTTGGTGGGGCCCGGCCTCACTGGCCCTTAATGACGAGCCGCCACTGGTCATATCAATCAATCAAAAACCCTTAGCAAAGTATTCATGCCTGACAGCTCCACGTTTCACTCATATTCTTCTTCTTCCGCGAACGCTCCATTTCGACCACTTATTAAACCACTCTTTGTAGTTTGTATGTGATCTGAGCCTAAGGGGGAAGTGTGCGTTGTGCCAAGTTATGCGCCTATGGTGACTAGACCTGCACATCGGACGTATTGTCAGCATTTTATTTACTAGGGTAGCTTGCCCTAGAGCGCTCTTTCTGAATATATGAGGTCGTTCCGGATTAGGAACATTCTCAGTCATTGGAGACACATGTGCTTGTCACGCAAACGATCCTTTTTTGGCTTTTTAATTGGCCTTTATATGATCTGAACCATTGTGTTTGGACGTCATCTTATTCTGTATGGGATGATCGGCGTCCGAAAAGTATCGCCCTTAGCCAATGTTTGGGTTTGTACCAGTCAAGCCTTTGCATTATCGGCCTTACTTTTCATCCACGGTGAGTTTGTTCCTGAGTAGTATTATCTGCCGTTTCGGGGCGCGTGTCGGCACTTGACAATTTGCAATGTCTACTCTGCATCTTCCCTTGTCTCCGGGAAACACTGGACTGGGGCTGCGCACATATATTCTAATCTAGAGGGTCGTTTCAATAGGCGCTATGAACACAACTGAAATTTTGCGCTCGCCAACATCACCCACCTCAGTTCTTCCGGGGATGTTAGTTGTTAATGCAACAGTACCTTGTCCGGTTGTCCCAGGGAGGACAGTTTCGTTAGGCACTAAAACACAACTTTAGGATTTGCGCTTGGCCAACCTTACCCAGTAAATGTATCTGCGCTAGGTCTTTGCTACGGAGTTTGCAACAATTTTCCTATGTGTCGACACGACACGTTACAGTGTTTTCAGAGACACTTGCCGAGACTTGATTCGTTACGCATTGTTCTCATTGATTCTTGCCCCACAGCTAGCAATTTTGGTGCTGCCATTTTCTCCAAGGGAGTTGGCATTCGTTCACAGACGACTCGTACGCTGCTATTTCTTACGTTTCAGCAACTATGTTGGCAACATTTCATTGGACTTCGACAGGGGATGCGTGCATTATGTTCAGGGTTTTGGACCTGCATTACTTTTCCGTACTTGTACTACTACCACTACCTGTAGCTCTCCCTTGATCCCTACCCGCTTAGCCAGACATGATCCACTATCTGTTTCCAGGGTCACCGCGTGGAGGTGGGGTAGGATCTTGAATAGTACCAGCTCACTAAACCTGGCGCGACGTTGTCCCTAGAACTGTGCCTTTGACCCCGTTTCACTCATATGAGTCGGTAACAAGAAATCTATTATCTCTCTCTCTCTCTCTCTCTCTCTCTCTCTCTCTCTCTTCTCTCTCGAGATCCCAAATCTTCTCTTTGAAATTCTTCTAATTTATCATTGATGTTTGCTCAGTCTTCCCCGATCACTGCTATATAAACTAGCTAAACACGTACAAACAAAGTACTATAATTTTACAAAATACAGAAACAGTGACGATAAACAGCAACGTTTCGACCAAAAGGCCTTTATCAAACAAACAATACAACAAGAATGACGAATTTCGAGGAACACTACAAATGGACGATTACATGTAGAAACATTCAAACCTATCTAATGAAAATCTGGGAATAAAAACGAATGACGAAATGAGTGCAACACAAAAACGGAAGTGGAAAAGAAGAGAAACAATAAACAATATAGTGGATAAATAACTTATATATATGGAGCAAATACACATATAGAATACAAGGCATGAGATAAGACAGTAATAAGAAGCATAGGAATGTAATGCGTTGAGTCCAAGAGGTCGCAAGATGCCATAGAATGAAATAAAACGGTTCTCCAGGGCGAATCGACTGCGATCATCGGAGGAACATGATCGGATGGCTGTGACCTGACATCGTCGGCTCCTGAATGGCCAGTATCATTGAAATGAGTGGCCACAGGAGTCACAGAGCATTGGCGAATATCGCGTAAGTGTTGGCGAATCGGTCACAGAGCCCCTACCGGTTTCACCAATATAGGCCTTGTTGCATCGTTTGCAGGTGATGGCATAGATGATATTGCGGAACTCACACGTGAAACTGTCTTGAATGACATACATGCCCGTCTGCCCAGCGTGTTCGTAGCGCGTTGGACTACGGGTGACTATCCTCTGTGTGTACGGGTTCAATTCCGCGGGATGGCAGAAAAGCCACAGATTCCCAGATTTACGGTGTTCGTGGCACCGAACCGAAGGGTTACGATGTCCATGGCACTGAGCCGAAGAGCTGAAAAGCTCAAGTACTTCTGGATCGAAAAAAAAAAAAAAAAAAAAAAAAATGACATACGTAGCTTTTGGAAAAGAGACAGTGCGGGTCTGTATTACATATGCACATGTATTACAGCGCCGACGGCCACACTGCATGGTGCCAAAGTGACTCTGGATATTAGGCTTGAGGCGACTGTGCACCAATAAATCCTTAAGGCTTCTGTCCCGTCTGTACACCACCAAAGGATAGTGTTGGAAGACTGAACGTGTCTCAGGATCAGACTGAAGAATAGGAGATGATGGAATAAGACCTTTTCACCAGGGAACTATGAGGGTGAAAAGTTAAGATAAGTTTAACCCTGTCAGAATTGGAGGTTCTATGTTGGTTGGAAAGGGTCTCCTGGCGAGCAATTAGCTGGACCCGATGCATGGCAGATGTAAGCACATTCTCCGGGTATAGGCGCTTGCGGAAGAAATCAAGCATCTCGTGAGCTCTATCGAGAAAATCGTCTTCCTCGCTACAGAGGCGACAAAGGCGTAAGAGTTGAGAGAAAGGTAAAGAGTTACGACAAGCCTGGGGATGGGAAGAGGTATACAGAAGAAAGCTATGTGTATCAGTAGGCTTGTAGTGTACTGATGTAGTGATAGTAGATAGGCTGATGGTGATAGTGATGTCAAGAAAATTGACACAGGAGGTAGAGATGTGAGAGGTGAACCGAATAGCAGGATTGAAGACATTGATGAAGTTAATGAAGCGTGACAAATCGGCTTCAGGCATATCGGTAATTCCAATACAATCATCAATGTATCTATGATATACGGACGGAAGGGGGCCATCATAGGTGTTCCATGCTAAGTGTTCAAGATGACCCATGAATAGACAAGCATAACTGGGTCCCATTTTAGTACCCATGGCGACCCCACTGATCTGTTCAAAGAACTGGTCATTAAACTGAAAGGAGTTGAGAGTGAGAACTAGTTCTGTAAGACGAAGGAGAGTCGAGGTGAAGACAAGAGGGTTAGTTCTCCTGTCGAGAAAAACTGGAGAGCTTGAAGTCCGTCAGAATGAGGTATAGAGGTATACAGTGAACAGACATCAAGGAGGAAGAGACGATAAGTCCTGCCAGGCAACAACTTAATGAAGAAAAAACAGACAAAGTGTGGTTAGTATCTTTCAAGATTGAAGGTAGTGTGGTGACTATAGGATTGAAGATACTGTCATGGAATTCGGAGATATGTTCCGAAGGACAGGAGCAAGCAGAAACAATAGGCCTACCAGGATTGTGAAGTTTATGAATTTTGGGAGCATATAGAATGTGGGTTTGCCCAAACAACTGTCGATGACACATAGTGAATGCACAGGTAGGATGGTCTTTAGAGGCAATTAGGTTCTTGATAACTTTACGAACCTTACTATTGTTAGATAGTGTGACATCAGAAGAACTAGTTTTGTAGAATAGGGTGTTCAGTAATTGGTGGTGGCCTTCCTGAAGGTATAGGTCTTTGCTCCATACAACTATGGCACCACCTTTATCAGCGGGTTTGATAACAATGTCATTACGTCGACGGAGGTGTGATAGAGCACGAAACTCGGACGGTGACATGTTAGAACGCCCTAGGCGTTTGGGGTGGAGAAGTCCAATGTCATATGAAGTATTCTTGATGTAGAGATCAAGAGCGTTAGAGGCACCAGGTTTAGGAGTCCAATCATGTTTGCGAGTGGAATACTTGGAGAACATACTGGAGTCGTGATGTTCTAGAGGGTCCTCCTGGTTATGAAAATGGAATTTGAGTCGCAAGCCACGGGGGAAACGGTTCACATCTTGAAGAGTAGAGTAGTGGTCAATGGAGGGTCGGAGAGGAACAAACTTGAGACCCTTACTTAAAACACATCTCTGCTGTCAGATAAGAGAAGGTCTGGAGGGATGCAGACAACCTGGGTGGGAGGAGAAGATAGTCGTGGACAATTGAGAGGAGTGGTAGAAGGTACAGGGCGAAGAAGGTCAAGTTTTTGTTGATGATGCATGCAAATAAATTCATGCAGTTGTCTGTTAAGAACATGGATAGTGAAACGAATAAGGGAGTAAAGGAGTATATTGGTAGAAGTGAGAAGTTGTAGACGTTGTAGAAGTAGGGACTGGGAGGAATCCAAGTCAGTTAGAAGGTGTGAGTGGTTAGACGCGATACAACGCATGCGTTGTAGCGCACATTTGGTTTCTAACTTTTGTAACCTACGCTGCTCCCTGGGGTATAATAAGCCTGCAGAGAGGTGAAAGTTGGAAGCAAAGCCTTTGGGAATAACCTTAAGACTCTGACATGTGAAGAGAAAATTACGATGAGAACAGAAACGAGTTTTTTTAAAGTAACCATAGCATAACTGATGGCAGTCAGACGCACTAGCGCACTAGACTATATAAACTAGCCGATCTACTCCTGACCTGTCCATTGTCAGGCCTTCCCCCTGATTACTATATCAACTAGTTGATCTACTCCTGACCTGTCCATTGTCAGGCCTTCCCCCTGATTACTATATCAACTAGCCGATCTACTCGCTTGTAGCCGTTCATGCAGAGCCGGATTAGCCTAGTAGCAGAAGTAGCAAATGCTACGGGCCCCGCGCTTCTGGGGGCCCGCGCCTATGTGACAGAGCTAAGCTGTTACTAGTCATAAACAAGGAACCAAGGTTGGGAGGTGGGCAATAATATCCCCTTTCATTTTTTCTTATTTATGTTATTTATTTTTCTGGCTCAGCATATAAATACTTATACAAATAAAGGAAAAGGACATACATCATACTTATTAAAAACAACATGTGAGGAATTTATCCATCTAATTGCATTAAGCTTACTGGATCATATTATTTGCGAAATTAAGAAACGCAAGTACTATTCCGTATCACTGGACTCTACTCCAGATATTTCGCATGTGGACCAGCTCACTGTAATAGTGCGCTATGTGTTACCATCTGAACCAGTGGAAAGGTTTGTGAAGTTCTTGGTTATAGAAGGTCATACTGCTGAACAACTCGCCCAAAATTTACTTGATGTTTTAAAGAAAAATGGCATTGATATCAAAGACTTTCGTGGTCAAAGCTATGACGGGAGACCCACCCAGAACTAGGGTTGTCATTTTAACAATTCACAGAAAAAAACTACCGAACATATTCTCATACAAGTTGGCCACATGATGAAAAACAACGTTTAGTGCATGCATTATAATTATTGATTAAAAAAATTCGTCACTCCTGTTGTTCGTTTGCTTGATAAAGACCTTGTTGGTCGAAATGTTGCTGTATGTTGTCATTGTTTGTGTAATTTGTAAAACTACAGTACTTTGTGATTACGTGTTTTGCCAATCAAATAGTTTTACTGCAGTCTCGTCTATATTGTGATTATTCCCAAATGTAGAAATAGTCTTACGAATTTACTTGTCTTTAATGATTACTAACTGCAGCGGAGAACGTTCTATTTCAACATTAAAGCGTATAAAAGTGAGTTAAGGAACAAAATGGGACAAGATCATCTAAATAACCTCACCTTAATAAACATTGAATGTAATTGACTTATAGAAATTGATTTGTCTAGTATTATCTCTAAATTTGGTCACATTAAATCGAGACAAGTTTGTTAGTAAAAGTTGTGTTTTATTATTTATTATCATACAAAACCTAGGGCCCCGCGCTAAAATTTGCTACAGGCCCCGAGCTGGCCTAATCCGGCACTGCTTTCATGTCCGTATGTCCCGGTACGAAAATAAAGGTTATGCGAATTAGTTGCGATGTGCTCAGTGTGCGAGTCACTTTTGTCGTATGTAGCTAAACTGGATTTTTATAGCACGTTCATTTAGTAAGTTATTATACATGCATATGCATAATTATATGTGTCTAGCCAACTCAAAGCCCTGATCGTTACTACTACAACTGATCAGAGCCGTGCGGCATATTTTCTCAGTATGATGCAGAGGTTTTCGAAATGCTGCCCCTTAAATGTATTTCTTTAAAATAGCCTTCAATTGTGATTTTAATTTCGCTGCTTATGCCGCCCCTTACCGTACCGCCTGATACAGTCGCCTCTCTGCTTCATAGTACGGCACGGCCCTGGATGATTGATAGGACCATCATCATTGCATTTCGGTGCGTAATTGTGTGTGTTCCGATCTTTATCTTACACAGGACAATCTCAGCGGCAGTGCACAAACTCAGTAGCACCTGCGAGGGTCCCCGGTGTAATTTAGAAGATAGTGAAAATAACAACAGAGATGAAATGCCTACACAGAATGCTGGAGGTATCAAGAAGAGATCAGTCATGAAATGTCTACACAGAATGCTGGAGGCATCAAGAAGAGATCAGTCATGAAATGTCTACACAGAATGCTGGAGGTATCAAGAAGAGACCGGTTTAGAAATGTCTACACAGAATGCTGGAGGTATCAAGAAGAGACCAGTCACGAAATGTCTACACAGAATGCTGGAGGTATCAAGAAGAGACCGGTTTAGAAATGTCTACACAGAATGCTGGAGGTATCAAGAAGAGACCAGTCACGAAATGTCTACACAGAATGCTGGAGGTATCGAGAAGAGACCAGTCACGAAATGTCTACACAGAATGCTGGAGGTATCAAGAAGAGACCGGTTTAGAAATGTCTACACAGAATGCTGGAGGTATCGAGAAGAGACCAGTCATGAAATGTCTACACAGAATGTTGGAGGTATCAAGAAGAGACCAGTCATGAAATGTCTACACAGAATGCTGGGGGTATCAAGAAGAGACCAGTCACGAAATGTCTACACAGAATGCTGGAGGTATCAAGAAGAGACCGGTTTAGAAATGTCTACACAGAACGCTGGAGGTATCAAGAAGAGACCAGTCATGAAATGTCTACAGAGAATGCTGGAGGTATCAAGAAGAGACCAGTCATGAAATGTCTACACAGAATGCTGGAGGTATCAAGAAGAGACCAGTCACGAAATGTCTACACAGAATGCTGGAGGTATCAAGAAGAGACCGGTTTAGAAATGTCTACACAGAATGCTGGAGGTATCAAGAAGAGACCGGTTTAGAAATGTCTACACAGAATGCTGGAGGTATCAAGAAGAGACCGGTTTAGAAATGTCTACACAG
Organism: Arion vulgaris; assembly: GCA_020796225.1. Lineage (NCBI taxonomy): Eukaryota > Metazoa > Mollusca > Gastropoda > Stylommatophora > Arionidae > Arion > Arion vulgaris. The sequence goes on from CM036755.1 coordinate 20,182,192, forward strand.
AATGCTGGAGGTATCAAGAAGAGACCAGTCATGAAATGTCTACACAGAATGCTGGAGGTATCAAGAAGAGACCAGTCACGAAATGTATACACAGAATGCTTTGGGCATTTTTTTTTTTTCAATCCAGAAGCACTTGAGCTGAAAGCTCTTCGGCTCGGTGTCATGGACATCGTAACCCTTCGACTCGGTGCCACGAACACCGTAAATCTGGGGAACCTGTAGCTTTTCTGCCAGTCCGCGGAGTTGAACCCGCACTTACAGAGGACTAGTCACCGTAGTCCAACGCGCTACGAACACGCTGGGCACGCGGGCGTGCTGGGGGTATCAAGAAGAGACCAGTCATGAAATGTCTACACAGAATGCTGGGGGTATCAAGAAGAGACCAGTCACGAAATGTCTACACAGAATGCTGGCGGTATCAAGAAGAGACCAGTCACGAAATGTATACACAGAATGCTGCAGGTATCAAGAAGAGACCAGTCATGAAATGTCTACACAGAATGCTGGAGGTATCAAGAAGAGACCAGTCATGAAATGTCTACACAGAATGCTGGAGGTATCAAGAAGAGACCAGTCACGAAATGTCTACACAGAATGCTGGGGGTATCAAGAAGAGATCAGTCATGAAATGTCTACACAGAATGCTGGAGGTATCAAGAAGAGACCAGTCACGAAATGTCTACACAGAATGCTGGAGGTATCAAGAAGAGACCAGTCATGAAATGTCTACACAGAATGCTGGAGGTATCAAGAAGAGACCAGTCATGAAATGTATACACAGAATGCTGGGGGTATCAAGAAGAGACCAGTCACGAAATGTCTACACAGAATGCTGGAGGTATCAAGAAGAGACCAGTCATGAAATGTCTACACAGAATGCTGGAGGTATCAAGAAGAGACCAGTCATGAAATGTATACACAGAATGCTGGGGGTATCAAGAAGAGACCAGTCACGAAATGTCTACACAGAATGCTGGAGGTATCAAGAAGAGACCGGTTTAGAAATGTCTACACAGAATGCTGGATGTATCAAGAAGAGACCAGTCATGAAATGTCTACACAGAATGCTGGAGGTATCAAGAAGAGACCAGTCACGAAATGTCTACACAGAATGCTGGAGGTATCAAGAAGAGATCAGTCACGAAATGTCTACACAGAATGCTGGAGGTATCAAGAAGAGATCAGTCACGAAATGTCTACACAGAATGCTGGGGGTATCAATAAGAGACCAGTCACGAAATGTCTACACAGAATGCTGGAGGTATCAAGAAGAGACCGGTTTAGAAATGTCTACACAGAATGCTGGAGGTATCAAGAAGAGACCAGTCACGAAATGTCTACACAAAATGCTGGAGGTATCAAGAAGAGACCGGTTTAGAAATGTCTACACAGAATGCTGGAGGTATCAAGAAGAGACCAGTCACGAAATGTCTACACAGAATGCTGGAGGTATCAAGAAGAGACCGGTTTAGAAATGTCTACACAGAATGCTGGTGGTATCAAGAAGAGACCAGTCATGAAATGTCTACACAGAATGCTGGAGGTATCAAGAAGAGACCAGTCATGAAATGTCTACACAGAATGCTGGAGGTATCAAGAAGAGACCAGTCATGAAATGTCTACACAGAATGCTGGAGGTATCAAGAAGAGACCAGTCATGAAATGTCTACACAGAATGCTGGGGGTATCAAGAAGAGACCAGTCATGAAATGTCTACACAGAATGCTGGAGGTATCAAGAAGAGACCAGTCATGAAATGTCTACACAGAATGCTGGAGGTATCAAGAAGAGACCAGTAATGAAATGTCTACACAGAATGCTGGGGGTATCAAGAAGAGACCGGTTTAGAAATGTCTACACAGAATGCTGGAGGTATCAAGAAGAGACCAGTCATGAAATGTCTACACAGAATGCTGGAGGTATCAAGAAGAGACCGGTTTAGAAATGTATACACAGAATGCTGGAGGTATCAAGAAGAGACCAGTCACGAAATGTCTACACAGAATGCTGGAGGTATCAAGAAGAGACCAGTCATGAAATGTCTACAGAGAATGCTGGAGGTATCAAGAAGAGACCAGTCATGAAATGTCTACACAGAATGCTGGAGGTATCAAGAAGAGACCAGTCACCAAATGTCTACACAGAATGCTGGAGGTATCAAGAAGAGACCGGTTTAGAAATGTCTACACAGAATGCTGGAGGTATCAAGAAGAGACCGGTTTAGAAATGTCTACACAGAATGTTGGGGGTATCAAGAAGAGACCAGTCATGAAATGTCTACACAGAATGCTGGAGGTATCAAGAAGAGACCAGTCATGAAATGTCTACACAGAATGTTGGAGGTATCAAGAAGAGACCAGTCATGAAATGTCTACACAGAATGCTGGGGGTATCAAGAAGAGACCAGTCATGAAATGTCTACACAGAATGCTGGAGGTATCAAGAAGAGACCAGTCACGAAATGTCTACACAGAATGCTGGAGGTATCAAGAAGAGACCGGTTTAGAAATGTCTACACAGAATGCTGGAGGTATCAAGAAGAGACCGGTTTAGAAATGTCTACACAGAATGCTGGAGGTATCAAGAGGAGACCAGTCATGAAATGTCTACACAGAATGCTGGAGGTATCAAGAAGAGACCAGTCACGAAATGTCTACACAGAATGCTGGAGGTATCAAGAAGAGACCGGTTTAGAAATGTCTACACAGAATGCTGGAGGTATCAAGAGGAGACCAGTCATGAAATGTCTACACAGAATGCTGGAGGTATCAAGAAGAGACCAGTCACGAAATGTCTACACAGAATGCTGGAGGTATCAAGAAGAGACCAGTCACGAAATGTCTACACAGAATGTTGGAGGTATCAAGAAGAGACCAGTCACGAAATGTCTACACAGAATGCTGGGGGTATCAAGAAGAGACCGGTTTAGAAATTAAGACATCAGGAAAAAGTGGGTACAACATCAGTACTGAACTTTATCAAGAAACAACATACTAAATGGTTCGGCAACATAAGCAGATTACCAACAGACAGTCAGTGAACACCGTTCAGAAAGTGCGTCTCAAAGAGCAATGCTACTCTGATACAGCGGATACAAAGCAAACGGCTGTCCATGCAAAAGATGGATCCAGAAACAACAGAAACAAACATCCATGCAAAGTTGTTTGGAAGCCTTGATGAACTAACAAACACAACAACATACATCCAGAGAAGCGGACTTATTGTGTAGACATTGAACATCAGCGAACGAGAAGAAGACGAAGAAGGAGTGCACACAAAAGCTCATCCTAGAAATCTCTTCTTATCCTGATAAATAATAATAATTCCTCCTGTACCGTTATATGTTACATAGGGTCTGTAAGCAATTTCTGCATACCACTCTATCCTGGGCAACTCACGCAATCTACTCCATGGAACTGAGACCGATATTTCTTGCCTCTCTCAGCAAAGTTTGTTTTAGGATCTCCTTAGGTCGTCCTCTCTTTCTTGAACTCTTTGCATCCCACTTCAATGCCTGCTTTGATGTTCTTATATTATTTATTCTCAATCTATGTCCAACATATCTCCATCTTCTCCTTCTTATAACAGTTGTTACTAGTGGTTGACCAAACATTTCATTTCAAGGTGTGTCCAACATATCTCCATCTTCTCCTTCTTATAACAGTTGTTACTAGTGGTTGACCAAACATTTCTCTGATATCATCACATAGTGTATGTTTTTGAGCCAAGTAATGTACAAGTCGCTAAGGGCGATGGATAGGACCCCCTGGCGATGGATAGGACACACATTGAGAAGACCGAGCAGAAGCATCGCAAGACTAGCACTGTTTTGAAATCTGCAGGGAAAGAGGAGTAGAGGAAGGTCTAGACAGAACTGGAAAAGAGAGCTGGAGACTGATCATGAAAAGAATAGGTAAAATATGGAAAGAATTGGAAGGGATGGCAGGAGAGAGGAAGAGCTGGAAGAGGTTTGTTGAAGACCTGTGCTCTGTTGGAAGTTCAAGAATGTATGAGTAGGGTTGCTGACTTAAGCAAAGTGGACCTGATGCTGTGAGGCAAAACATGATTAGAGAAAAAAGAAGAAAAAAGTAACCAAAAGCAATGAAGAAATATTGACAGTAGATATTAATATAAGCATGTATATTCCCAGTAGCAACGTATGGGTGTGAAGCATGGACATTTATCAGGCAGTGGAAAAAACATATATGTACTTTTGAATATAACTGTTACAGAAGAGTCCTCCGTATATCATGGACAGAGAAGAGAACAAATAGATCTATCCAGAAAGAACTCAAAATCAAAGAAAACTGGATGATGCTACAAATAAGAATGAGACCAAATTAAATTATTTTGGATATATAAAGAGACATGAAGGGCTGGAGAAGATCATCATGGAAGGAGGCATACCGGCAAAGAGAAGAAGAGGAATACCACGGAGAAGATGGATTCAGGAGTTACTGATGGTTTGAACATGACGGATGCAGAGGCGAGACATCTGGCCTATGAGAGAGAGAAATTTCAAAGGACTGTTGGGGTGGCAAAGTTCTACTCAGGACAATCTATTTGATGATATTTGATGTTTGAGCATGACCGCTGCAGAGGCAGGACATCTGGCCTATGAGAGAGAGAAGTTCCGGACTGTTGGGGTGGCAAAGTTCTACTCAGGACAAGCTATTTGACGTTGATGAGATATTAATACACTGACTGTATGAGTACTTCAGTTTTAAACAAAGACAAGTAAATCTAGGAATAAAAAACAACAGGAAATGTTTCTCAACTTATTTTGTATTAGTAGTATTATTATATAATGAACAATACAAATTCAGCTGCAAGGTTAGTGTCTGGAACAAATCAAAACTGACACATTCCTTTGCACAGTGACTTACTCAATCATTAACAGTACACTGACTCATCTACTTGCTCAGTGACTCACTCATTAGTACAGTGATGCATCCAATTGATCAATGACTCACTCAATCATTCATTGGTACACTAGCTTCATTCATTCATCTGTTCAATTAGTCCTTCATTTATTCCTTTACATGCACGCTGACTCCTTTCATGCATTCCTTCATCTGCTCATAACTCTTCATTCATTCATTACTTTATCTGAACCCTGACTCCATTTGTTCCTTCACCTGAACACTGACTCCATTCGTTCATTCATTCCCTGCTCAATGACTCTTCATTCATTCATTCACCTGCACACTGACTCCATTTGTTTATTCTTTCACCTGCGTACTGAATCCATTCATTTATTCCCATGCACACTGACTCCATTCATTGACCTACTCAAAGATTTCAACATTCGTTCATTCACCTGCACCATTAATTCACATTTAATTGACTTATTTATTCATCCACTAACTCATTTGTTCAGCCACTCGCTCGCTCACTCACTGGCTCGCTCGCTGACTCACTGAATGCTCTCACACAGACAAAAAAGGCATAATCCATTATTACTCTTGAAATCTATGAATTTATGATTCTGTGAATTTATGATTTTATGAATTTATTTCTATGACAGCGTAAGCTAGACCACAGTCACTCTGAATACTACATAGTGTTAGGGGCCTCTATGACCAAGTGGTTAAGATGGTTGCCTGGTGTTCTGAAGATTGTAGGTTCGAATTCGGGCAGAGTCATATGGAGATCCCTAGGATTATTACTGGAGCTACGGAGTTTGTGCAACACTCTCGGGCAGGATGCGTGCCATATATGCAGAGAGGGATGAGCCATACGGAGAAACACAGTGCAATGAAGTCCTTCTTTCGCCATTAGATTATTTTTTTAAGCGTGAATATTAAAGTGAGTTGGAATTGTCTACCAACATCTTCTTCACCTTTCAACTCCCAACGGAGCACATGTCTTCAACAAGCTTTTCTAGCTCTTCCTCTCTCTTGCCATCCTTTCCAATTTGTTCCATGTTTTACCTATGCTTTTAATATCAGTCTCCAGCTAGCTTCACCAGATATGTCTAGGCATTCCCCTGTCCCTCTTTCCCTGTGGGTTCCAAAACAATGCCTGTCTTGCAATGCTTCCGGTCAGTCTTCTCAATGTGTATCTTGTCCAACGCCAGCATTTCTTCCTTAGCTCTTTCTCCCCTGGTATCTGCTTAGTTCTTTCTCTGAGTTCATCATTCTTAATCTTATCATACCATCTCAGTCCCTCTATTGTACGTAAACATCCATTTAGTCTAACAACATATAGTATTTTAAAAGCCACACAAAAAAGTGTAAAGCTGAAGGATTGACTTCATTGCAATGCATTTTATCCTATATGGCTTGGCAAGCCTCCGCAGAAACAAGCGTCCTACTGAGAGTATTGTAGAAAGTATGAACTACAGAAATGGCAAGCGTCCTGCTGAGAGTATTGTAGAAAGCATGAACTCCTTAGCTCTGGCAACAATCCTAGGATCTCTGAAAAAATGCACTCGTGAACAGAATAGCACGGTACAGATTCAAACCCATGACCTTTGGAATGCAAGGCAAAGACTTAACCACATAGCCACAGAGAGCTCCATGTATATATACTTTGGAATGCAAGGCAAAGACTTAACCACATAGCCACAGAGAGCTCTATGTATATATACTTTGGAATGCAAGGCAAAGACTTAACCACATAGCCACAGAGAGCTCTATGTATATATACTTTGGAATGCAAGGCAAAGACTTAACCACATAGCCACAGAGAGCTCCATGTATATATACTTTGGAATGCAAGGCAAAGACTTAACCACATAGCCACAGAGAGCTCCATGTATATATACTTTGGAATGCAAGGCAAAGACTTAACCACATAGCCACAGAGAGCTCCATGTATATATACTTTGAAATGCAAAGCAAAGACTTAACCACATAGCCACAGAGAGCTCTATGTATATATACTTTGGAATGCAAGGCAAAGACTTAACCACATAGCCACAGAGAGCTCCATGTATATATACTTTGGAATGCAAGGCAAAGACTTAACCACATAGCCACAGAGAGCTCCATGTATATATACTTTGGAATGCAAGGCAAAGACTTAACCACATAGCCACAAAGAGCTCTATGTATATATACTTTGGAATGCAAGGCAAAGACTTAACCACATAGCCACAGAGAGCTCCATGTATATATACTTTGGAATGCAAGGCAAAGACTTAACCACATAGCCACAGAGAGCTCCATGTATATATACTTTGGAATGCAAGGCAAAGACTTAACCACATAGCCACAGAGAGCTCCATGTATATATACTTTGGAATGCAAGGCAAAGACTTAACCACATAGCCACAGAGAGCTCCATGTATATATACTTTGGAATGCAAGGCAAAGACTTAACCACATAGCCACAGAGAGCTCCATGTATATATACTTTGGAATGCAAGGCAAAGACTTAACCACATAGCCACAGAGAGCTCCATGTATATATATACAGTATTTAAATTCCAGTACAGTCAGTTCCCTAGTCTACTCAACCAAGAATGGGCTTCTACAATCTCTTTGAATTAAGTTAAACTTTGAGATCCTTGTTAATCTGTACATGCATCTGCCCTTGAACCATTCTGCTAGGTGAACCGAACTGTGAACCAGTGAGTGGTGGGGAGAGTGCCCTTAGTACTAGATCATCTTCATGTTACTGTTGGCATAAAGGTATTTACTAGTGATTCCAATTGCTGGCAGTCTCCAGCTTTTCTACCCAAGGTATTCATCAGTTATATGAGGTCTATCATCATAGCACTCCGGACACGTCCATAGGTCCCCCTGATCTCTACCTCAACAAATCCAGCAGCGTCTAGTGGCCTAACACCCAGATTCAATGTTGATTTATCAATCTCTTTGCATATTTAGTATGTCGTTCATCCGTGTGTTTCCGGGGCTCACTAGTGGAGCAAATAATAGTAACACTGCGACTTACAAAACATGTCATAAGAGGCGACTGAGGTAGGGGTCTAGGGAAGCTACCTAGTAAATAAAAAGCATAGCAGAAATCGGATGTGCTGGCCTACTTTTAGGCGCATAACTGGCACAACATACAATCACTCTTAGGCTCGTATCACATACAAATCACAAAGAGTGGTTTAAAAGTGGTCTATATGGAGCGTTCGAAGAAGAAACATGAAGTGAAGTGACTTTATACCTACATTTCTGAAAAAGCTAAGGAATTTTTTTTAAAAGAGATGTATGGAAAATATATGGGCGTCTGTAGCTTAATCACAACCCAAGTATACCTGGTTCAAACTCTACGACAGGCAAGTATGGAAGCAAATTAGTTTATGTGGGATTTTTACGAAAGGTACAAATAGACCTCACCGTTCAGAAAGCAATGGCAAACTACTAAAGTATAAGTGGTGCCTAGAAAATCGCGACTGGTTTACTTTTGTTGATGGTGACGTCTTGTAAAGGATATGCCACGATAATTGATGGAAAATAAGGAGCAAGATGATATAACCACTCAGAAAGTTCTGGTTACCAACTGCATCCTGCTCTAGCTCCATAAGTTTTTGACATGCCATCAGCTGGAAACTCTCTATAAAAATAAATCTGATGTTTGTATTTACAGATCAGATGTTTCATTTTCTACTGTATGACAGTAGACGGTACCATATGGAACTGTTAAACCCACTGTCAGATCAGATGTTTCATTTGCTTCCATATGACAGTAGACGGTACCATCTGCAACTGTTAAACCCACTGTCAGATCAGATGTTTCATCTGCTACCGTATGACAGTAATAGGTACCATATGGAACTGTTAAACCCACTGTCAGATCAGATGTTTCATTTGCTACTGTATGACAGTAGATGGTACCATATGGAACTGTTAAACCCACTGTCAGATCAGATGTTTCATTTGCTACTGTATGACAGTAGATGGTACCATATGGAACTGTTAAACCCACTGTCAGATCAGATGTTTCATTTGCTACTGTATGACAGGAGATGGTACCATATGCAACTGTTAAACCCACTGTCAGATCAGATGTTTCAGTTGCTACTGTATGACAGGAGATGGTACCATCTGCAACTGTTAAGCCCACAACCTTGTGGAGGGGGCTCAGGAGAGCTAAAGGCTAGGGAAGTAAACCCTGATATAAAATCCCCATTGCCTTGTGGGTCAGCACAGTTATGCAGAAGGCTAGAAGAGTAAACCTTGACCACAAATCTGAATAAAGTGACCCAAAAGCAGTGGATTATGTGTGTTCCATTCCATCTTCTGGAATCTCCTTCAAACTCTGCTTGATTTCAAACGTATGGACTTTGTATTTCCTTAGGGTGAAACAACAGGGTAGAGAGGGGGTTTTTGCAAAATGGGCAAGGCCCATTCCACATATCAGTTGCCCAGGCTGAAAATGGACAGGACACTTCATCGGTGCTTTCGGCTCAGACACAACACAGAAAGCAACAGTCCTGAGAGACTTAAGGATGAATGGAAAGGCAAGAGAGACTACTGCAAACCCAGAAGTTGTCACAGTAAAACACTTGCTAATTGATCGTCTGTAAAGAAGAAAAAGGACATATAAATATTGATAATAAACCGTAGTTGACAAAATAAAATCTGATGTTTGTATTGTAGTTTTCACAAACCACACTTGACATAATAAATTTGATGTTTGAACTTATAATGAATCGTGATTGAGTAATGGATCTGGTCTTAAAATAGTAACGACACACACACCCCCAACAAAATAGATCTGGTCTTAAAATAGTAATGTGGGAGACCCATATCCAATCTACGGTAAAGCCAAGGATTTTTTCTGTTGTGGGCATAAAAGAAAAATCCTAACCTGAACAGCTTCGCAGCAACTGCACTAGCCATGCTGCCATTAAATTCTTCAGGCTCTCGTCCCACCTGTCCTACATTGCCCTAAAAAGCGGTACTACAGGGAGTAACTATTGTTATTAATAATAGCAGTATTGCAATCATCCTATGACACCAGTATCTTCACAATCATCCATCAGGTGTTCCCTAATATACAGGGTGTTCAAGATAAAAGTAGCCCCATTAACAAATCAAAAGTGGTCAGGTACACATTGCGTTTTGTCTTTTCACTATTTAAACCAGTTCTCTCTCACGATCACCTAAAAGACCGATGTACCAGATCTCTCCATAAATTCATTCATGTGGAAATCTGATTCATGCAGCCTTAGCATGGGTGGGTTTTGTCACATCTTCAGCGCCATTTGGAGCTCTGGTGCTTATCCTTCGGCGATGTGTCCGGATTCAGCCAACGTTTACTGGGTTCGCTCTCCATTAGCCTTTGGCCGTCTCCAGCCGTATTGCAAAGCAGCAGGTTGACTTCTACACATTTAGGATACATGCACCCATTTCAGCCAAACCTCCTTAGTCGCCTCTTACGACATGTGTGGCAGTAACAGTGGTTCTATTCTTTACACCCCAAATTTGGACCCCTGTAACCACTCGGCGAAACCAGTTCTAACTAGCTTATCCTTTCATCACATTTGTTCATCGCCCTCTCCCACACCATAATTACACAACATCACAAAAAGACTTGCTCACTTGACCTATACTACATTATAATTGAACCTTCTCATTTTCATAAACATATGCCAGATTGGTTCACTTGACCGGCTACTTTTATCTTGAAAACCCTGTATAAATATGTTAAACAGCCCTGCTCTAAATCGTTGCTACAGAATGAGATCATCAACATTTCGGGAACATAGAGAAAAAAATCAAGGCCATGTCTGTAATAGCTTATGATCTTCTGTTAGTCAAACAGACCAAGAAAGGGCATCTCTTTTGTTGGTAGTACAGGAGGTATTGCACGTTCTCTATATGAGGCACGAGTTCCAAATCGTGAAGTTTCGGTCACTTGACATATTCTTGGCTATTTAGTAATAAAAGAAATATATATATATTATATAAGATATTGCCTAGACAGACCTGAAGAAGAGATATGGAGGCTGATATTAAAAGGATAGGTAAAACATGGACAGAATTGTAAGGGATGACAGGAGAGAGGAAAAGCTGGAAGAAGTTTGTTGAAGACCTGTGCTCCGTTGGGAGTTGAAAAGTTAAGAAGATATAAGACATTGAGAGATGTAAAATAACACTTTAACCCTTTGAACCCTGGCCACCTGTCCCTTAAAACCCATTCCCTGAGCTCCTGAGCGAAATCATTGCATATCAGAGTGTTTTTTTTCTTTTTTTTTTCGTCCGTCCGCTTTCAACTCAGACGAGTTTCATCTCTGAAACTGATTTTTGCGTGAAAATCCGTTTTTCCAATTTCTTACAATGGCAGCAGCGTGCACATTGTAAATTACTTTACACTGGCAGCCGTGTGCTCAATGTACTCGTAATTAGTATTCCTCGCCATACAGGCAGATTTTCTCCGACTTCAGAGGTACTCACGTTATCGTCCTGAGTAAGACCAGGGGACTCGAACAAATGCCGGACAGTAGGTTCGAACCCGAGCTATGAGGCGTCTCACAGCTAGCAGGCCGAGCTACTATCAATTACTCTAGGCAGTCCCCCAAGAGTGTTATTAAAAAACAAGATAATTTAGCACAACTATGTGCTCTATAGAAAAAAATTGAGTAAATTGAGAAGAAATCAGAGAGATGTCTGGTCAACCACTAGTGACAACTGTTATAAGAAAGAGAAGATGGAGATATGTTGGGCACACCTTGAGGAGAAATGATCAACGAATATCAAAGCAAGCATTGAAGTGGGATGCAAAGGGTTCAAGAAAGAGAGGTCGACCTAAAGAGACCCTGAAACGAACTTTGCTGAGAGAGGCAGGAAATATCGGTCTCAGTTCCATGGAGGAGATTGAGCGAGTTGCCCAGGATAGAACGGTATGGAGAAATTACTTGCAGGCCCTATGTAACGTATAACGTACGAGAGGAATTATTATTATTATGTGCTCTATAATCTGTTATTGACTTACCCCATCATCTAGGATATCCCTGCTTATTATACATTTGCCGGAGACCAAACTTTATTGAACTTACTTGATACATTACGTTCTAACCCCCACAACTCCCCCATAAACTCTCTGGTACAAGGGAGTACTCCATAGTAGAAGGGAGATAATTGCTAGAATCCTACAGAGTTCTCTTTGGATGACCTGTTATCAGTTATATGAGGACTATCATTATAACACTCCAGACATATCCATAAGTGCTCTGATCTCCACTTCAACAAATCCAGCAGCGTCCAGCGGTCCAACACGCCAGTTCAATGTTGATTAATCAATCTTTTGCATATTTGGTATGTCGTTCTTTTCGGGCTGTACCAATATCGACACAAATCTCAATCTGGTCAGCGACTGGGATTCACAACCCTAAAACCTGGATGAACTGTACGTGCCCCCATGGTAGAAGTCGAGCAGCTAAGTAAAGCAATTTTTACAGTAAAAAAACTACACGTACATATTATATACGTACATATTCCTCCTCTTCACTACTCTCAATGTCGCTGTTCTTGTATGTCCATCGTAACAACTTTCCATCCCACTGAAACAAGAAAAAGTACAATACCTGTTTAAGTGAAGTTATGTTTTTTTAGTTTAAAGTGTGCGTACATCGACTTTTTGTTTTTTTTCGATCCAGAAGCACTTGAGCTTTCAGCTCATCGGATCGGTGTCATGGACATCGTAACCCTTCGGTTCGGTGCCACGAATACCGTGAATCTGGGGAACCTGTGGCTTTTCTGCCAGCCCACGAAATTGAATCAGCACACACAGAGGGCTAGTCACCCGCAGTCCAACGCGCTACGAACACGCTGGGCAGGTGGGCGTACATCGACTTCAAGAATCTTTAATTCGCTTTTCGGTCTTTTAGCTAAGATCAAAGTATAGTACCCACTTGATCACTGCCAAAGGGTGGGAGACTTCATTAAATGCCAAAACAAACCACTTAAACAAACTCTGAGCGCTCTCATTTGAAAGAGTGATTGCCCATGTGGAGCTGGGGATTGCAAGGGAAGCAAAGAATTATACAACTGCGATCTACAAGGCATGTCGTAAGATGAGACTGATGTAGGGGCCTAGGGAAGCTACCATAGTAAATAAAAAGCATCACAGAAATCAGATGTGCTAGCCTACTTGTAGGCACATAAGTGGCACAATGTACAATGGCTCTTAGGCTCAGATTATGTACAAATCACACAGAGTGGTTAACAAGTGATTGATATGGAGCGTTCAAAGAAGAAGAAGAAAGGGTGATGATGCTCAGATTTTAAAACATTTTCACGTTCACTAGTACTGGGTCCACCCACTGTGGCAGTTCTGGGACGTGCCCTATATAAAAAATAAAATCTAAGTCCTAACGTAACAAAGAAGTGAATTTAACTGGAACCAGCTCGTAAAAGAAATAATGAGGCTAAATAACAAATGATTTTTTAACAAAGGAGCTCTATCCAACAGCACTGCATCAAGTGGACCCAGTGAGAGGGAGTAAGCTCTGATTGTAACATTCTTTCGGAGAGAGTGGCTCAGAGCTGGTTTATTTGAAAATGATTCAAGTAATAGTGGTGAATCTACAACACTAACTAGACTGCAAGAATTATAGGGAATGCTAACCTGAAACACATGCTTGCAGAAAACGGATGCACCAGGCCATAAGGCGCATAACATGGTGCAACGACCCCACAATGAGGAATGGGATAACGGATTTTACGGTCGCCAATCTGCCTCAGAGATTTAGCCACGCAGTAAGAATGCCAGACCTACCATCACGAGGGGGGCCAAAACTTACTGCTGGAAGAGGTCGGCACAAATGGGGAAGCAGAAATCATAGGAATTATATCCTACAGAACTGCCCCAGTGTGCAGACTTGAGAAGAAAGAGGTGGTCCACTAGCGTCCAAGACAAACTGTATGGCGTGGCTGATAATCTGAGGCAGATGGCTGCCTTTATTAGAGAATCCAAAATCCTAATCTAGTGAGAAGGCAGAAGAAGAAGAAGACTACAAGAACTCAAAGTCAAATGTGGTTTAGCTAGACAAGAGTATTATACTGGTAGCCAAAGAAGAATAGTAAACCAACAAAGAACCGGTGTCATTAGTTGCCACATGCTGAGAAATATAATGAGGAAGAGATCGGAGCACTTATGGACTAAAGTGGTCAATGTGCAGTGATAATGATCCGACGACTAAACTAAACTAAACTGGTGGGTTGTTTTTATCCATCTTTGATATCCAAAACTTCAAACTATATTTACTGCGGTCTGTCTTGGTACCACAAATACTGATATCATCATCATCATCCAATAGCTTGTCTTGAGCAGAACTTAGCCTCCCTAACAGTCCTTTGAAATTTTTCTCTCTCATAGACCAGATGTCCCACCTCTACAGCCGCCGTGCTCAAATTATCAGTTACATCCTGAATCCATTTCTCTGTGGTCTTCCTCTTGTCCTTTTTGCCGGGATAAATCCTTCCATAATGATCTTCTCCAACCCTTCATGTCTCTTTATATGTCCAAAATACTTCAATTTTCTCATTCTTATTTGTATCATCAGTCAGTTTTCTTTGATTTTGAGTTCTTTCTCACCCGTATGGTGCCGGAGCCCACAGGGGAGGCAAAGAAAAGTAACACTGCGACCTACAAGGCACGTCATAAGAGGTGACTGAGGTAGTGGCCTAGGGAAGCTATCCTAGTAAATAAAAAGCGCCGCAGAAATTGAATGTACTGGCCTACTTGTAGGCACTTAACTGGCACAATGTACAATCGCACTTAAGCTCAAACCATATACAAATCACAAAGAGTGGTTAACAAGTGGTTGGTATGGAGAGTTCGAAGAAGAATTTTGTCTGGATAGATCTAGTTGTTTATTTCTCAATTTTCACCATCTTCAAAATTAAACCAGGGACCCTCCCTTGGCATGAGTTCATTCATTGCCATAGAGATCTTACAGTGTAAGAAAGAGATTGGAAAACACATGGTTATACACCAAAATGCAATGATAATGGTCCTATCAATTAATCAATCAATCAAAACTATGATGAGCTGAACTAGACTATTTTATGTTAAAACAACATAGACATAACTCACCGAGGTACTAATTATGTTATTCTTGTATGGGTGCCATGACACATCACGTACACAAGACTTGTGACCGCTCAACTTACGTACAACTTTGCCAGTTAGCAAGTCATAGACTGGGGGAAAAAATTGAGTAAATTGTGAAATATATATTAACTACTAGTAAAGACAGGCATTAAGAGGTCAAGAAAAAATGCTATTGCTAAACGAGAAACACTTTGAGAAAATCTGAGTGGAATATAACAAGACAGGCCTATTCCTGAAATCCACAGGGAAAGTGAAAGAGAGGGAAGCCTAGAAATACATGGAGAAGAGATTTGGAGGCAGAGATTAATGATATACGGAATAGGTGGGAGGAGCTGCAAGATATAGCTAAAGATAGGAAGACATGGTATGAGTTGGATGAAGGTATATGCCCCAATCGGGGTTGAAAGGGCATGAGAGAGAGAGAGAGAGAGAGAGAGATAGAGAGAGAGAGAGAGGCATTATAAAGCATTTTTGAATCACAGATTGAACATACAGTTTAGCATAACTTAATACTGATTAGGGATGGGAGGAGTCTTTAGGTATCTCAGGCTCGCTCCAGCAATCAAGCTGAAAATAGGTGCATGATTCCCAGAGCATATTTAAATAGGCATCTATTTTCAGAAGTATATTTATTGATGTCAAAGCAACATCAGCTTTTCAATGTCTAAAAATAAAATATAGAACTGCAAGTTATATAGTATTAAAACTAAATTACGAATTGCCAATTCAAATGTTGTATCAATCCAAACATATGCCAGCGAGAGTTGGAAAATGACTTAAGATATAGAAAGTAAGTTGAATGCTTTTGAAAATAGATGTCTGTGAAAAATAATGAACATAAAATGGGCCGAATTCAGGAGAAGTGATGAAATCAGAGAAATGTCTGGTCAACCACTAGTAACAACTGTTATAAGAAGGAGAATATGGAGATATGTTGGGTATACCTTGAGAAGAAATGTCTGGTCAACCACTAGTAACAACTGTTATGAGAAGGAGAATATGGAGATGTCTTGGGCATACTTTGAGAAGAAATGATCAAAGAATCACAAAGCAGGCATTGAAGTTGGAGGCAAAGGATTAAAGAAAGAGAGGACTCCCTAGGAAAACCCTGAAACGTACTATGATGACAGAGGCAAGTAATATCAGACTTAATTCCATAGGAGAGATTGAACGAGTTGCCCAGGGTAGAGCGGTATGGAAAATTGCTTGCCTGTCTTATGTAGCATATAAATATTCTTTTTCTTTTCCCCAATCCTATTTTTCCTCACAACGTCAGGATAAGAAGAGATTTATAGAACAGGCTTTTGTGTGCGCTTCATAGACAGTGTCTTTCATTGTCTCTATTATCTTTGAAGTCCACCTTTTGTGTGGCTGGCCTTTTGTTTTGTATCCATTGTATCGAAGTAACATTGCTCTTGGAGGCATTTTGTTTTGTATCCATTGTATCGAAGTAACATTGCTCTTGGAGGCATTTTGTTTTGTATCCATTGTATCGAAGTAACATTGCTCTTGGAGGCATTTTGTTTTGTATCCATTGTATCGAAGTAACATTGCTCTTGGAGGCATTTTGTTTTGTATCCATTGTATCGAAGTAACATTGCTCTTGGAGGCATTTTGTTTTGTATCCATTGTATCGAAGTAACATTGCTCTTGGAGGCATTTTGTTTTGTATCCATTGTATCGAAGTAACATTGCTCTTGGAGGCATTTTGTTTTGTATCCATTGTATCGAAGTAACATTGCTCTTGGAGGCATTTTGTTTTGTATCCATTGTATCGAAGTAACATTGCTCTTGGAGGCATTTTGTTTTGTATCCATTGTATCGAAGTAACATTGCTCTTGGAGGCATTTTGTTTTGTATCCATTGTATCGAAGTAACATTGCTCTTGGAGGCATTTTGTTTTGTATCCATTGTATCGAAGTAACATTGCTCTTGGAGGCATTTTGTTTTGTATCCATTGTATCGAAGTAACATTGCTCTTGGAGGCATTTTGTTTTGTATCCATTGTATCGAAGTAACATTGCTCTTGGAGGCATTTTGTTTTGTATCCATTGTATCGAAGTAACATTGCTCTTGGAGGCATTTTGTTTTGTATCCATTGTATCGAAGTAACATTGCTCTTGGAGTCTGTTGGTAATCTGCTTTTGCAGCTGAACCATTTAATTTGTTGTTTCTTGATGAAGTTCAGTACTGATATTGTACCCATTTTCCTTATGTCTTTATTTCTAAACCAGTCTCTTATTGTTTCACCCAGTATTCTGCGTAGACACTTCATGTCTATCGATAGACTAGTTTTTTTCTCTATCGTTTGATTCTTTTTATTACTCTAAATTTCTTTCAACTATTTCTTCTCTCCCCTTCACCCCTAGGGAGGTATAGGTCCACAATCAATGCTTTCCAAGCCCTCTTTTTCAGATCTCTCTACTCTCTTTCCATTTTCTTGCATTCTGTCTTTAACGCCCTCCTTCAGTTGTACCTAGGTCTTCCCTTACCTCTATTACACTTTAACCTATTAGTCTCAGAGTAAATATCTGGTCTATGGTTGATCTGTTCTGACCAAAAACCTGCTTAGCAGTCTCTTAAGATATCTTTTGCACAAATTTGTATTCTATTCAGTATTGCAACTGATAATATTTATAGCGTATGACCAGATATTGCTGAAGAAGAATATATTTAAAACAGTAACATCACTTACCAACAACACTACCAGTAGCACATCCAGTGTAGATATATCTCTGTCCTGTGCTGGCTTCTGGTGAGAACTTACATCTGATCAAAGTGTGTAGTACACAATGACCTCTGTAGGTCATCACAGATGTGTCACCTTTCAATGCTCTTTTTTTAGCCACTGTCAACAAAGAAAGGAAATAAATGTATTCTTTTCTGAAATGAGAGAGGAGTGTCTGGACAAAAGGATTAGAGCATGGGCTCCCATTCGGGAGACTCAGGTTCAATCCCCAATAAGGCCAAGGAGTTGTTTTGTGTCGGAGACATAAAGAAAAAATCCTAACCTGAACAGTTTCGCGGTGACTGCACTAGCTATGTGACCATTAAATTCCTTAGGCTCATGTTACCCACTGCCTTACGCCATCCTACAAAGCGGCAACTTCTTCTTCTCTTCCATCATTTACTTCTTTATAGAAGGTATTAGAGTGGGGGGGAAAGAAATGTAGTAATCTTGTGTGCGCTTGTTTTAAGGCACTTTGTAAGCTGATATTCGTTTTCGTAAGGCTGTTCGTGATGCAGTCGCTCCATCTTTGCGTGGTCTTCCTCTTGCTTTGTACTCATTATACTTTTTCTGTGTGGCTCTCTGTGGCAGGCGATACCAGGGCATTCTTGTCAAGTGTCAAAACCATTTAATCTGTTGTTTTTTTATGAATTGCATGACTTGTTTCACATCCAGTCTTCTTCTGATTTCTTCATTTTTAATTTTGTCTCTTATTGTCACACCTGCAGCTCTTCTAAGACACCTCATTTCCGTTGTTATGATTTTCTGCTCATTAGCTGGTGTTATTGGCCATGTTTGACACTGGTAACATAGTTTAACATACTGGCGAGAAAATATAAGACATCTCATCTCTGTCGTTATGATTTTCTGCTCATCTCTCTCTCTCTGCCTTTTTACACCGGATTGGGGCATAGGCCCTCAACCAACTCATGCCAAGTCTTCCTATCTCTAGCTATCTCTTGCAGCTCCTTCCAACTCTTCTTTATATTGTTGATCTCCGCCTCCAAATCTCGTCTCCATGTATTTTTGGCCTCCTTCTTTCGCTGTCCCATTTCCCGCTCATAAGCTGGTGTTATTGGCCATGTTTGACACTGGTAACATAGTGTTGGCCAGAAAATCGTTCTTATATGATTTGAAAGCGGTAACAAAGGCAGTAAAGACAGTTTTTCTTCTTTTATGTTTAATGAAATGAGAGGACTAAATTCTTCTTCTTTTCTTCTTGGACATGGACTGGCAAAGCAGACAGGGGCTGGCACGCGATGTGGGATCTTGTAGACAATAAGAAAATCTCTCCACCATGTGGCTATCCTTTGATGGATCTTCTTCTTCTTCGAACGCTCCATATTGACCACTTTTCAAGCACTCTGTGTGATTTGTATGTGATCTGAGCCTAAGAGTGATTGTACATTGTGCCAGTTATGCACCTACAAGTAGGTCAGCACATCAGATTTCTGCGCTGCTTTTTATTTACTAGGGTAGCATCCCTAGAGCCTACATCAGTCGTCTCTTACGACATGCATTGCAGGTTGTAGTGGTATTATTCTTTGCTTCCTTGAGGGCCCGCACCACACGGGTGTCTTTGAAGGGTCTAAAGCTGAAGGATTGACTTCATTGCACCGGGTTTGACAGAAGATTAAAAAAATATGATCCGTCTAGAAGGCAAGTGAACTAACGACTGAGCTAGAAAAGTTCTCAAACAACCGCAGTATGTCCTGATTTTTTCCCAACATCACAACAGTTCTGTTAACCAACAATCAATCAAATTAACTGGGGAGCCAATAGTGAAGTCAATAACATGCTTCGCTAGTACCACCGCTCATGTGGTGCTGGAGCACGCAAGGGAAGCAAAGAATAGTACCACTGCGACCCATAAGGCTCTGCGATGGTATGACAGGACTACACACAGGGAACTCTGGGATAGAACAGAACAATGACAGGTGGAGCAAGAGATAAGGAGCAGAAGGTGGTGATGGATAGGACACACACTGAGGAAACCCCTAACAGCATCACAAGACAGGCTCTCTGATGGAACCCCAAGGGCAATAGAGGTAGGGGAAGATTCAGGAACACCTGGAGACGGAATGCAAGAAAACTGGGAGAGAGTGAGAGATCTGGAAAGGATAGCCATAGATAGGCGGGCTTGAAAGGCCTTGGTTGCGGACCTATGCTTCCCTAGGGGCGAAGAAGAAGAAGACCCATAAGGCATGTCGTAAGAAGCCACTGGGGTACTAGCCTAGGAAACTACCCTAGTAAATAAGAAACGTAGCAGAAATCGGTCGTGCTGGCCTGCCTGTAGGCGCATAACTGGCACAACACACAATCGTTCTTAGGCTCAGATCACATACAGATCACACAGAGTTTTTAACAAGTGGTTGATATGGGGCGTTCGAAGAAGAAGCTAGTACCACAAGTTGTGCTTATTTCTGGGCTCGAGGCTAAATTTAGCCCCCAAAAATGTACGCTATACACAAGTACATGGTTGAACTACATGTTTCCTGATCTTTTACTTGGGGGTGTCTACATTACAAGTACCTCGGAAGTTGGAGTATGGCTCGCCTGAATGATGAGGGACACTGATGATAAGGAAAGCAAGCCTTCACGCAGAAATCAGTCAGGTGACATATTAGGCGTTCTGACTAGGTCTCAATTCATAGCGAGATAACCAAAACAAGTAAATTAAATTAATACAAAGTGAGAAAGAAACTAACTTCTTCTAGGAACTTGCTGCCAGCGGTAATCCCAACGTTGAGATGATACAACTTTCTTGGTTTCCTGTTTTAGAGGAAATATACAATATAGTTAGATGATGTTAGATAGAAGGAAGAGAAATACCTGAACTTAGATATGCTGACTATACAGTGTTACTGTCAACATCGCAAAAAGGATTGAGAAATTAATAATGGAAGTGCAAAAGAAAAGCAAAAATAAAATCTATATCTCCAATGTGGCAAAAATTAAAAATAATGACAACAGATAAAACGAACATGACAAATGATATTTTTTTTATCAATAGAGAGAAAGTAGAAAATGTGAACAGTTTTGAGTATCTCGGTTCACTGCTAACAAGAGAGTGAAATGGGATGAAGGAAATTTAAAAAGAGCAAACATGGTTTTAAAAAAAAATTAAACAACTAAAAACAGTATGGAATAAAACTGATAGGAAAACAAAGAATACTAAGAGCATGCATATTCCCAGTGGCAACTTATGGGTGTGAAGCATGGACATTTAACAAGACAGTGGAAAAACATATATGTGCTTTTGAATATAAGTGTTACAAAAGAGTTCTCTGTATATCATGGACAGAGAAGAGAACAAATACATCTATCCAGAAAGAACTCAAAATCAAAGAAAACTTGGCTGATACTACAAATAAGAAAATTAAAGTATTTTGTACATGTAAAGAGACACAAAGGACTGGAGGAGATCATCATGGAAGGAGGCATCCTGGCAAAGAAAAGAAGAGGAAGATCACTAAGAAGATGGATTCAGGATGTAACTGATGGTTTAAGCATGACAGCTGCAAAGGCAGGACATCTGGCCTATGAGAGACAGAAATTTTGAAGGACTGTTAGGGTGGCAAATTTCTGCTCAGAACAAGCTATTTGATGATGGTGTTAGATATATTATTTGATGCCATCGTTCCATCTTCTGCGTGGTCTTCCTCTTGCTCTGTACTCGCTGTACTTTTTCAGTGTGGCTCTATGTGGTATTGACTACCCCAGAGAGTTACACAGAAAGAGTATAATGAGTACAGAACAAGAGGAAGACCACACAAAAGATAGAGCGACAGCACCAAGAACAGTCTTGGTTATTGGTTACTGAACTGACACCACAGCACTCCAGGAAAGCCCATAGGTGCTCAATGTCCCTCAACAGATGTCGAAGGGTATGCATACTAACAGCTCCTGTGGCTTGCTGGTTAAACACACTCCTTTCTATACCCTTCAAGAATCCAGTTCTACTTGTACATGTAATTCCAAACTCCTTAAATCGTTGGATTGATTCAACATCAATTTTAGTGTCTTCATCTAACAGTAGATCGCAAAGAGACTGAAGAACATACCCCTTATCCATCCAAACCTCCACAATAATCATGCTTTCGATAGCATATCAAAATCCTGTCAAAAAGCAAAAATAAATATGACCCAAGCCAATAGAACAGCGCAAAACAAAAACAGAATACCATGACACTGGGCAACAACCCGGTAACAGTGTGACAACAAAAGTAGAAGAAAAAGTGACAAACTTTTACTAACTTCTATCCCATCTTGGTTAGAGAAATGTCGTATATCCCACAGTTTTAACGTCTGATCTTTACAGTTGGACACAAAGTAACGAGCATCACCCTGTTGTTGAAGAAATAACACAATAATGAGGACAATGAATATAATAAAACTTCTGTCATCTCATTCACTGTAACTTAGGTTACCACTTGCAGGTGGAGTAGCACCTTGGCTAGTTGCTGTTCACTGACTTCTGCTTAGGTTACCACTTGGAGGTAAGTAGAGTCTTGGTCAACTCTTGTTCACTGACTTCTGTTATCTCATTCACTGTAACTTAGGTCACCACTTGGAGGTGGAGTTGCACCTTGGCTAGTTGCGGTTCACTGACTTCTGCTTAGGTTACCACTTGCAGGTGAGTAGAGTTTTGGTCAACTCTTGTTCACTGACTTCTGTTATCTCATTCACTGTAACTTAGGTCACCACTTGGAGGTGGAGTAGCACCTTGGCTAGTTGCGGTTCACTGACTTCTGTTATATCATTCACTGTAACTTAGGTCACCACTTGGAGGTAGAGTAGCACCTTGGTCAGCTCTGGTTCACTGACTTCTGTCATCTTATTCACTGTAACTTAGGTCACCACTTGGAGGTGGAGTAGAGTCTTGGTCAACTCTTGTTCCCTGGCTTCTGTTGTTTCACCCCCTTTTAATGGGGAGTTGAAGATGTAAAGAACTCGCTTTTTGGGTGTGTGTGGTCCAGGTTCAATTTCACAGTGGATGTAGATTATTTTTCTGACAGAAACAGCTCTCAGGTTGACACAGCCTCAATTGGGTACCATGAAAAGCACTAGGAATTAAAGGCAGCAGACATGATGTTGACCACATCACCCATCATGTGCCGATGGTAAAACAAAATACAGGCCGAACACCGTATTACCCAACATACCTCGAGGTATGAAAATGGGTTCCTTTATTTTCTTTGTTGGAAGATGACTAGAGGGTTGTGTTTTAGATTCTCTGTGACTAATTGTTGGATAAGAACACATGTTTAATTTATGTTGAATCTATACAACATTTTTACTCCGATAAACGCTCCCAAGGTGGTCAAAAAAGGGATTCAAAGACACACTAGAGAACTCGATGAAATCCTTTGACATAGATGTTAACAACTGGGAGAATGTTGCTCAAGACAGGTCAGCCTGGCACACACTTTTTCGACCTGCGAGGCAGGTAGAACAGCATGGATGGAACAGAAAAGACAAAATAGAAAGGCAGTAAAACTCCCAACAAGTGCAAATATTCCATTTCCACATTGCAAAAGAACATTTCAAGCTCGCATCGGGCTCACTAGTCATCTACGTACATACAAACATAATGCAACTATATTCTCTTGGATTAAAAATAGTGGTCATCTTCAGCCGTGATGGACGAGCACCATACAACATTGATAAGAAGTTTTATGAATGCCCTCATAGAGTATGGCAGCAAAGAAGATTTTCATTTAAACCAATCCACGTCAACTACCAGATTGCTGGAGCTGGGTTTGAAGATTGGAGTAGCAAGAAAAGAACAGCATAACAGGTATATGAGTAGGCTAATCAATCAAAATAGAACTGGTACGGTTAGTCGCTGGACACTATTGGAGAAATTGCGAAGGAGATCAGAGCATCTATGGACATGTCCGGAGTGCAATGAAGATATTCCAAACTGAATGAAGTTTGAAAACAAATCTTGTACTATTAGTTACTGGACCAACGTCACTGCACTCTGGGCGGACCTATAGGTGCTCAGTCTCTCCAACAGATGTCGAAAGCTATTCATACTGATGGTTCCTGTGACTTGCTGACAAAACACACACATCACTCTGCCCCTCAGGCATCCGATTCTACTTGTACAATGGGTAACTCCAAACTGCTTAAATCGCTGGATCGATTCAACATCTATTTTAGTGTCTTCATCCAACAGACAGTCGCGAAGAGACCAAAGAACATCCCCTTATCTATCTTCGACTCTCCAACAATCAATGCTGTTGATGTAAGATCTAATACAATTTAAATCTAAAGGAGGAGATGGTACTTGATCTGATTAAATTGCTAAAAATTGATCGTTTGAGTGTATACAAACTCTCTTCAAACAGGTGGTCGCTAAGTAATCTCTGTAGTACATTACACAAAAGTCACATAGAATGGGTAACGAGTGGTCATTGTAAATCAATTGTGGAGGTAGCTCTCCGGACTATAATCATATCCAGACTGTTCAGTGTGATGTTTCTAGAACATCTACAGCACTAGAAATGAGAGGGTGCTTTAGTGGTTACCAATAGACTCTACCTGAGTAGGAGTTTTCATAATACTGAGCATAGCACTACGTGCCTGCAGTTGTTGGAAGTCTTCTGGGTCTGCAAGAAAGCTGGGTACTTTTCCCCGCTCAAATATAGGAAAAGGTGAAAATTCATCATTCCTAGGGGTTCGAAAATAACAACATCTGATTAAATTGTAGAATAATTGCCAAAAAAATGAATGCAACTACAACTGAGAATAAACCAAAGTTGAGTACCCACCTTGGAGTCAATATAAGTAATACCATCACCATGGCCTGATAATATCCCTACTGGTACAGGTCTCTCCTCTCTCAGAGCTCGACGGTCCCAAACCTTCAACAAATTAGAGAAACATATCATTCAAAGTCTTTTTGTTCATTTTTCATATTGTTTTGCTGGTGCTACAGAGTTTGTGCACTGCAGCTGAGATTTTCCTGTGTAAGAAACAGATCGGAGCACACATGGTTACTCACCGAAGTGCAATGATGATGGTCCTATCAATCAAACATCAAATCATCAATCATTTATTCATTCATATTGTTGCACAACTGCATTTTTGTATTTGTACACATGTCCTTATTTTCTATGTACCTCAGTCAGTAGCTGACACACTTCGTCTTCAACAGACCAAGATGGGTTTTTTTTTGGTCTGGGTTGTTACCAATAGTTTTTTCTGTGCAAAACTGCAAGACAACAGATTTCTTACTTTTCTGAGGTTTTCATCTCCGTGGCAAGAGTGTAAAGTGACTGTTTTATCTGTTTGATATATTCCATCATCCCTTCTTTTGTCGTCACACTGAAACCAGTTTGTTACCTAGTGTCATTATTTTGTCTCCTACTTTTTTTTTTGTCACACTGCTACCGGGTTGTTACCCAGTGTCATAGTTTTGTCTTCTTCTTCTTTTGTCGTCACAGTGTTAGCAGGTTGTTGCCCAGTGTCATGGTTTTCTATTTTTGTCTTCTGCTTCTTTTGTCGTCACACTGTTACCGGGTTGTTGCCCGGTGTCATGGTTTTCTGTCCTGTGCTTCTCAAGTAGCTTAGGTGATAGTTATTTTTGCTTTTTGACAGAATTCTGCTTTGCCATCTCTACATCTGTTTCATAGTGATTCTCTCGCCTTCTTTCCTAATGTTCTGTTGTAGAAGACTCGTTATACAGTGGAGTTTGATTGCATTCTGATTAAATGGACGAACCAATTCATTCTTTGTTTCTCAATGTAATTCAAGCAAGATTTTGTCCCAACTTTTTTTCTTATGCTGATGTTGGTGACTCTGTCTTTTCTGGTGTTGTTGGTAACTTTTCATAGGCAGCACAGTTCACATGTAGTTATTAACACATAATTAAGAATGATATATAGAACTCAAAACTAAACAAATTCAAAAATATGTAACTCAGCAAACAACATAAACTAGAATATTGTCAAATTCCGAACTCAATCAAGAATTAGAAATACAAAATATATATCGCATTCAGAACTTATCTACTTAAAATTGGGGGTGAAGCATGAAGATTTAACAAGGCAGTAGGAAAACATATATGTGTTTTTGAATATAAGTGTTACAGAAGAGTCCTATGTATGTCTTGGATAGAGAATAGAACAAACAGATCTATCCAGAAAGAACTCAAAATCAAAGAAAACTGGCTGATGCTACAAATAAGAAAGAGAAAATTGAAGTATTTTAGCCATATAAAGAGACATGAAGGGTTGGAGAAGACTATCATAGAAGGAGGTATCCCGGCAAAGAGGAGAAGAGGAAGACCACGGAGAAGATGGATTCAGAATGTAACTGATAATTTGACCATGATGGCTGCAGTGGCGAGACATCTGACCTATGAGAGGGAGAAATTCCCAAAGGACTGATAGGGTGGCAAAGTTCTACTCAGGACAAGATATTTGATGATGACTTAAGAAAACTATTTGAAACTGAGAACATGCGTATTCTCTGTGGTAACATATGGATGTGAAACATGGACCATAACACAAACATTAAAGAACAAAATTGAAGCTTTTAAAACAAGATGTTACAGAAAAGTTCTTAGAACATCATGTACAGAGAAAAGAAAAAATAAAGACATCCTACAAGACCTGCATATCGAGGAGCATTGGTTTATAAATAACATTATGTCCTGGAAGATGAAATATTTTGGCCACGTTAAACGTTACATTGGTTTAGAGAGATGGTATTGGAATGCTTGATCCTGAAGTACAATGCAGGGGGCAAACAAGATGAAGGTGACAGCAAGACATCAAAGAAACCTTGAACATGACGCTGGAGGAGGCAGCAGAACTTGCTAGAGACAGAGAGTTTTTCAGGCAGGCTGTGATGAAAGCAAAGTTCCACAAAGGACATGCTACTACTTGATATAGAAATCAGAATACAGAACTGTAGAAAAACTCGAATATTTATACAAGTCATTAGCAGGAAGAGGCAAGAGGAAGACCATGAAAAAATAGTTAGATGGCATAGCAGAATCCTGTCAAAGAGCAAAAATAACTATCACCCAAAGTCATCAGAACAGCGCAAGACAAAAACAGAAAACCACTACACTGGGCAACAACAGGGTAGCAGTGTGACGACAAAATAAGAATAAAATAAGTAGCAAGTCTGTGACATGTTGTTACTAACCTTACACAAGCCATCATCTCCACCACTGTACAAGATCTGAGAGCTAGTGTCAGCAAATCTGACTGTGTTGACATCATAATCATGGGCATCAATCTGTCAACAACAACAACCTGACATGTTGTTACTAATAACAATTATAGCATTTATTATTATTTAATACTTGGAGGTACACACACCACGCTATGTGGTGTTTGTGTGTGTTGGACACCAATTTACAAACGCCACATAAAGTTAGTTTAATAGTTAAACAGTAGACACACGGAAGTAGGCAGACAGGAGTAGACAGACAGGAGTAGGCAGACAGGAGTAGGCAGACAGGAGTAGGCAAAGACAGAAGTAGGCAGACAGGAGTAGGCAGATATGAGTAGGCAGACAGGAGTAGGCAGACAGGAGAAGGCAGACAGGAGTAGACAGACAGGAGTAGGCATATATGAGTAGGCAGACAGGAGTAGGCAGACAGGAGAAGGCAGACAGGAGTAGACAGACAGGAGTAGGCAGATATGAGTAGGCAGACAGGAGTAGGCAGACAGGAGAAGGCAGACAGGAGTAGACAGACAGGAGTAGGCAGACAGGAGAAGGCAGACAGGAGTAGGCAGACAGGAGAAGGCAGACAGGAGTAGGCAGAGACATGAGTAGGCAAACAGGAGTAGGCAGACAGGAGAAACCTTACAGGAGAAGGCAGACAGGAGTAGGCAAACAGGAGTAGACAGACAGGAGAAACCTTACAGGAGAAGGCAGACAGGAGTAGGCAAACAGGAGTAGGCAGACAGGAGAAGGCAGACAGGAGTAGGCAGATATATGAGTGGACAGACAGGTGTAAACAGACATGAGTGAACAGACAGGTGTAAGCAGACATGAGTGGAGAGACAGGTGTAAACAGACATGAGTGAACAGACAGGTGTAAGCAGACATGAGTGGAGAGACAGGTGTAAGCAGACATGAGCGGACAGACAGGTGTAGGCAGACATGAGTAGACAGGCAGGTGTAGGCAGAGATATTTGTTAATATTGGATAAACTAGATAGTCTTTCTTCTTCTATATCTTTCTTTGCTTCTACAACAAGCCCTTGTTAATTCTCTGCACATTGCACATGATGATAGTCTTCTTCTTCTAACTCTCCATATCAACCACTTGTTAACTATTCTTTGTGATTGTATGTGATCTAAGTATAAAAGCGATTGTACGTTGTGCCAATTATGCGCTTACAAGTAGGCCAGCACATCTGATTTCTGCAACACTTTTATTTAGGTAGCCTTCCTAGGTCCCTACCTTAGTCGCTTCTCATGACATGGTTTGTAAGTCACAGTGTCGCTATTCTTTGCTCCCCTAGCGGACCCCGTCAAC
The DNA here is from genome assembly GCA_020796225.1 of Arion vulgaris. Taxonomy (NCBI): domain Eukaryota; kingdom Metazoa; phylum Mollusca; class Gastropoda; order Stylommatophora; family Arionidae; genus Arion; species Arion vulgaris. The sequence goes on from CM036755.1 coordinate 20,210,450, forward strand.
ATACCATGATGATAGTATATATATCCGAAGACATTAACATGATAAATTGTCTTACCTTTAATGTCCTCTTGTTTAGTTCCCGGTCATAAACATACAAGTGTCCATCATTGGCACTGAGAGGAATACATAGTAATATCTAGAAATAGCAGTCTTACTTTCCAGCAAGTTTCACATCTGTGTTTAGTTAGTATAACTTTCTAACAACACTGAAATCTGAACTCATCTTTACAAGACATGAGAACTACTGACATTTTGAGACCACTGACATTTTGAGACCACTGACATTTTTAGACCACATACATTTTGAGACCACTGACATTTTGAGACCACAGACATTCTGAGACCACAGACATTCTGAGAGCACAGATAATCTGAAATCACTGATATTGTAAAAACACTAACATTAAAAAACCAATGATTTTTTCAAGTCACTGACATTCTTCTTCTTCATTCACCTGATATGAATTCAGGCGTAGTCAGGGCACAGGCTGCGATGCTTCTGACTGATTTTTGCGTGAAGGTCTGCTTTCCTAATTATCAGTGTCCCTCTGGAGGTCAGAAGCATAGAGGTTAAGTGCTCGTCTCTTGTTCCATAGGTACTCAGTTCACTTCCTTGTGGAGCAACCTGGATATTTTTCCAGAGATCCCTGATGTTGAGATCGAGTTCCTAGTCCTATAGGAGATGGACGATAAAATATAGTTCCCATGTTCAATTTGAGCACGTAAAAGAACCCTTGGCAGGCTCAAAATCGAGAAGAGCAGGCTGGAAAGCCGCTGCCCGGGAAAAACTCAGAAAAGATTAAAAATAAAATTTCTACAAAATGTCTTCACCATCTTCTAAATTACATCGGGGACCCTTGCTGGTGCTACAGAGTTTGTACACTGCAGTTGAAATATTCCTGTGTAATAAAGAGATCGGAGCACACATGGTTACTCACCGAAGTGCAATGATGATGGTCATATCAATCAACCAGTGTCCGCCACCATACAGACGTGCCCCTTCTCAGACTTCAGAGATCTCTGACATTCTAAAATCAATATTATCTCTCTCTCTCTTGTGATCGTCAATCAATGATATTTTGAAATCACAAACCACACCCCAACTTGCCTGGCATTCTCCTCTAAACATGAAAAAAATGAGTGTTGATAACTTACCCTCCCAGAATTTCTTTATTGTCGGAAGAGAACATGAGAGAGAAGATGCAGAAACTGTGATCTCCTGGATCAAACTGTAAGGCCTCATGTATATCGTAGTCCCCATGTATGCTACATAGATGAACTGTGGACAAGTAGAATAGCATCAGGGTTAGACTACAAGCGTTCACAAGTATTCTTTCTATATCTGTATCAATATTTTGCAGGTATAACAAAAATCGTCAATGTGTTTCAAGGGTCTAAAGTGAAGGACTGACTTCATTGCACTGGGTTTTACCTCATATAGCTTGGTCCCTTTCCACAGAAATGGCATGCCACCTGCAGAGAGTATTGCACAGCACATGAACTTCGTAGCTCCATCAACAATCCTAGGGGTATCTTGGAAAAAATGCACTCATGCACAGAACAGCATGGCCCAAATACAAACCCACGACCTTCGGAACCCAAGGAAAAGGCTTAACCCCTTATTCACATAGACCCCCATGTGTTGCCTTGGCCCACAAGGGGAACAAAGAATAGTAACACTGCGACTTACAAAGCATGTTGTAAGAAGCAACTATGATAGGGGCCTAGGGAAGCTACCTAGTAAATAAAAAGTGTCACAGAAATCAGATGTACAGGCCTACTTGTAGGAGCGTAGCTAGCACCACATACAATCACTCTTAGGCTCAGATCACATATAAATCAGAAAGAGTGGTTAAACAAGTGGTCGATATACAGCGTTAAAAGAAAAAGGAACAAGAACAAGCACACACAAGATCCCCCTGCCCCCAACCACATCTATAAAAAGTAAATGAATGGTGGAAGAGAAGAAGATAATTGAAGCACTCCTGCATCTGTGCTACTAGTGAGATGATTACATAAAAGTATTACTATGATGTTACAATACAAGTATTCAAGCTACATTACTACAACACCCAAAGATCAAGATGGAAGTGAAAAGACAGATGATAAAACGTATTTTCCTACCAACACTTTGTTACCAGTGCCAAACTTGGTCTCTTACAGCAACACATCACAGAAAGCTCACCACGAGTGAAATGAAATACTTGAGGAAGGCAGTAGGAGTCACCAGGAAAGATAGACTACGAAATGAGGACATTAGAAGCAGAGTGGGCATAACTTCATGCATCAATACATTGAAAGACAACAAATGCAGTGGTTTTGACATTTAATGAGAATGAAATACAACCAATCACCAATAACAGCATACAACGAAAAGAGATCGGGTACTAGAGCTAAGGGAAGACCAAGAAAGATGGATAGACAATATGAAGACCACACTAAATAAACACAGATATAACAGAACAAGAGCGACTCCTCTGGCCCTTAAACGCAAATTTAAGCTCCAACCCCTACGCTTAACGGCAAGAGTCGACAACTAATTCCATCATCCACCTGGGGACAGACAAAAGTATTCAAGCCGTCTTACAGCAAACGTACAGAAGTCACCCAAGGTCAGAAGTCACACAGGAACAAGAGATATACTAGTTCTAGAAGAAGTTGTAACTACAGTATAACTCCAGATGTGATACTTTAAAGTGAGGTTTTCCTGTGTGCAAAATCTTACAGTTACCTGTTTCTACAAATGTGTGCCTTGCTGGAAAATATGCATACACTTTGGCTGAAATTTGAATGTGGCTTTTCTAAATGCCATAGGGCTCTGGCGAGGGCACAATGTACTCACGCTCTCAGCGCAAACCACGCAGATCACAAATAGTGCTTCTTCTTCGAATGCTCCATATTAACCACTTGTTAACCACTCTGTGTGATATGTGTGTGATCGGAGCCCAAGAGCGATTGTATGTTGTGCCCGTTATGTACCTACAAGTAGGCCAGCAACCAAATTTCTGTGACTCTTTTTATTTACTAGGGTAGCTTCCCTAGGCCCATACCTCCGTCACCTCTTACGACATGCCTTGTAGATCGCAGTGGTACAATTCTTTGCTTCTCTTGCGAGCCTCAGCACCACACGGGAGACATATAGTTGTTCTTCTTCTTCTTTGCGTTCATTCTTTACAACCAATTTTAATCACTCTTTGTGACATGTTTGATCTTTGTCAAGAACGTGTATATGTTGCACATTGGTTTGGTAGGCTCTAAACGCATAGACTTCTACACGTTTAGGACACATACATCCGATTTCAGCCAAACCTCCTTAGTCGCCTCTTACGACATGCATGGCAGGTAACAGTGGTTCTATTCTTTACACCCAAATTTGGGCCCGGTAACCACTCGGGCGATATAGTTGTTAACTTGGTTGATAAGAACAAACACAAAGAAACAAACAGCATCTGCAAACAGAACTGTTGCTATATGTAGAGTGATTGATATAACCATCATCATTACATTTCAGTGAGTAGTTATGTTTACTTCAATCTCTTGTTTACACAGGAAGATTTCAGCCGCAGTGTATGAACTCCATAACACTGGAGGTGCTGTGTAATTTAGAAGAGTTTTTAAGAATATTTTTTGGCTAATGGACTTTCGGACAGCGGCTTTCCAGCATGATCTTCTCGATTTTGAACCCCACTGGCACCAATAGGTATGGCTGGAAAGATGTTTGATCAAGAAATAACATGTACCACTAAATCAATATAATAAACAGTACTTACTGCAATCTGACCAACTGGAATATGCAACATATTGACCATCAGGACTGTAGATAGAAGATAGAACAACAAGGATTCATTTAGAATGGACATGAGTGAATCTACATTGGTATCATCATTGTATGCTGACCATCAAAACTAAGGATAGAAACACAAGGATTCACCCAACAAAGGGACATTCTTCTTTGTTTGCCCGATAACTGACCCTGGCTCATTGTTGTCCCTTTGTTTTATTGCTCCTGCGGCCCCAACAAAGCGACCTTCTTTGTTCGCCCGCTTACTGACCCTGGCTCATTGTTGTCCCTTTGTTTTATTGCTCCTGCAGTCCCAACAAAGGGACCTAAAACAGTTAATGATTGATTGATAGGACAATCATGAATGCACTTCAGCACTACAATCACATCCACCAGCACTCTAACCACTTTCACCAGCACTCCAACCACATCCACCAGCACTCCAACCACTTTCACCAGCACTCCAACCACCTTCACCAGCACTCCAACCACATCCACCAGCACTCCAACCACCTTCACCAGCACTCCAACCACATCCACCAGCACTCCAACCACTTTCACCAGCACTCCAACCACATCCACCAGCACACCAACCACATCCACCAGCACTCCAACCACATCCACCAGCACACCAACCACATCCACCAGCACTCCAACCACCTTCACCAGCACTCCAACCACATTCGCCATTACTCTAACCACCCATACCACCACATCCACTAGCACTCTAACCACCTACACCAGCACTCTAACCATCTTCACCAACACTTCAACCACATACACCAGCACTCCAACCACATTCGCCATTACTCTAACCACCCATACCACCACATCCACTAGCACTCTAACCACCTTCACCAGCACTCTAACCACCTATACCACCACTTCAACCACATCCACCAGCACTCCAACCAACTACACCAGTACTCTAACCACCATTAACAACCTAACTATACCAGTCCTCTGATCACCTGACTATATCAACATTCTACTTGACTATGCCAACAATGAAACCACTCAACTACACCAGTCCTCTGATCATCTGACTATATCAACGCTCTACTTGACTGACTATGTCAACAATGAAACCACTCAACTATACCAGTCCTCTGATCACCTGACTATATCAACATTCTACTTGACTGACTATGCCAACAATGAAACCACTCAACTATACCAGTCCTCTGATCACCTGACTATATCAACATTCTACTTGACTGACTATGCCAACAATGAAACCACTCAACTACACCAGTCCTCTGATCATCTGACTATATCAACGCTCTACTTGACTGACTATGTCAACAATGAAACCACTCAACTACACCAGTCCTCTGATCACCTGACTATATCAACGCTCTACTTGACTGACTATGCCAACAATGAAACCACTCAACTACACCAGTCCTCTGATCATCTGACTATATCAACGCTCTACTTGACTGACTATGCCAACAATGAAACCACTCAACTATACCAGTATTCAGAATACGGAAAAAGAAGAGATGACATAAACTGAAAACACATAACATATGTTAAACATAGACTACCTGAAAGCTGTGTCCAGCACACTCCAGCCAACATCTCTAGCTCTGATACTTCTGAATAGCTTAAACTTGTTATCATCGCTTGTGTTGTACACACGTATGTGCTGATCTGAAAGTTAGACAGCATACAGATTAAGTAATACTGTAACCCTTGTTTGTAGAATCTACCAGTCTTCTACTTCTTCTTCTTCGAACGCTCCATGTCGATTACTTGTTACACCACTCTTTGTGATTTGTATGTGACTTGAGGCTAAGAGCGATTGTATGTTCTGCTAGTTATGCGCCTATAAGTAGGCCAGCACATCTGATTTCTGCACTGCTTTTTTTTATTAGGGTAGCATCTCTAGGCCTCGACCTCAGTTGTCTCTTACGACATGCCTTGTAGGTCGCAGTGTTACTATTCTTTGCTTCCTTGCAGGCCCATTACCACATGGGCGGAATCTATCAGTAATAATAACTTATCTGGATTGTTCTTCTTCCTCCCTTGCATGTCATGTTTATAACCTGTATGCCGGAGTCAAACCTGGAAGCCGACGCCAAACCTGGACGCCGACGTCAAACTTGGACGCCGACGTCAAACCTGGACGCAAACATCAAACCTAAAAACTGACATCAAACGATGGATGAAAACTAGTCACGACAGAGATGAAGTGAGTAACCCTGTGTGCTCCAATCTCTTTCTTACACAGGAAGATCTCAGTGACAATGCATGAACTGAATAGCACTCGCGAGGGTCTACGATGTAATATAGACGATGGTAAAAATATTTTGTAGGAATTAATTTTTAAAATTTTGTCAAATACATTTTGCCCAGGCAACGCAGTCATCGCTACAGATTAACTGGTTGATATAGCCCGAAATTTTCTGATTAATGCCAGGTTCGGCTTGGGACTGGCTACCCCATTTGGTAAAAAATTTAAGCTACAAAATTCAACTAACCATGAACTACAACTAACATGAGTTGGTTGAGAGCCTATGCCCCAACTGGGATCTAAAAGGATAGAGAGAGATAGAGATAGAGAGAGAGAGAAAGAGATAGAGAGAGAGATATAGAGTATGTATAATAAATCATAGTCAAATGATAACATGAACGTTTAGTTTAGTTGTCGGATCATCATCATTACACATCGAACCAATTAGTCCATAAGTGCTCCAATCTCCTCCTCAGTATGTCTCTCAGTGTGTGGCAACTAACAACACCAGTTCTATGTTGGTTTACTATTCTTCTTTAGCTACCAGTATAGTGCCCTTGTCTAGCTACACCACACTTGACTTGGTATTCTTGCAGTCTGATTATAGTGCTCTTGTCTAGCTACACCACACTTGACTTGGTATTCTTGCAGTCTGATTATAGTGCTCTTGTCTAGCTACACCACATTTGACTTGGTATTCTTGCAGTCTGATTATAGTGCTCTTGTCTAGCTACACCACACTTGACTTGGTATTCTTGCAGTCTGATTATAGTGCTCTTGTCTAGCTACACCACACTTGACTTGGTATTCTTGCAGTCTGATTATAGTGCTCTTGTCTAGCTACACCACACTTGACTTGGTATTCTTGCAGTCTGATTATAGTGCTCTTGTCTAGCTACCCCACATTTGACTTGGTATTCTTGCAGTCTGATTATAGTGCTCTTGTCTAGCTACACCACATTTGACTTGGTATTCTTGCAGTCTGATTATAGTGCTCTTGTCTAGCTACACCACATTTGACTTGGTATTCTTGCAGTCTGGTTAGTGTAGTAGATTCACCACTATATGAATGTAATTTTTGGTGAGTAAATGTGTAAATAATTAAAAAGTGCGTCCTACCTTGACATGCAGACAAGAACACATTGCCATCATCTGAGTAGATGCCACAGAATGCCTTTTGGTTGTAGACATCTAATCGTGTGCGGTGGTTTGGAAGAAATCTGAGACAAAATTGTATATGAAATCATTAAATTAAGTGTAACTGAAGTCTAATACAACCAAACTCTACTGTATACAGAGTCTTCTACAACAGAATATCAGGAAAGAAGGCTAGAGGAAGACCACGAAAAAGATGAATAGATAGCATAGCAGAATCCTGTCAAAAAGCAAAAATAACTATCACCCAAGCCATTTGAGCAGCACAAGATAAAAACAGAAAACCATGACACTGCGCAACAACCCTGGTAACAGTTTGATGACAAAAGAAGAAGAAGGAAGATAGAAGTTTAGTTGAGTGTTGAATTGGAAGAAATCTAAGATGGACAGTAAGAATTATAGATGAGACGAACACTAATCTTCTTCTTCGAACGCTCCCTATCGACCACTTGTTAATCAATCTGTGTGATTTGTATGTGATCTGAGCCTAAGAGCAATTGTACGCTGTGCCAGTTATGCGCCTACAAGTAGGCAAGCACATCCGATTTCTGTGATGCTTTTTATTTACTAGGGTAGCTTCCTAGGTCCTACATCAGTCGCCTCTTACTGTCTTGTAGGTCGCAGTGGTACTATTCTTTGCTTCCTTGCAGCCCGTACCACATGGGCGGCTCTTAGTCTCAGATCACATACAAATTACAAAGCGTGGTTATTAAGTTGTCGATATGGAGTATTCGAAGAAAAAGATCTGCTATGTGACTCACCTAGATCCCATGACACACATATCCCCATGGGTGAACTGTTGCTGCATGTTCAAGCCTACCTCTCGCTAAAACAGAAACAAAAAATAACAAGTGATACTCTCTCTCAAATATATGGCAAAACAAGTCAACTATAAATCGTTACTTATTCTAATGCTGTGAAGCAAGGCAGAAGTAGAGAAAATAGAAGTCATTTTATTATGGTTCATATTGTGACCATCTTCTAAATTACATCGGGGGCTCTTGCTAGTGTTATGAAGTTCATGCTCAGCTGCTGAGATCTTACTGTGTAAGAAAGAGATCAGAGCACACATGGTTACTTTCTGAAGTGCAATGATAATGGTCCTACCAATCAATCAATCAATCAATCAATCAACCATGTAAGAAAAAAATCAGAGCACACATGGTTACTTTCTGAAGTGCAATGATAATGGTCCTACCAATCAATCAATTAATCAATCAACCATGTAAGAAAAAGATCAGAGCACACATGGTTACTTTCTGAAGTGGAATGATGATGGTCCTACCAATTAATCAATCAATCAAATTGTGAAATTTAGCTATTACTATACTCCCTCTGTAGCAGCTCTAAACTCTCAACATTGCCAGATCACTAATATTCTTCTTCAGATTGCTGCTGTTCCACATCTACCATCATATGTTATTGTATATCCATTATATTCTACCATTGCTCCAGCAGACAGTGTCCCTCAAAGAGCAATGCTACTCCGATACAGTTGATATTTCTTCTTCTCCTGCGTTCTTACTAGATTGAGATTTCGAATTTCTAAAAAAGTCGCTGTCTGCCTCAGATTTTCAGCCATGTCATACAGTTTGTCTTGGACGCTGGTGTAAGTGGGTCACTTCTTTCTTCTCAGGTCTGCATACTGGACGCAGTTCTGTAGGATATGCTTTGTTGTCATGTTGATGGAATTACATACATCTTAAAACTCCATAATACCACAGCATATCAAGCGATGGAGCGTGCACTTTCTCGGAAACTGATCATCTGTTAAACTTGCTACGCCTAAAAGGGTAAAAAGCAGAGAAGTACAAAAGAAAGAACAATTTTTGATTAAAAACACAAATAGCACTAAAAAACACACACACAAAAATCATTTTAAAAAAAGCATAGGTTGCAGGGATGATAAACAAAATCATAATGAATATATTTCCTTGTTGTGAGTTGTAGCATATCTCTGCTTCCTTGTTATGGTATTTGAATGAACTAGATCATTTATGTTCTTACCTTGATGATCATGTTTGGCACTGTTGGTTTCAAGTATGATAACCACTGACTATCAGACAGTCTGCCTGAGGATGTCATCACTAGAGAGTGTATGTCATTTTTCTGTTAATGTAAAAGTGAAACATAAACATGGTGTGTGCTAGTTCTGCTGTATGGGTCAGAAACATAGAGAATGACTAAAATAATAACGTATAAATTGCAAACATTCATCAACTAGTGTTGGCGCAGAATAGAGGGGCTCAGATGGTATGATAGGGTCACAAATGAGGAACTTATGGAGAGAACAAGACAGATTCCAGTGAACCAAGAGGTATAAAAAAAAGATGCTGGCGGTGGATAGGACACACCTTGCGAAAGACCTGAGGGGAATATAATAAGAAGGGTTCTTTCCAGGAACCCGCAGGGACAGCAAAAGAAGAGGAGGCAGAGAAATACATAGAGATGGGATTTCGAGGCAGAGATCAACAATATAAAGAAGAGCTGGAGGGGCTGCAGGAGATAGCTAGAGATAGGAAGACTTGGCATGAGTTGGTTGAGGGCCTATGCCCCAATCCAGATTTAAAAGCAGAGAGAGAGAGAGATGGTGTGGTATCAGTGCAGAAAGTAGAGCATTAACATTTTCAAAGAGAGAAGGGGGCATTCTTCTTCTTCATTTTTCCTGTTATGTTATGCGATCGACATCATGGCATATTGGACATTCCCATGCGCGCTCTGTTCTCCACTTACTCCATGAGGGAGCAAACTGAGTACCTTTAAAACGAGAAGCAAGCATCTAACCTTTATGTACATAGATCTACCTCTCTGCACCATTTTCTCATTATTTCTCCATCTACTCCTCTCTCTAATTTCTCATATCTATTCTCTGAGGCAAGCATCTATCCTTTATGCCACAGAGATCTGCCTCTCTGCAACATTTTCTCACTATTTCTCCATCTCCTCCTCTCTTTATTTTCTCATATATATTATCTTCTTGTGGGACAGATTTATACAAAGCACATATCCACTTCCTGAATCAACTAAAATGTAAAGGTTGTGGGTCACATAACCAATGGTTCTTCTTCTTCGAATGCTCCATATCAACACTTACTAACCATTCTTTGTGATCTGTATGTGATCTGAGCCTAAGAGTGCCAGTTATACGTCTAAAAGTAGGCCAGCACATCCGATTTCAGCTACGCTTTTTATTTACTAGGGTAGCTTTCCTAGGTCCCTACCTCAGTCGCCTCTTATGAGATTTTTGTGTTACTATTCTTTGCTCCTCTTGCGAGCCCCGACAACCAATGGGTCAGAAGTAATGAAGAACTGGTCTGCTTATCTCCTGCATACTTGGCTTAAAAAATTGAAAGTTATAGATATTTCACAACTTTTTTTTTCAATCAGCTTCATCTCCCTCTCTCTTTCTCTCTCTCTTTCTTTCAATCTCCCATACAAAAGTAAATGAGCACAGTAGCCAGCAGCAATACTGGAAGTCCTTGAAAGTAGTAACCTATTTATCAACATAAAACTGGACATTGGTCAGACAAGAAGATGAATCAACTGACCTGTATCTGCCTGACATCTGGGTTCAGATCTACTGTAATCAAATAAAAGGAAATGACATTTAGTAAACAGACAAAATAACATGAAGAAAAAAAACCAGATTAACTCTATGTGGACCAAACGCCACACTACGTGGCTTTGGGTTGGACGCCTTTTTTACCAGGAGCCCCACTAAAGGGTGTTTTTGGTTGAGGCAGTTACTGCTATCCTACATTGGCTCTCTGGGACTTCATTTACTGGGGCCATTGTTGTATCTGGCTCTCAGTCAATGCTTTACAAGATCCAGAAGGGCAGGTTTCGGTATGAGTGGATGTCGTCTATAGAAGTTTCTAACCTCCAGAGGCTTACATGGATATACTGTCCTGGGCATGCGGGTGTTTACGGTAATGAGAGAGCGGACAAGCTTGCATCAACGGCATCGATTGTTGGGGAGTTGAAGATGGATAAGGGGATATTCTTCAGTCTCTTCGCGACTGTCTGTTGGATGAAGACACTAAAATAGATGTTGAATCGATCCAGCGATTTAGGCAGTTTGGAGTTACCCGTTGTACAAGTAGAACTGGATGCCTGAGGGGCAGAGTGAGAGGTGTGTTTAATCAGTGAGCCACGAGAACCATCAGTATGCATACTCTTTGATATCTGTTGAGGGAGACTAAGCACCTATGGGTCTGCCCGGAGTGCAATGACATCAGCTTAGTAACCAACAACCAATTACCAATTTATTTTAAAATAAATGGCTTGTAAAAACATGGCTTTTGTCCTGGTGCACTGGGAGTTAATAACATATGGCCGGTGTGCTCAGGTAAAAATTCAAGGAAATAAGACCACAAACGTTGTTTGACCTCACATTTCAGTACTGTGAGATAAGGACGAATTCAGTTTAAAAACAACCCAGCATGCTAAATCAAGGTTATATTATGTTACAAGTTAAGCTTAACACTAAGGAATATCAATATTATTAACATTTTTCAAAATAAATAACCATCGACTCATATCTGATCCTACTCTCTTGTAAACAAGTCAAAATTATCAAACAAAAAAATTAAGAACAAATATATTGTGTAAAAAAGACATACTCTTTGGTGCTCTGGCTGGTGGGGCCACAAACTCCTCTTCTGAGAGAGAACTGTCTGAGTTTCCAATGTCTTGGTTGATAAAGTGAATCTGTCCGCTAGTGAAATCAATAATATATATTTAATGTATAGTAGTTTGAATTATAATAATGCATTAACTACATAATATATGGCCTTTGTCGTCTTTACAGATGGTCAATTGGCAAGTGTTTTACTGTGACAACTTCTGAGTTGTCACTTGTCTCTCTCATCTTTACAGACTGTCAATTGGCAAGTGTTTTATTGTGACAACTTCTGAGTTGTCACTTGTCTCTCTTGTCTTTACAGACGGTCAATTGGCAAGTGTTTTACTGCGACAACTTCTGAGTTGTCACTTGTCTCTCTCGTCTTTACAGACTGTGAATTGGCAAGTGTTTCACTGTGACAACTTCTGAGTTGTCAGTTGTCTCTCTCGTCTTTACAGATGGTCAATTGGCAAGTGTTTTACTGCGACAACTTCTGAGTTGTTACTTGTCTCTCTCGTCTTTACAGACTGTTAATTGGCAAGTGTTTTACTGTGATAACTTCTGAGTTTGCGCTTGTCTTTACAGACTGTTAATTGGCAAGTGTTTTACTGTGATAACTTCTGAGTTTGTGCTTGTCTCTCTTGTCTGTACAGACGGTCAATTGGCAAGTGTTTTACTGTGACAACTTCTGAGTTTGTGATTGTCTCTCTTGTCTGTACAGACGGTCAATTGGCAAGTGTTTTACTGTGACAACTTTGGAGTTTGTGCTTGTCTCTCTTGTCTGTACAGACGGTCAATTGGCAAGTGTTTTACTGTGACAACTTCTGAGTTTGCGCTTGTCTCTCTTGTCTGTACAGACGGTCAATTGGCAAGTGTTTTACTGTGACAACTTCTGAGTTTGTGATTGTCTCTCTTGTCGTTCAGCTCATCTCTAAGTCTCTTTTCAAAAGTTTCTGCACCTTTGCGTAATGTTGGTTTCCACATAACTCGGTCATCAGTTAGTTTTTTCCCATTTGTTGGGATTGCTAGAAAAGTTCTTCATTGAGGCTCGGCACACATCCTGATATCTGAGCAGTGGTCTGCCTAGGTGAATCTTCTCTTCCGAAAGTACACAGAAAAACACTTGTTGTGTTATGTGACTATTGTCCATTCTTCTCACATGCTCTAGCCATCTTAGTCTTCTACTGCTGTGCATTCCTATGGCATTAACTATTATAATGTATTAATTACCATATAGATAGACATAGGGGGTCTCTCATCCCTCGTGCCAAAGGTACCAGGTTCGCTCCCTCGTGGAGCCATCTGGATACTTTTCCAGAGATCCCTGATCTCAGTGTAGGTGATATCTAGTTTCTAGTCCTATCGGAGACGGACGATAAAGCGTAGGTCCCGCGTTCAATTAGAGCATGTAAAAGAACCAGTGGTAGTTCAAAATCGAGAAGAGCAGGCTGGAAAGCCGCTGCCCGTGGCAAAATTCATCTGAAAAGGATTAAAATAAAACTCCTACAACAATATCTTCACCATCTACAAAACTACACCGGGGACCCTTGCTGGTACTATGAAGTACGTGCACTGCAGCTGAGATCGTCATGTGTAAGAAAGAGATTGGAGCACACATGGTTACTCACTGAAGTGCAATGATGGTGGTCAAATCAATCAATCAGTCAATGGATAAATCAGTCAATGGATCAATAAGTCAATCAATAAATGGATCAATCAATCAGTCAATGGATCAATCAGTAAATGGATCAATCAATCAATCAATGGATCAATCAGTCAGTGGATCAATCAATCAATCAATGGATCAATCAGTCAATCAGCCAATCAATCAGTCAATCAGCCAATCAATCAGTCAATCGATCAGAGATAAACATAATATCTAAATAAAATTTCATGCAGTCTTTTCAGACCATAGGGTATGAAGTAACTTCACATTTCTAGACCCTAGTGTACAAGAGGTAGGAGGGTCAATTTTTTTCTCACATGTGGAACGTCAAATGTGGGATTGAACCTACAACCACCATGTCAACAACCACACATGTCAACAACCACACATGTCAACAACCACACATGTCAACAACCACCATGTCAACAACCACCATGTCAATAACCACACATGTCAACAACCACACATGTCAACAACCACCATGTCAACAACCACCATGTCAACAACCACACATGTCAACAACCACCATGTCAACAACCACCATGTCAACAACCACACATGTCAACAACCACACATGTCAACAACCACCATGTCAACAACCACACATGTCAACAACCACACATGTCAACAACCACACATGTCAACAACCACCATGTCAACAACCACACATGTCAACAACCACACATGTCAACAACCACACATGTCAACAACCACCCATGTCAACAACCACCCATGTCAACAACCACACATGTCAACAACCACCATGTCAACAACCACCATGTCAACAACCACCATGTCAACAACCACACATGTCAACAACCACCATGTCAACAACCACACATGTCAACAACAACACATGTCAACAACCACACATGTCAACAACCACACATGTCAACAACCAAACATGTCAACAACCACCATGTCAACAACCACACATGTCAACAACAACACATGTCAACAACCACACATGTCAACAACCACACATGTCAACAACCACACATGTCAACAACCACCCATGTCAACAACCACCATGTCAACAACCACCCATGTCAACAACCACCCATGTCAACAACCACACATGTCAACAACCACCATGTCAACAACCACAAATGTCAACAACCACCATGTCAACAACCACACATGTCAACAACCACACATGTCAACAACCACACATGTCAACAACCACCATGTCAACAACCACACATGTCAACAACCACACATGTCAACAACCACCATGTCAACAACCACCCATGTCAACAACCACACATGTCAACAACCACACATGTCAACAACCACACATGTCAACAACAACACATGTCAACAACCACACATGTCAACAACCACCATGTCAACAACCACCATGTCAACAACCACACATGTCAACAACCACCATGTCAACAACCACCATGTCAACAACCACATGTCAACAACACACATGTCAACAACCACCATGTCAACAACCACCATGTCAACAACCACCATGTCAACAACCACACATGTCAACAACACACATGTCAACAACCACACATGTCAACAACCACCATGTCAACAACCACACATGTCAACAACCACACATGTCAACAACCACACATGTCAACAACCACCATGTCAACAACCACACATGTCAACAACCACCATGTGTTTGAATCGATCGCCCGTGTGTTGCCAGGGCTTTCAATGGGAGTAAAGTACTATGCCACACATGTCAAAGGTCAGACTAAATGTGGCCTCCTGGTTCTCCAGGCTGGGAGTTGTGTAATGGAATAACTACCCATGCATATTTTTGTTAAATGACGCAGTTACTGGAGCTAAGAACAAGTTGTTCAACACAAGTATCTTGATTGGGGAAAGTGAAGCAAAAATATAACTATCACCCAAGTCACTAGAACAGGACGGGACAAATACAGAAAGTCAAGACACTGGGCAACAACCTGGTAGCAGTGTGATGACAAAAGAAGAAGAAGAAGAAGGGGAAAGTGAAGCAAAAATATAACTATCACCCAAGTCACAAGAACAGCACGGGACATATAAAGAAAGTCAAGACACTGGGCAACAACCTGGTAGCAGTGTGATGACAAAAGAAGAAGAAGAAGGGGAAAGTGGAGAACAACTGTTGAGACCCTATGCTTCATAAAGAGCGGAGAGGAATAAACTAATGACTGACCATCTGTAAAGATGAAGAATATTCAAAGTTCAAATAATCTTCTCTGTGGCTAAGCCCTTTGCCTTGTGAGTCGAAGGTCGTGGGTTCAAGCCCGGACCGCGCCGTTCTGTTCACAAATGCAGTTTTTTCCAGAGACCCTAGGATTGTTGCTGGAGCTACGGTGTTCGTGCTTTGTGCAATACTCTCGGCAGGTGGCGTGCTATTTCTGCTGAGAGGAACCGAGCCATATGGGGTAAAACTCGGTGCAATGAAGTCAATCCTTCGACTTTAAAACCCTTTTCAAGTAAAACAGGTGCACATTATGGAAGATCCTTGAAGAATATGACGTAAAGGGACAACTATTAGGCAACATCATGGCCTTGTATCAAGATAGCCAGAGGAGCACAGTAAGAACAACAAAAGGAATTGCCAACTGGTTATCCATTACATCAGGTGACAGATAAGGTGTGTCCTCGCACCACTACTCGCATCACATCATCATCAGGTGCCGTTCCGGCTGGCGTATGCGATCATGGATCTCTACAAATCTCTGTCCCTGGTGTTTGCTATCATCTCAGATGTTGACACTCTTCCGTGCCTTGCAGTCAGGCTATCCAAAATTGTCTCTCTCTGATCTCCTCTCTCTCTGACCTCCTCTGTCTCGTCTCCCCTCGATTTTACCGGTTGTCACAATGTGTTATAAGCCTCCCTTTCTCATTACATGTCCAACAAATAATCATTTTCTTTCGTATATTGATAATAAGCTTTCTCTGTGTAGTAGCTAGCCAGTCCGCCCCCACCCCACCCCAGGTGGTAGCTTACAGGCCAGACAGGTAGTTTAGATAGATAGGTTGGTAGATATGAAAATAGTTGACTGTAGTGTTTGCGCACTAAATCTGCATCTGCTCATTATAAGCAGATAGCAACGCTAAAACGAGACATTGACGTAGGTTAGAGAAAAAAGAGGTAGAGACAAGATGGCCACCTAAGTGAGAACCATGTCACTGTCGATTCTTTTACCCAAAAGCTATTCTCGGTCAGGTGATGTAATCCTTGTATTCAACTCTCATGTATTAAAGACCTTATCGCATCCGTTAGTTCACGACTTGTTTGTCAACATTTAACGTTGTAAAGTGCATTCATTGTGTGTCAAACAGAATGGACTGGTCTTTAGTTACAATATGATAGCAACATGTAATCAGCCTCAGACCACAGAAACCAGACTACCAAGCTCTAATGTATCCATGGTATAGAACGCCATACCATTGAAAGACCAGTGTCACTGCTGAACTAACCACCACCCTCAGCTCTTAGGCTCCTCAGCAAAAGGTACCCCACCAGCACTACCAAGACGTACCCTATCCGTACTATCATGAGGTACCCCAACGAAACCCCTACACTACTTCATCTGTGCCTTGACCTCATTCAACACCTCTACATTCGTCATTTTAGCAGTTCATGTGATTCTCATCCTTCTTCTGTAAAGCCACGCCTCGGTGGCCTCCTTTATCTTCTTCTTCTTTACCTTTCAACTCCCAACAGAGCACAGGTCTTCAACAAACTTCTTCCAGCTCTTCCTCTCTCCTGCCGTTCCTTCCAATTCTTTCCATGTTTTACCTATCCTTTCAATATCAGACTTAAGCTCTCTTCTCCAGGTCTGCCTAGGCCTTTCCCTACTCATATTTCCCTGCGGGTTCCAAAACAGTGCCTGTCTTGCAATGTTTCCAGTCGGTCTTCTCACTGCGTGTCCTATCCATCGCCAGCGTCTCTTTCCTTAGCTCTTTCTCCACTGATATAGGTTTAGTTCTTTCTCTGAGTTCCTCGTTTGTAATCTTACCATACCATCTCAGTCCCTCTATTCTACGTAAACATCCATTTATGAATGTATGTAGTTTTCTGGTGGTTTCCTTCTTTATCACATATATGAAAAAAATAAGTACAGCACAAGACAAAAACAGAAAACTATGACACCATGCAACAACCTGGTAACAGCGTGACAACAAAAGAAGAAGAAGAAGAAAAAAGAAATAATCGATATACACATAACACACAAACCTGAAATTACCGTTAGCACACATAAAACAAACATTAAAAAAGTGGGTCGGCTGTATTCATGTGAATGTGTAAAAATGCCGAGTCAGACGACTACCTTGATGTATAGGGTTAAAACACCAAGACTTGCTATACATAAAAAATATGACGATCGACACTTGACAGGATTGCGATTATGCAAGTAACCCCGAGCATGTTAACCTTGTCCCGAATCTAGGTCTTCCGATTCGGTATGCACTTTCTTTTGTTAAACATTGTGGGAATGTTGGGAGTCTCGTAAGTGGGGACAATTTGGTGTGCACTTTTCTTCTTCTTCTCGTTCGCTGTTGTTCAATGTCTCATCATCATCATCAGGTGCCGTGCCGGCTGGCGTAGACGATCATGGATCTCCACAAATCTCTGTCGTTGGTGTTTGCGCTATCAACTCAGATGTTGACGCTCTAACGTGCCATGAAGACAGGCTAACCAAAATTCTCTCTCTCTGTCTTCCCCCGTCTCGTCTACCCTCGATTTTACCGGTTGTCACAATGCGTTCTAAATCTCCCCTCCTCATCACATGCCCTAAAAATGATGACTGCCTCTTTCTTATATTGATGATAAGCTTTCTCTGTGTCTTGATCTCATTCAACACCTCAACATTAGTCATTTTAGCAGTCCATGGGATTATCATCATTCTTCTATTTTTTTTATTTTTTCGATCCAGAAGCACTTGAGCTGAAAGCTCTTCGGCTCGGTGTCATGGACACACCGCAACCCTTCGGTTATGTGCCACGACCACCGCAAATCTGGGGAACCTGTAGCTTTTCTGCCAGTCCGCGGAGCTGAACCCACACTTACAGAGGACTTCTCACCCGTAGTCCAACGCGCTACGAACACGCTGGGCACGCGGGCGATCATTCTTCTATAAAACCACATTTCTGTGGCCCTCAGAGATTTTTCGATCTGTGTGTTCATTGTCCATGACTCGCATCCGTATGTCAGTATTGGTTCTATGTAGCACTGAATAACTCGCATTCTGATCGGGATTGACAAGGACTTGGTGCAGATAATGCTTCTCATCTTCAGGAATGATGTTTTCGCTTGTCCTATTCTGCTCTTTATTGCTGATCGGCATCTGCCATCTGATGTTACCAGGACTCGAGGTATTTAAATTGCTGCACTTGTCTTAGATCAGTCCCATTTACTCTGATGGTGCATTTTGGCAAAATCTGCTTTTTGATATTATCATAACTTCTGTCTTCTTAATATTCAAACTGAGTATTTTGTTATTACTTTCTGTCACAACCTTATCAACTAATTTCTGGAACTCCATTTCATTTCTTGCTATTAAGACAGTATCATCAGCGTATCTCAGGTTATTTATGATATGTCCTCCTACAGCTATTCCAGGAATATCTTTTATAGACCTAAAAATGCTTTCACAATAGGCCCTACAGTGAGAAAAGGTCTGGTGATAATACGCATCCTTGTCTAACACCTTTTTGATCTTCTGGAAAGTTCCAATCTTTTTGTCTATTCTTATAGCTGCTGCTTGCTGCCAATATATGTTCTGAATGACTCTTAGATCTTTGCTGTCGATGTTTAAGCTCTCTAACATTTTGGAAAGTTCTTGATGGCGTACATTGTCGAACGCCTTGGTGTAGTCTATAAAGCACAAGTATTGATCTGCTTGTACTTTTATTGATCTTTCTATTAGTGTTCTTAGGATATATATAGTGTTGCTAGTGCTTCAATGTCTACACTCTACACTATAGATTCCCAAACTTATTCGGTCCACTGTCCACTTTGCACAACATAAACTTTATAACGCCTCGCCCTCCACATTATAACAGTTTGCCAACGCTCCTTCCCCCGCCCACATATATACATGCTCTATTTTCTCTTGACATAGAAAATTGATATATATTTCTGTCATACATGGTCAATTTTCAAATGATTATATGCATGAAATAGAAAATTGATGAAAAAATGGATCGTGTAAGACGGGCAAAATATAAATTAAAATGCAGAATTCAAATTTTAAATGATTATTCAATCGCAAAACTATGAAAATAATTTATTTTAAAATATTTATGATTAATTTCTTCTTTAAGGAACCACCGACACCTAATCGCCTTAACACCCCCCAAAAATTTTTCTTAACCACTATCGCCCCTTAAAACGCTCCAGCGTCCACTGGGGGCAGGTACCGCCCACTTTGGGAAACGCTGGTCTACACAATGAGTCCGGTTCTCTGTATGCACGTTGTTGTGTTTGTTAGTTGATCAAGACTTCCAAACAGCTTTGTGTGGATGTTTGTCTATGTTGGCCAGTGCTCTTTCAGTAGTTCTTCTTCTTAAAACGCTCCATATCGCTCCACCTGTTAACCACTCTTTGTGATTTGTATGTGATCCGAGCCTAAGAGCGATTGTACGTTGTGCCAGTTATGCACCTACAAGTAGGCCAGCACATCCGATTTCTGCGAGGCTTTTATTGACTAGAGGAGCTTCCCTAGGCTACCTACCTCAGTCGTGTCTTGTAGGTGGCAGTGTTACTATTTTTGTGCTCCTTGCAGCCCCGGCAACACACAGCTTGAAATGAAATCTAACTAGAGAGCACCTACCTTTGAATAAGAAGTTCCACGATGGAAGGAATATCTCCATCTGTATTACTATCTCTAGATCTCGATCTCAAACTCCTGCGTGGATGTGAGTGTCCAGACTGTTGATCGTCTCTGTCACTCATTCTGTCATCAAGGTACCGAGAGTTATTCCCACCCATGAGCTAGATCAACAAGTCATGAGAAACTGTCCAACTGATGTTGCTTATGATATCTCCTTCACTGTACACACACACACATCATATGTTGTCTGTTCTGAAAGAGAATGTATCCACTGCTATATGTATATTTCAATACTTATGTATGGCAGTGAATCATGGACAATGAACAAACAATCAATAAGTTCTGGAAAGAGAATGCATCATTGCTATATGTTTGAGTTTGAGTTTGAGTTTGGAATATCTTGATTGCACTCCGGACATGTCCATAAGTGCTCCGATCTCCTTCGCAATATCTCAGTTTCAGTTTGGAATATCTTCATTGCACTCCGGGCATGTCTATAAGTGCTTCAATCTCCTTCGCAATATCTCCAACAGCGTCCAGCGACTGACCGTACCAGTTCGATTTGATTGATGAGCCTACTCACGTACCTGTTATGCTGTTCTTTTTTGTTACTCCAATCTTCAAACCCAGCTCCTGCAATCTAGTACTTGACGTGGATTAGTTTAAATGAAAATCTTCTTTGCGGCCACACTTAATGAGGGCGTTCAAAATATCAGCTCTATCCATTGACTGGCCCTCTGATATGGTGGCAGAGCCAGCCAGCCTGTCTGCTCTCTCATTGACAATGACACCCATGTGCCCCGGAACGAGATAAGTGTGATTCTGCAGATTATTGACGCTTGTAATGATTCAGTTGCTATATGTATATTGACTGAGATGGTATGACAGAGTTGCAAACATAGACCTGTGGATAAGAACCGGACAGGAACCCATGATGACCCAGGTCAACAGGAGAAAATGGCGATGGGTTTGGCGTACCCTAAGGAAGACACAATCGAGTGTCACTAGACAAGCACTTGATTGGAACCCGTAAGGAAAACGAAAAAGAGGACACCATAAACAGACCTGGAGACGAAGTCTTCTTGGGGAACTGAAGAGTGCTGGACTATCCTGGGAGACCATAAATAAAACAGCCAGAGACCAAGAAAAGTAGCGAACAACTGTTGAGTCCCTATGCTCCCCGAGTAGCAGAGAGGAATAGGTAAGTCAAGTATATGTATATTTCAATACTTATGTATGGCAGCGAATCATGGACAATCAATAAAATCATTGGAAGCCACAGAGATGTGGTTTTACAGAAGAATGCTGAAAATTCCATGGACAGCGAAGGAAACAAATGATGAGGTTTTAAATCAGGCCTGCACACAAAGAACCCGTATCAAAAGAATAAGAATCAGACAATCAAGTTTCTTGGGCATATGATGCGAAGAGAAGGTTTAGAACATTTGGTGACAGCAGGTAAAATTCAAGGAAGGAAAGATCGTGAAACACAGAGGGAGAAGATGTTGGATGGTATGACATCGTGGTTCGACATAAATTTCACGTCAGAACTGATTAACTGCACCAAGGAGAGAGAGTTGTGGTGAAACATGATTGCCTACGCCGGCAGTCATGGCATGTTTTTGATTGATATGTGAATGTTAGCAATTTTGATTACACTGGAAATGTTAAAAAAAGAAATTATGCTACGGATTGTCATCAAAGAAACATCAACTTTCTAAAGTCTAAATCAAATATGCAACTGTAAGGTATATCGTTTTTAAAAAAAAACTAAATTACGAATTTTCAATTCAAATGTTGTATCAATCCTAACATATGCCAGCAGAGTTGGAAAATGACTAAAGATATAGAAAGCAAGTTGAATGCATTTGAAAATAGATGTCTGCGAAAATAATGAATATAAAATGGAACGAGTTCAGGAGAAGTGATGAAATCAGAGACATGTCAGGTCAACCACTAGTAACAACTGTTATAAGAAAGAGAAGATGGAGATATGTTGGGCATACTCTGAGAAAAAATGATCAAAGAATACCAATGCAGGCCTTGAAGTGGGAGGCAAAGGGTTCAAGAAAGAGAGGACGTCCTAGGGGAACCCTGAAACGAACTTTGCTGAGAGAAGCAAGAGATATCGGTCTCAATTCCATGGAAGAGATTGAGCGAGTTGCCCAGGACAGAGCGGTATGGAGAAATTACTTGCAAGCCCTATGTAGCGTATAACAGTATGAGAGGAATATATATATATATATATATATATATATATATATATATATATACGAGGCGTGTTCAAATGAAAACGGGACTTGTGGATTTATTTAAAAAGTATCATACGCAAATTAACAGTTTCAACGGAATTAAATAAAGCAACCACTTGTGAATAAGAATGCACATGGGTCCATCAGAAAAAATCTCCGTATGCATTTAGGCAAGCATCCCACTGTTTAGGTAGACGTCGAATGCCGTCCGAGAAAAGGTGCGTGGCTGCTCACTGAACCATGTGGTCACCGCTGTCTTCACGTCTGCGTCGCTGTTGAATCGCTGTCCCTTTAGTGCTTTCTTCAACGGTCCGAACAAATGGAAATCACACGGGGACAAATCGGGACTATAGGCTGGGTGATGAAGAACTTCCCAATTCTTTTTTGCCAATGTTTCCTGCACAATTTTTGCGACGTGCGGACGAGCGTTGTCAGCAGATCTTGCACGGCCAGGTCAGGCGCATATTGTTGCAACAGAAGAAGCCATAGTCTTGCTTGATAAAGCAGTACTGACTGACCGTCGTCGGAGCATTCGTTCGCTTGCAGAAGAATTCCATATGTCAATTGGGACAGCCCACATGGTTGTTCGGAAGAAATTGCACTATCGGAAGGTGTGTTCACAGTGGGTCCCACGGATGTTGACTGACCACCATAAGGAAGAACGGATGGGGTGGAGTTTGAACCACTTGATGCGTTACAGGACAGAGGGTGATGCATTTCTGTTGAGCATTGTTGCAGGTGATGAATCGTGGTGCCACCACTATGAACCGAGCAGCAAAATTGACAGCATGCAATGGAAACATCCAGGTTCACCAAAACCCAAAAATTCAAGACACAGGTTTCAGATAGGAAGGTTATGGTGACCGCATTTTTGACCATGAAGGGCTTTTGTTGGCCGATTTTAAGGAACCTGGTGTCAACATCAATGCCGCCCATTATAAAGACACTTTAGACAAGCTGCATAAGGCCATCAAGGCTAAGCGACCAGGCAAGCTTTCTCAAGGTGTGATTCTTCTCCACGACAACGCTCGTCCGCACGTCGCAAAAATTGTGCAGGAAACATTGGCAAAGAAGAATTGGGAAGTTCTTCATCACCCAGCCTATAGTCCCGATTTGTCCCCGTGTGATTTCCATTTGTTCGGACCGTTGAAGAAAGCACTAAAGGGACAGCGATTCAACAGCGACGCAGACGTGAAGACAGCGGTGACCACATGGTTCAGTGAGCAGCCACGCACCTTTTTCTCGGACGGCATTCGACGTCTACCTAAAAAGTGGGATGCTTGCCTAAATGCATACGGAGATTTTTTCTGATGAACCCAGGTGCATTCTTATTCACAAGTGGTTGCTTTATTTAATTCCGTCGAAACTGTTAATTTGCGTATGATACTTTTTAAATAAATCCACAAGTCCCGTTTTCATTTGAACACGCCTCGATATATATATATTTATTTTTTCCGATCCAGAAGCACTTGAGCTTTCAGCTCTTCGGCTCGGTGCCATGGACATCGTAACCCTTCGGTTCGGTGCTACGAACACCGTGAATCTGGGGAACCCGTAGCTTTTCTGCCAGCCCACGGAATTGAACCGGCACTCACAGAGGGCTAAGGAATATATATATATGGTAATCAAAGACTATTACAAATACATGAACACATAAAATGTGTTATAAAATGTGGATAGAGCTGACATTCTGAACTCCTTAAGAAAGTCTAGTTGCAAATAGAATTTTCATTTAAACCATAGATTCCCAAACTTTGTAACGCCCACCGCCCACTTTGTACAACATAAACTTTGTAACGCCCACCGCCCACTTTGTACAACATAAACTTTGTAACGCCCACCGCCCATTTTGTACAACATAAACTTTGTAACGCCCACCGCCCATTTTGTACAACATAAACTTTGTAACGCCCTTCCCACCGCCCATTTTGTACAACATAAACTTTGTAACGCCCACCGCCCATTTTGTACAACATAAACTTTGTAACGCCCTCTCCCACCGCCCATTTTGTACAACATAAACTTTGTAACGCCCACCGCCCACTTTGTACAACATAAACTTTGTAACGTCCACCGCCCATTTTGTACAACATAAACTTTGTAACGCCCACCGCCCATTTTGTACAACATAAACTTTGTAACGTCCCTCTCCCACCGCCCATTTTGTACAACATAAACTTTGTAACGTCCACCGCCCATTTTGTACAACATAAACTTTGTAACGTCCACCGCCCATTTTGTACAACATAAACTTTGTAACGCCCTCTCCCACCGCCCATTTTGTACAACATAAACTTTGTAACGTCCCCCTCCTTTCCACATTATTACAGTTTGCCAACGCCTCCCCCACACTCATATATATATATATATGTACATGCTCTATTTTCTCTTTGACATAGAAAATTGATATATATATTTCTATCATACATGGTGAATTTTCAAATGATTATATGCATAAAATAGAAAATTGATGAAAAAATGGATCGTGTAAGATGGACATAAGAGGAATTTAAATGCAGAATTCAAATTTTAAATGATTATTCAATAGCAAAAACACGAAAATAATTTAATTTAAAATATTTATTATTAATTTCTTCTTTAAGGAGCCACCGACCCCTAATCGCCTGAACACCTCCCAAATTCTTCTGAACCCACTATCGCCCCCTAGAACGCTTCAGCGCCCACTGGGGGCGGAACCGCCCACTTTGGGAAACGCTGATTTAAATCAATCCCTGTCAACTGCTAGATTGTAAGAGATGGGATTGAAGTGAGCAGAAAAGTACAGCACAACAGTTATATGAGTAGGATTATCAATCAATATGGAACTGATACGATTAGCCGCTGGACGCTGTTGGGGATATCGTAAAGGAGATCAGAGCACATATGGTTATGTCTGGGGCGCAATGAACATATTCCAAACTGAAACCTCAATAAAAAGCAGACAGAAAACGGATGTGCTTGCCTATGGAGGGTCTGTAGGGGCCAAACTAGCACAACGAACTCACGTTCTAATGCACAAACCACATACATACCACAAAGAATTGTTTAACAACTGGTTCGAAAGTTTGCTGCCGGGGCTATCAAAAGGAGCAAAGAATAGTAACACTGCGATGTACAAGGCATGTCGTAAGAGACGTCTGAAGTAGGGGTCTAGGGAAGCTACCCTAGTAAATAAAAAGCGTCGCAGAAATCGGCGATTAACTTGTAGGCGATTAACTGGTACAGCGTACAATCGCTGTTAGGCTCAGATCATATACAAATCACACAGAGTGGTTAACAAGTAGTCGATATGCAGCGTTCGAAGAAGGAAAAACAAGTGGTTGATGTAGAGATAACAAAGTAACACGTAAACGCAAAGTACTGTAGTTTTACAAAGTTATATATATATATATATCTGATTATTATTGCTATCTTCTTTGCATTTGTTACAAATAAAAGGCCAAACTTAGTCTGTGACAGCAACACAACACAGAAAGCTCACCCCGTGTGAAATGAAATGCTTGTGGAAGGCGGTTGGGGTCACCAGGACAGATAGATTACGAAATGAGGAGATTAGAAGCAGAGTGAGCATAACTTCATGCATCGAATACATTGAAAGACAACAAATGCTGTGGTTGGGGCATTTAATGAGAGTGGAATACAACCAACCACCAATAACAGCATACAATAAAAGAGATAAAGTACTAGAACCAAGGAAGATCAAGACCACACTAAATAAACACGGATATAACATAACAAGGGTGACTCATCAGGCACTGGAAAGCAAATTAAAGCTCCCAGCCCTACGTTTAACGGCAACAGTGGACAACCAATTCCATCATCCACCTGTGGTAAGACAATCTTCTTTTTTCCCTTCCTAGGTTTTCGCATATTTCGTGTTTTAGTCCCATATTTTCATTGTAGGGATTGTCTAATTGTATGTGTTATGTCTACCGTATATGAAGTGAATTTGTTAGGGATTGTCTAATTGTATGTGTTATGTCTACCGTATATGAAGTGAATTTGTTAGGGATTGTCTAATTGTATGTGTTATGTCTACCGTATATGAAGTGAATTTCTTTCTGTTGTATCCTTTGCTTGTTTTTGTTGTTTGTTTGTTTATTCCTCTCATCTCCTCGTGGAGCATAGGGCCCCAACAGTTGTTCGCCACTTTTCCCAGTCTCTAGCTGTTTTCTTTATGATCTCCCAGGATAGTCGATCATCCTTCAGTTCCTCAAGAAGAATTCGTCCCCAGGTCTGTTTAGGACGTCCTCTTTTTCGTTTTACTTGCGGGTTCCACTCAAGTGTTTGTCTAGTGACACTCGACTATGTCTTCCGTAGAGTACGCCAGACCCATCGCCATTTTCTCCTCCTGACCTGGGTCAACATTGGTTCTTGTTCAGTTCTTATCCACAGGTCTGTGTTTGCAACTCTATCATACCATCTCAGTCTGAGAATCCACAGGTCTGTGTTTGCAACTCTATCATACCATCTCAGTCTGAGAATCCACAGATCTGTGTTTGCAACTCTATCATACCATCTCAGTCTGAGAATCCACAGATCTGTGTTTACAACTCTATCATACCATCTCAGTCTGAGAATCCACAGATCTGTGTTTGCAACTCTATCATACCATCTCAGTCTGAGAATCCGGCGAAGACATCCGTTAACACAAGTCTGAATCTTATTTGTATTTAACTTGGTGACTCGCCATGTTTCTGAGCCATACAGCAACATTAGATTTTACATTTGTATTTAACTTGGTGACTCGCCATGTTTCTGAGCCATACAGCAACACATATTTCACATTTGTATTTAACTTGGTGACTCGTCACGCTTCTGGGACATACAGCAACACAGATTTCACATTTGTATTTAACATGGTGACTCGCCATGTTTCTGAGCCATACAGCAACACAGATTTCACATTTGTATTTAACATGGTGACTCGCCATGTTTCTGAGCCATACAGCAGCACAGATTTCACATTTGTATTTAACATGGTGACTCGCCATGTTTCTGAGCCATACAGCAACACAGATTTCACATTTGTATTTAACATGGTGACTCGCCATGTTTCTGAGCCATACAGCAGCACAGATTTCACATTTGTATTTAACATGGTGACTCGCCATGTTTCTGATCCATACAGCAACACATATTTCACATTTGTATTTAACATGGTGACTCGCCATGTTTCTGAGCCATACAGCAACACAGATTTCACATTTGTATTTAACTTGGTGACTCGCCATGTTTCTGAGCCATACAGCAACACAGATTTCACATTTGTATTTAACTTGGTGACTCGCCATGTTTCTGATCCATACAGCAACACATATTTCACATTTGTATTTAACTTGATGACTCGCCATGTTTCTGAGCCATACAGCAACACAGATTTCACATTTGTATTTAACTTGGTGACTCGCCACGTTTCTGAGCCATACAGCAACACATATTTCACATTTGTATTTAACTTGATGACTCGCCATGTTTCTGAGCCATACAGTAACACATATTTCACATTTGTATTTAACTTGATGACTCGCCATGTTTCTGAGCCATACAGTAACACAGATTTCACATTTGTATTTAACTTGATGACTCGCCATGTTTCTGAGCCATACAGCAACACAGATTTCACATTTGTATTTAACTTGGTGACTCGCTACGTTTCTGAGCCATACAGTAACACAGATTTCACATTTGAGCTGAATATCCTAAGCTTTGTTTTCACGGAGATGGCAGTGTGTGTTTCCACACTGTGTGTAGGATATCAAAAGGATATCATTTGTTTGATAAAATCCCTTTTGGTCTTCTTCTTCGATCGCTCCTTATCGATCACTTGTTAAACCACACTTTGTGATTTATATGTGATCCGAACCTAAGAGCGATTTTGCGTGTTCCAGTTATGCACCTACAAGTAAGCCAGCACATCTGATTTCTGCAATACTTTTTATTTACTAGGTAGCTTCCCTAGGTCCTACATCACTCGTCTCCTACGACATGCCTTGTAGGTCGCAGTGGTACTATTCTTTGCTTACCTTGCGGGCCTCGGAACTACACTGACGGCATTTTGGTCGAAACGTTGCTGTGTATTGTTATTGTACTTGGTAAAACTACAGTACTTTGTTGTTATTTGTTTCGCTATTACTATATTTGAAAATAGATGTCTGCGAAAAATAATGAATATAAAATGGAACGAATTCAGGAGAAGTGATGAAATCAGAGACATGTCTGGTCAACCACTAGTGACAACTGTTATAAGGAAGAGAAGATGGAGATATGTTGGGCACACCGTGAGGAGAAATGATCAACGAATATCAAAGCAGGCAATGAAGTGGGATGCAAAGGGTTCAAGAAAGAGAGGTCGACCTAAGGAGACCCTGAAACGAACTTTGCTGAGAGAGGCAGGAAATATCGGTCTCAGTTCCATGGAGGAGATTGAGCGAGTTGCCCAGGATAGAGCGGTATGGAGAAATTACTTGCAGGCCATATGTAACGTATAACGGTACGAGAGGAATTATTATATTATTATTATTACTACATAGTTTTACTTCAGGATTCCATTATACTGATAACAAGGAAGAATTTGAAAACATGTACATACCATACAACCATAACAATCCCAGAAATTACGTATGATAACAACATTAACTAGTCCAGACGACGGCACACGACAACGAATAACACACAATGCCCCCTACACAGCACAGCTAGTCACACACCGTTGATTTATCTATTAATGTACACATACACACTTTGAAGTTGAATAGAAACTTTTTTGCTTTGTCACCGTGAACCACATGTCTTGTCTCATACACAGAACAACTGTACCCACCACTTGTTGGAGATAAATTTGATATAGGGTAGTTTGAATGTTGATTGATTGATAGGACCCCATCATCGTTACACTTCGGTCGCTCGTGTTGCCGGGGTCAACAAGGGGAGCAAAGAATAGGAACACTGCAACCTACACGGAATGCTGTAAGAGGAGACTGGGGGAAGGGTCTGGGTAAGCTACCCTAGTAAATAAAAACGTCGCAGAAATCGGATGTGCTGGCCTACTTGTAGACGCATTACAGGTTTTTAAAGAGTTTTAAAGCCCGCCTGCCCAGCGTGTTCGTAGCGCGTTGGACTGCGGGTGACTAGTCCTCTATGAGTGCGGGTTCAATTCCGCGGACTGGCAGAAAAGCCACAGGTTCCCCAGATTCACGGTGTTCGTGGCACCGAACCGAAGGGTTACGATGTCCATGGCACCGAGCCGAAGAGCTGAAAGCTCAAGTGCTTCTGGATCGGAAAAAGGGGGTTTTAAAGCCGAAGGATTGACTTCATTG
The DNA here is from genome assembly GCA_020796225.1 of Arion vulgaris. NCBI lineage: Eukaryota > Metazoa > Mollusca > Gastropoda > Stylommatophora > Arionidae > Arion > Arion vulgaris. Next base: position 20,240,283 of record CM036755.1, read on the forward strand.
CACCGGGTTTTACCCCATATAGCTCGGTCCCTCTCCGCAGAAATGGCACGCCACCTGCCGAGAGTATTGCACGCCACCTGCCGAGAGTATTGCACAAAGCACGAACTCCGTAGCTCCGGCAACAATCCTAGGGTCTCTGAAAAAACTGCACTCGTGAACAGAAGGCCGCGGTCCGGATTCGAACCCACGACCTTCGACTCGCAAGGCAAAGGGCTTAACCACTCAGCCATAGAGACCCCGCATTACAGGTACAATCGCTCTTAGGTTCAGATCACATACAAATCACAAAGAATGGTTTAACAAGTGAGGCGTTCGAAGAAGAAGAAGAAGCTGACATCAACAATTAGTAGATTTCTTCTTAAGTCAAGTTTTATCTCACAGCGACAGAATAAAACAAGATTTCTAGACCGGCCTTTTTATGTGCGCTTCACAAATAGCGTTTTTATTCGGCTCTGTTATCTCGGAGGTCCACCTGTTGCGTGTACTGCCTTCTGCTTTGCATCCACTGTATCGGAGTACATTGCTCTTTGATGCATGTTGTCTGTTGGTAATCTGCTTATGTGGCCAAACCATTTAATTTCTTGTTTCTTGATAAAGTTCAGTACTGATGTTGTACCCACTTTTTCTTCATTTCTCAACCGGTCTCTTCTTGTTACCCCAGTATTCTGCGCAGACATTTCATCTCTGTCGTGACTAATTTTCTTCTATCGTTTGATGTCAGCGTCCAGGTATGGCACTGATAGCATAATGTCGGGAGAAAGATTGTGTTGACAATGCTCGTTTTGTGTTCATGGTGACATGTTTGCATTTTAAAATTGGTGCCATTTGTCCTATTATTTGCTTTGCTTTATTATATTTATGTTGGATTTCGTTAGTTATTCTGACCGTGTGTTCACGGGGCCCAAATAGTAAAACTGCGTCCTACAAGGCATGTCGTAAGAGGCGACTGAGGTAGGGGCCTAGGGAAGCTGCCCTAGTAAGTAAAAAGCATCACAGAAATTGGAGGTGCCGACTTACTTGTAGGCGCATAACTGGTACAACGTACAATCGCTCTTAGGCTCAGATCACATACAAATCACAAAGAGTGGTTAACAAGTAGTCGACAGGGGCGTTGGAAGAAGTCAATTATTCTTCCAGTTGCTGAAAAATACATTTTGCATTTATTTCGTTATTCGTTTTTAGTCACATATTTTCATTTTTGTGCCGTTATGAACTTAGTGTTTGATTCTACATGTTGTGCGAGAAGTGAAATTCTGCGCATCTCTTGTATCCTTTGCTTGATAAAGACCTTTTGGTGGAAACGGTTTTGTTTATTGTTATTGTTTTTTGTAAAACTACAGCATTTTGTTTTTATGTGTTTCGCCATTGAAAAATATTCCCTAGGTAAGTCTTTACCTTGTTGTAATGTCTTTACCTTGTTGTAATGTCTTTATCTTGTTGTAATGTCTTTATCTTGTTGTAATGTCTTTATCTTGTTGTAATGTCTTTATCTTGTTGTAATGTCTTTATCTTGTTGTAATGTCTTTATCTTGTTGTAATGTCTTTATCTTGTTGTAATGTCTTTATCTTGTTGTAATGTCTTTATCTTGTTGTAATGGATATTTGTAGATGGAGATATTGGTAGCGCTTTCCTCTCTAGATAACTCTGCTAGTACACAGTAGACTATTATGTGGGTAGCAATTTTGGTTGCACGGACATATTTAAAAGAAATTATGCTACGAATTGTCAAAGACATTCCAGGAACTTAAAGGAGAATAATTTTAAAACTAAATTACGAAGTTTCAATTCCCAATGTTGTATCATTTCTAACATATGCCAGCGAGAGTTGGAAAATGACTAAAGATATAGAAAGCAAGTTGAATGCATTTGAAAATAGATGTCTGCGAAAAATAATAAATATATAATGGGACGAATTTAAGAGAAGTGATGAAATCAGAGAAATGCATGGTCAACCACTAGTGACATCTGTTATAAGAAGGAGAAGAGGGAGATATGTTGGGCATACTCTGAAAAGAAATGATCAAAGAATACCAAAGCAGGCACTGAAGTGGCAGGAAAAGGGTTTCAGAAAAAAAGAGCGCACCCTAGGGAACCCTGAATGCGATGCGCAGAAACCTACAAATCGGAGGTGATCAGAGTGGATCAGATCAGATCTGGAGAAAACCGAAGGAGGCTGCGGCGATAAGTAATAAATTGGCGTTTCAGGACAAAGACACGTATGTATGGTATCACTTAAGCAAGCAAAAATAAATACGATCATAAAATTCTTATTATTCATTTTGGCTTGCTTATGTGATACCATACATACGTGTCTTTGTCCTGCAACCCTGAACCGAACTTTACCGAGAGGCAAGACGATTGCATTTATAATCTGTGTATGGCTCCGTGTACTAGCCACAGTTATCTGAGTCAAGTGCCTGGCTAAGAAGGGAGAAAATACTGCACAGTCATTGTTGACAAATGAGTTGAAACAAAACTAGGACAAGAATATAGATTACATTAAGTGTATGATTACTATAGTCAAACATGCAGTTTCTCTATAATAACAATCTGTTACAAGCGTACATCTCTGTGTGAGATCAACTTTAGACTTGTATTCTGTAGTAACGGTTCTCAAACTAGATGAAAGCATACATTAAGTGTATGATTACTATAGTCAAACATGCAGTTTCTCTATAATAACAATCTGTTACAAGCGTACATCTCTGTGTGAGATCAACTTTAGACTTGTATTCTGTAGCAACGGTTCTCAAACTAGATGAAAGCATACATTAAGTGTATGATTACTATAGTCAAACATGCAGTTTCTCTATAACAAAATGTTACAAGCGTACATCTATGTGTGAGATAAATGTTAGACTTGTATTCTGTAGTAACGGTTCTCAAACTAGATGAAAGCATACATTAAGTGTATGATTACTATAGTCAAACATGCAGTTTCTCTATAACAATCTGTTACAAGCGTACATCTCTGTGTGAGATCAACTTTAGACTTGTATTCTGTAGTAACGGTTCTCAAACTAGATGAAAGCATACATTAAGTGTATGATTACTATAGTCAAACATGCAGTTTCTCTATAATAACAATCTGTTACAAGCGTACATCTCTGTGTGAGATCAACTTTAGACTTGTATTCTGTAGTAACGGTTCTCAAACTAGATGAAAGCATACATTAAGTGTATGATTACTATAGTCAAACATGCAGTTTCTCTATAATAACAATCTGTTACAAGCGTACATCTCTGTGTGAGATAAACTTTAGACTTGTATTCTGTAGCAACGGTTCTCAAACTAGATGAAAGCATATTCGTTTGTACAAGGGGTACATAAATATTCACAGCCCAAGAGTACCTGGTTCAAACACTGTGGCGGGAAAGTTGGAAACAAATTTGTTCCTGTGGATTTTTCTTCTTTGCTTCCTTTTTTTTTTTTTTTTGGCGGTTAGGCGTAGCAGGTTTAACTGATGATCCATTTCCGAGATAGTGCACACTCTGTCACTTGATATGCTGTGGTATTGTGGAGTTTTAAGATGTCTGTAACTCCATCAATCCATCTTTTCTTGGTCTGCCCCTTCCTCTTGATAATTCCATTTTCAGGTTGTACGCTCTTGCAACTGATGCAGTCGGGTTCATTCTCACCAAGTAGCCAAACCATTTTTTCTGTTGTTCAATGAATCTAATAGCAGGTGTTGTTCCGACTGTTCTTCTAATTTCCTCATTTCTTATATGGTCTCTTCTTGTTTTATTTACTGCTTTCATCAAGCATCTCATTTCACAGGTGGTATTTTGCCTTTCTTGCTCTTTTGTCAGTGCCCATGTTTGGCTCTGGTAGCACAGTGTTGGTATAAAGATTGCATTTATAATCAGTCTTTTAGTCACTACTGGAATTGCTGGGTGTTTCAAGATTGGGGTAAATTGGTATGTAATGTTGTTGGTTTGCTAGATTTTAGTTTTCAGTGGATTTTTACGAATGGTAAAAATAGACTTCACCGTTCAGAAAGAATGGGAAACTACTGAACGTAGAAATCCTTTATTCATCTCAGCTCCTGCGAGCATAGTGTCTTAACAGTTGTTCACCATTTTTCCAGTCTCTAGCTGTTTTCTTTATAGTCTCCTAGTACAGTCAAGCACTCTTCAGTTCCTCAAGAAGACTTTGTCTATTTAGGGCGTCCTCTTTTTCGTTTTCCTTGCGGGTTCCACTTAACTGCTTATCTAGTGACACCCTACTATGTCTTCCGTAGGGTATGTCCAACCCATCGCCATTTTCTTCTCTTAACTTCGGTCATCATGGGTTCCTGGCCGGTTCTTGTTCTCAGGTTTTTTGCAACTCTGTTCTACCATCTCAGTGAACGTATAAGTGGTGCCTAGAAAATCAACAACTCGTTTACTGTGGTTGATCGCGATGTCATGTAAAAGATATCCAATGATTGTCATATAAATATTTGTGTTTCTACCCCATCTCTTGAAATTCTTAATCCATTACTGACACGCCAGAAATAAGGAACAAAGTTTAGAAGCATGATAAATTTCAAATATTCATCATTTGGTGTTTCAGTTTCAAATATCTTCGTTGCACTTTGGACATGTCCATATGTGCTCCAAACTCCTTCGCAATATCTCCAACAGTGTCCAATGACTAACCATACCAGTTCAATATTGATTGATGAGTCTACTAACTGGTGTCTACCCAGAATAAAGGGACTGAGATGGTATGATAGGTTCACAAATGAGCAACTTATGGGGAGAATGATACAGATCCCAGAGAACTAAGTGGTGAAGAAATGGTACTGGTGCTGGATAGAACATCTCTTGGGAAAACCTGATCTGGGAAATAACAAGAAGGAATCTGTGGAGAAAATGTCTAAAGGCAAAGTATTGACTTCATTGCACCAGATTTCACCATATGAATCTGTTACTGTCGACACAGATGGCATGTCCTTTGGTATGGTTGCACAAAGCATGAACTCCACAGCTCCAGCTACTTCTTCATTCAAATGCTCCATATCGACCACTTGTTAACCACTCTTTATGATTTGTATGTGATTCGAGCCTAAGAGCGATTGTGCACTGTGCCAGTTATACGCCTACAAGTAGGTCAGCACATCTGATTTCTGTGACACTTTTTTATTTACTAGGGTAGCTTCCCTAGGCCGCTACTTCAGTCGCTCTACGACATGCAATGTAGGTCGAGTGGTACTATTCTTTGCTTCCCTTGTGAACCCTGGCACCACACTGATGAAGAAAACACAATAAACATAACTATAAAACCAAGCATAACCCCTTACGACAAACGGCCATTAAAACAAGTCAAAGATTTTACATACCTAGGAAACATTTTTTCAGCAAATGGAAGAATAACGAACAAAATCCAACATAGATGCTATAAAGCAAATCAAATAATAGAACATATGACGAGAATTTTAAAAGGCAAACATGTCACCATCAACACAAAAAGAGCATTGTACAACACAATCTTTCTCCCCACATTACGCTATCAGTGACATACCTGGACGCTGACAACAAATGATAGAAGAAAATTATTCACGACAGAGATGAAGTGTCTATGCAGAATGCTGGTAGTAACAAGAAGAGATCGGTTTAGAAATAAAGACGTCAGGAAAAAAGTGGGCACAACATCAGTACTGAACTTCATCAAGAAACAACAAATTAAATAGTTTGGCCACATCAGCAGTTTACTAACAGACAGTACGCCTCAAAGAGCAATGTTACTCCGAAATAGCAGATACAAAGCAGAAGGCTGGCCGGATACAAAGCAGAAGACTGGTCAGACAAAAGGTGGACCTCAGAGATAATAGAGGTGACGAAAGACATGGTTTATAAACTGCACACAAAAGCCTGTTCTAGAAATATCTTCTTATCCTGACGCTGTGAGACAAAACAGGATTAGAGAAAAGAAAAAGATTTCTTTCCTACTGAATAGACTATACAGGGTGTTTATGATACCGGTAGGTGACGCCTTTTATATTGGAAGAATGGGCAAGTGCATCTAGATTAGCAATTGAAAAGTCAGCACTCGAAGCGCTTAAGCTAAGAAAATTTTCAAGGTTTACACCATAGATTCCCAAACTTTTCGGCCCACCGCCCACTTTGCACAACATAAACTTTGTAACGCCCACCGCCCACTTTGCACAACATAAACTTTGTAACGCCCCCCCCTTTCCACATTATAACAGTTTGCCAACGACCCCCTCCATATATATATACATGCTCTATTTTCACTTTGACATAGAAAATTGATATATATTTCTGTCATACATGGTCAATTTTCAAATGATTATGTACATGAAATAAAAAATTGATGAAAAAATGGATCGTGTAAGATGGGCATAAGATGAATTAAAATGCAGAATTGAAATTTTTAATGATTATTCAATCGCAAAATCACAAAGAAAAAACCCCAAATCCTTCTGAACCCACTATCGCCCCCATGGAAGGCTTCAGTGCCCACTGGGGAGCGGAACCACCCACTTTGGGAAACCATGGTCTACACTCTACTGTCTGAACTGTGCAAACATTTAAGGTTGTTTTGCAGTGGATATCATCTCACTGTGGAATACCAGGACCAACTTATCAAGGAAAGTGCTGCACAACAACAACCGGATGTACCAGTTCCTTCCCATAAAAAAGGATGATTACATCAATCCTCTTCTTAGAACGCTCCTTATTGACCCCATGTTAAATCACTCTCTATGATTTGAATGTGATCTGAGCCTAAGAGCGGCTGTACATTATGCCAGTTATGCATCTACAAGAAGGTCAGCACATCCAATTTCTGCTACGCTTTTTACTTACTAGGGTAGCTTCCTAGCTCAGTAGTCTCTTACTACATGCCTTGTAGGTCGCGGTGTTACTATTCTTTGCTCCTACTGCAAGTCCCAGCAAAACACAGGCGAATACATCAATCAGAAAGCCACCAATACTAACACAGGACAGCTATCAAAATATAAGCAGATTAAAACAAGTTGCTGTTAGGGCTTTAGAATAGGACACAATAGACTCTGCGACCACATGTATACAATATTCAAGATTGGCAATTTAGCAGCCCAGACCATATACTTGAAGATTGCCCAGAAGAAAATATACTGAGGCAAACTTACTGAACTAGAACACTGGAAAAAAAAACCTCTGTGTGAGCTACAAAAGTCAATGAAGTTTATAAAAGAGACAACATTAAATATATAGACAATATTTCAAGCAAACGAAAGGTAGGACTAGCAATCATTTTAAAGGATCATTGTAGCGCAGCACCCATGCACTGATCTGCTTGCTCTTGAAGAAAGCATTTCGGTACGAGATCTGCACCAGTCTTTTGAAACAAGGATCGTTTTGCCTGATCTGTTATAGCACAACCGTATGCATTTGAGTGTAACCACCTTTTATTATCTTAGTTTTATACCAGGGGTGAAATGAGTGTGCTCTGGCAGTCCAACTAAAAACTTGCCATTTAATGTATTAGAAATATGATAGTCTTGACTTACAATTCATCTGGACAATTTTACATAGGTAACAATGACTCACTAGTTTACAATGAGACAGCATTTCTAGGAGTTAACAACTAATCTACGAAGATGAAGATCAGCTACAACATACGAATTCATTGTTATTAGCATGCAGGAAGTACAACATGAAAATCAACACACAAAAGACAGAGACAATAAAAATCAGCAGAACACCAAGCCAAGCAAACATACAAATAGATAACACCAGAGTAAAGCAAGTTTCTGAATTCAAATATGTATGCAGCATTTTCACAGAGGACGGAAAATTCGATAGAGACAAGGACTAGAAAGAAATAGAGACAAGGCGCCAAAAAGCAAATGCAGTGACCTACCAGCTGGCACCATTACTACAACACCCAAATATCAAGATGAAAAGACACATGATTAAAACGTATTTTCCTACCAACACTTTGTTACCAGTGCCAAACTTGGTCTCTTACAGCAACACACCACAGAAAGCTCACCACATGTGAAATGAAATGTTTGAGGAAGGCAGTTGGGGTCACCAGGTAAGATAGACTACGAAATGAAGACATCAGAAGCAGAGTGGGCATAACTTCATGCACCGAATATATTGAAAGACAACAGATGCAGTGGTTTGGACATTTAATGAGAATGAAATATAACCAACCACCAATAACAGGATAGAATAAAAAGAGATCAGGTACTAGAGCTAAGGGAGGACCAAGAAAAAGGTGGATAGACAATATCAAGACCACACTACATAAACATGGATAAACACAACAAGTGTGAATCATCTGGCCCTAGAATACAAATTAAAGCTCCCATCCCTATGCTTAACAGCAAGAGTGGACAGCAAACTCCATCTTCCACCTGGGAAAAGACAAAAACTGTCCACAGTCTGGCAGTAAGGACGGTAAGTAAGACAAAGTCCTAAGAATCATATTCACTCACCCACATGCTGGGGGAAGGGGGCTAGACAGCTTTCTGTTTAACAAAAATGACATAACAATCATTCGTTCTATGAACAACCCAAAAAAAAAAAGTAAATTAATTCACAATGTGGGTAAGTTCAATAGGAAACTTTTACAAAGGAATAAACTTTAGGATGCAGACAAATTCAAGACTTATCAAAATTAATCTATTGTGAGAATACTGTAAATAATTTAACCAGAATAGATTACAAATTATTAACTGAGGATGAAAACTGATGGACATTACTGGACATCACGATCAAATACATAAGATAGCTAAACATGTGTTTAGAACGCCACCAAAAACCACATCTCTTGTGCCCTGTGGACATTAAATGGAAGGAGATAGGGCAGACCGAAATGAAACCTTGAAAAGGACGATAGTAACTTAGTAGAAAGGAAATTGAGTGGAATGACTGGACACCTTGGGTAGAAAGGCAGTCGGGTGGCTTTTGAAGGCCTTCTCAGTAAAACTATGATATGACGATGACATAGATAGAAACTTTGTGAGTGTGACATGAGAAATTCAACAACAAACTTTTAGGCCAGAAAGTTTAGAAATGGATAAACTTTGAGCAGGTAGTTTGGGCGAGTGCGAGACCAGAACGTGCCAAGTCACTTGTGAAGTGTAACCTCAGTATGGTCAGTAACTAACTTAACTAACTAGTTAGTAACTAAATGTCAATACTACACATATCTTTAACTTACCGATGTGATACTCTGACCGTTGGTAATATCAAAAGATCTGACAGATGAAAACAATCCTATTTTTGCTTGTTATGTCATTAATACGACCGGAACAACAACAATCAATCGTCTGCTCTTGAGTTTTCGGGAGTAGCTTCCCTTTGAACCAAATTGGAAATAAAATTATGAAAAGGCTGATAAACTCGCAAGGGTTGGAGGGAGCCTATTACAACACAACACATAGCCTTACAGAAGCAAATACTCTTCTAAAGCTATCCAGAACAAGGATGTGGAGAAAAACAAACGGAGGATACAACCCAGAGCACGACAGTATAAATATACTAAACAGAAAAACGTAGACCAGTCTTCAGACTTAAATGGGACACTGCAGTCTCAGAGGACACCTCCATAGAGTGGGTCTCATGCACTCTGCTGGCTGCCAGCTGTGGAACACGAAAGCAGTCCTCATAACACATCTTGCAAGACTACCCAAGCCTGAGCAGTGTGAGAATGGAAATCTGACCAACAGAAATAACCTTTCAAAACAAACTATGGGGGAACCGGTGAATACCTCAAGCTCACCGCCCTGTTTATGACACATATCGAAGTAATCGTATAGCAGAAGTTGATCGCAGAAGAAGAAGAAGAAACAAAATTACAATTGTACATTTTCTTCGTTATTTACTTATTAATAATTCATTTCAGTTTTAATTATATTTTAAGTATAAGTAACAAGACAAGTGTTTTGAAGATCAGGACAACTTGATGCGAACGGTTGTTTTTTTTTAAATATTTCGAAATAAAAAAGTCAGCCCAGGATAATCAATGTTTTCTATACACGTTTTAAAATGTCATTAAATATTTCAAAATAAAAACAGTCCAGGATTATCAATATGTTTTGTACACTTTTTAAAAAAGTCATTAAATATTTCGAAAAAACCCTAAAAAAACGTCAACATCTGACATGATAGCAAACACCAGATACATTTGTGGAGATCCATGATCGCTTACGCCAGCCGGCATGACATCTGATGATGGTGATGAGAAATCATGCATTTGAGAAGCAATTGTTAAACTTGTGATTAAAGACTTGTGCTGTTTTTATGTGATAACATATGGATGGATGTTAATCATGGACAATTACATAAACATTATTCGAATCTTTTGAAACACAGTACCAAGTGCTAGAAAAATCTATTTTTGGACAAATATGAGGAAAGATACTATCATTCTGCAAGACCCTGTGGCTCATAAACTTCTCCTTCGCTCACTATATGTATCAACAACTTGTTAAATCACTCTCTGTGGTATGTAGGCGTTTGCATCTTAGAGCGGGATCTTTTTGTACGATTTAGAGACGCTCACATACCCATAAGCCTGCACGTTTCTGCACACTTGTTTTCTGTGTAAAGATACATGTTTGCAATTTATATATAAAAAAGCGCACATAAGAAAAAATCTGCACTCTTTTTCTGACAACTATGTCTAGGAAAACTTAATCTGAAATTGTAAAAAGTGTACAGTATCGGAAACATTGATAATCCTGAGCTGACTGGGTTTTTTTTTTTTTTTTTTTAGAAATGTTATCTATCATAAAAAGTGTACATAGAAGGTTATCAACAATCTTAGGCTGACATTTTATTTAAAAATGTTCAATCGGACATAATAAATATGTCTACATAACAAGCAATCTTTGCACACTTGCAGCAGGTTGGTCTCCAGATTAATTCTGACAAGACCAAAATTATGGATCTCACAAACTCGACAGACAACATCGTAATAAATGGCCAAACACCGGAGAAAGTTAAACATTTTACATATTTGGGTAGTAAAGTGTCAAACAACGGAGTGTCAAATAAACTCTCTTATTGCTATAGCAGCTAGTGCCTTCACTAAGTTAACAAATATCTGGCAATCTCAAGACCTTAGTATATGTACAAAAATTAAATTGTTTAAGTCATGTGTGATTTCTGTACTGACCTACGGTTGTGAAAGTTGAAATCAACAAAGAAAATTGATAAGAAACTGGACAGCTTTGAGAATAAATGACTCTGAAAATTATTAAAAGTGAAATGGAGTGATTTCGTTTCGAACAACACAGAGAGAGATAAAACACAGCAACAACCCGTATCAAATATTATAAGGAAACGAAGGTGGAAATATTTAGGTCATGTTCTTAATCAGAAGAACAGAGACTAAATCGACAAGTCCTTATGTGGTCACCAGTTGGGAAAAGAAAACGTGGAAGACCTAAGACCAGTCTTCGAAGAACCATCCAACAAGAAAGTAAACTACTGGGATGTAAAACCGTATAAGATCTCCAACTTCTTAGCAATGAACCGCATCACATGGAGATCTAAAACCCCTGCCCTATGCGCCGCCTTTGGCACGAAAGGAGCAAACTAACTAACTAAAAACTAACATATGGAGAAGAATATTGACAGCTTTGGGCTGCTGGAAAATATTTTCGTTATTAATGTCCATTCTGACAGATAAAAGTGTACACATAATCAAATAACATTTAATAAGTCTTCAACTGATTTTTTCTTTAGAAATATTAAAGCTGAAATCGCCCGAGTGGTTACTGGGTCCCAAATTTGGGGTGTAAAGAATAGAACCACTGTTAAATGCCACGCATGTCGTAAGAGGCGACTCAGGAGGTTTGGCTGAAATCGGATACACATGTCCTAAACGTGTAGAAGTCTATGCGTTTAGGGACCTACCAAATCAATGTGCAACGTATACACGTTCTTGACAAAGATCAAACATATCACAAAAAGTGATTAAAATTGATTGTAAAGAACGAACGCAAAGAAGAAGAAGAAGAAAGAAGCTGAAATATTGAAACATAAGATGTAAAAACAATGAATATAGACAGTCTTTGACCTTCACATATTTAAATTGATCAACATAGAAGGCATAGGTAAATAATATCAACATTTGTAAAATGAACAATGCTTTCTTGAAAACATACATTCTCACATACAATTGTCAATAGAAGAATCATATAGTTTCTTACCTTGAAATCTCCTCCGTGTGGTGCCGGGGCCCATAAGGGAAGCACATCTTCTTCTCCTTCTTCTTTGCGTTCGTTCTTCACGACCAATTTTAATCACTCTTTGTGATATGTTTGGTCTTTGCCAAGAACCTGTATACGTTGCACATTGGTTTGGTAGGCCTCTAAACGCATAGACCTCTACACGTTTAGGAGATGTGCATCCAATTTCAGCCAAACCTCCTTAGTCGCCTCCTACAACATACATGGTAGGTAACAGTGGTTCCATTCTTTACACCCCAAATTTGAGCCTCGGTAACCACTCGGGCGAGGGAAGCACATGATAGTACCACTATTTTTTATGTACTAGGGTAGCTTCCCTAAGTCATACATCAGTTGCCCCTTACGATATGCTTTGTAGGTTGCAGTGGTACTATTCTTTGCTTCCCTTGCGGGTCCCGGAAACACACGGGCGATGAACATGACTGCATTATGTGCGTTAGAGCGGGTTTCTGTCTGACATGCACTCTGTGTATTCTGGGCAGACTTTATTCTGTGCATATGATGATATATTTATTTTTAAATACTGCTGATTTTGCCCGGGGCATGCTGTACTACATGCTCTGATATAATTAAAAAAGATCATTCTTATGTTGAAAGGACTTCTTCTTCTTCACCTTTCAACTCTCAACTGAGCATAGGTCTTCAACAAGCTTCTTCCAGCCCTTCATATCTCTCTCTCTCTCTCTCTCTCTCTCTCTCTCTTGCCATCCTTTCCAATTCTTTCCACGTCTTGTCTACTTTTTTAATATCAGTCTCCAACTCTCTTCTCATGGTATTTCTAGGCCTTCCTCTAGTCCTCTTTCCCTGCGGGTTCCAAAACAGTGCTTGTCTTGCAATGCTTCTGGTCTGCCTTCTCAATGTGTCCTCGCGTGATTAAATAGTCTTCACTCCTCTACATAACAAACAAACAGGATAAGCAGACTGTTGCTTGCTTTTTATAAAATTGTTATAATTTTTTATTTTATTATATTCTTTTCAATCTCAGGGACATTACAACAATCACGACAAGGAAGGAGATTTGTTGAAGGTCATTACTTTCTCTTTTATGCATTTAGTTATTTTATTGTCTGTGATCTGTGATAAGGGATGGATAACGATACAGGAAACTGTTGTGTCATTTTAAATTGCTGACTTCATATGTGCGCCAACATATGTCTGGTATCTGGTGTTTCTCATGTGCATTATTATGAAAGGGACGTAATCATTCGGCTTTTATAGAAGGGATGTAATCATGTTAAATGTGATACTTCATTCAATATTTGGGTAGCATGACCTCATCGAATGGAAGAATTACAGCAGAAATAAAACACAGATGCAATAAGGTAAACCATATTATTGGAACACCCCTGTGTTGCCGGGGCCCACTGGGTGAGCAAAAAATAGTAACACTGCGACCTACAAGGCATGTCGTAAAGGCGACTAAGTTAGGGACTTGAAAGCGACCTAGCAAATTAAAGCGTAGCAGAAATCGATATGCTGGCCTACTTGTAGGAGCATAGCTGGCACAACATACAATCGCTCTTAGACTCAGATCACATAGAAATCACAAAGAGTAGTTTAAAAAGTGGTTGATGTGGAGCGATGGAATAAGAGGAAAATTATTGGACAAATGTCACCAATACTGAACAACAAGTATGACATCAAGAGAGCAATGTCACCAATACTGAACAACAAGTATGTAACGATTGACACCAAGAGAGCAATGTCATCAATACTGAACAACAAGTATGTAACGATTGACACCAAGAGAGCAATGTCATCAATACTGAACAACAAGTATGTAACGATTGACACCAAGAGAGCAATGTCATCAATACTGAACAACAAGTATGACATCAAGAGAGCAATGTCACCAATACTGAACAACAAGTATGTAACGATTGACACCAAGAGAGCAATGTCATCAATACTGAACAACAAGTATGTAACGATGGACACCAATAGAGCAATGTCATCAATACTGAACAACAAGTATGACACCAAGAGAGCAATGTCACCAATACTGAACAACAAGTATGTAACGATTGACACCAAGAGAGCAATGTCATCAATACTGAACAACAAGTATGTAACGATGGACACCAATAGAACAATGTCATCAATACTGAACAACAAGTATGACATCAAGAGAGCAATGTCACCAATACTGAACAACAAGTATGTAACGATTGACACCAAGAGAACAATGTCATCAATACTGAACAACAAGTATGTAACGATGGACATCAAGAGAGCAATGTCATCAATACTGAACAACAAGTATGTAACGATGGACACCAAGAGAGCAATGTCACCAATACTGAACAACAAGTATGTAACGATTGACACCAAGAGAGCAATGTCATCAATACTGAACAACAAGTATGTAACGATTGACACCAATAGAGCAATGTCATCAATACTGAACAACAAGTATGTAACGATTGACACCAACAGAGCAATGTCACCAATACTGAACAACAAGTATGTAACGATGGACACCAAGAGAGCAATGTCACCAATACTGAACAACAAGTATGCAACGATGGACACCAAGAGAGCAATGTCACCAATACTGAACAACAAGTATGTAACGATGGACATCAAGAGAGCAATGTCATCAATACTGAACAACAAGTCCCTCCATATTAGCCTACCTTATCGTGGTTGGAGGGTTGTGTGCCTTTAGGATCCTTCAGGCTATGTCGGCGGGAGTCTAACTCCTGGCAGGTCTATCCAAGCCGAACAGACTGAAGGTGAAGGACCAGACCAAAAGGCAGGGGAGCAGGATGGGGCCTCATAGGTGACAGTGCAGAACCCACCGGCGGTGGTAAATGCTCTGGCTGCAACCAACCCATCCCCCAGCTATGGGACAAATAGCACTTGTCCTCTCTCTCTCTTGAGAGGACATCCTTTTCTTGTCTTGTCTTCTACTTCTATGACACTTTCCCTTAAGCATAGGATTAAACTACAGTGTCCAGGAGCACACCCTGCAAAAAAGCCTGGGTTGTGAGCCCGGCAACAGAAGGCTGAAGTCATCTAAGTAGGACGACTCCAGACAAACCCGGGAAGACAGATCTCGTCAGCAGGGGACTGCAACTGTCTAGAGAACAACCTCAAAAAAAAAGATGTCCTCAGAAACGGAATGTGTCAGCCATTATTGGCGAGGAGGAATCGACACATACGAACTCAAAGTAGCCGTGCAAATATTTATATAACTGTGGTGCCACCACCTGGGAAACAGCCAGGTGGTGGTGGGACCCAGACCCCCTGCCTCGAAGGGTCCACCCTTAGCTACTGGCGGCCCTGTTGATTCTTGCAAAGCCAGGGAGGACAGGGTATTACTACTGGCAGCAAGGACAAACTTTCACCCCTCACAATTATGCAATGGAATGCAGAAGGGTTAACCAACAAAAAACGAGAGCTAGAGGAACGTCTGCGAGCAGAAAAGATTGACATCTGCTGTATCAAAGAGACGCACCTTAATCCGGGAAATAGATTCAGCATTAGAGGATTTGAAACCTTCCGTCAGGATAGAGAAAATAGACATAAGGGTGGAGTAGTAACACTAGTTCGTAATTCCATACCGGCAGTTGAACTTCACAGGTCCAATCAGATGAGCACAGAATTCATAGCTGTTCAACTCCTTATCAACAACACTAAGATGACACTATACAACATATACTCACCACCCTCCATTCAAACTGAGCTGGAAGCTATCAAAGTTCAAGATGACAACTTGCTTATAGTAGGAGACTTAAACAGCCACTCACCAAGCTGGGGCTATGACACGCTAGATCCTCGAGGTGAAAGCCTTGAAGAATGGTTGATCACCAACAGTCTCACCATTCTCAACCACCCAGATGATCCTAACACACATGTTACTCACGACGGTGGCGCACAACAAGCACCCCAGATCTGGCTTTTGCTACAGACGACATTCACAGGATAACCGAAGGCAAGTCTGCGACCAGATTGGAGGTAGTGACCATAGACCAGTGAAACTCCTCATAAATAACATTAACAAGGAGGAACTTACAAACTCTGCCCCTAGTTGGAATTACAAAAGGCAGACTGGAAGCTATTCCAAGAACTAGCAGACAAGTACTGTAAAGAAATTAATCAATCAGGAAAAGTGGACAGAGATGCACGTTCATTCAATAAAAGCCATTTTAGATGCTGCAAAAAGGCTATACCAGAGGAGGAGAAAAACTACAAGCCATATTGGACACCAGAGATGGAAGTTCTCCATAGCTCGCTTTGCAGTGCCAGAAATACAATGGAACTCGCACCAACGGACCAAAATGTAATGCAACACAATAGAGCAAGGTCCCTTTATGTTAGAGAAAGAAACCAGCAGTGTAGAAAATCCTGGAAAGAAAAGACAGCCTCTTTGAACATGGAAAAAGATACTCAAAAGTTGTGGAGACTACAAAGCCTGAACGATGACAACCCATCTAGAGGGAAAACAGTTCTCCAGCAAGGAGAACAACTTCTCACAGGAAAGCGAGCAGCCACCCTGATGGCCCAGTGTTACAAGCAAGAAAGCTCATGCTCAATAAGTCAGGAGCAAGGAAAGAAGTCAAGTGAGATAAATGCTACATTCAAAAAAGCAACAAGTGAACCTTGTATGGAGGTAGACATCACACTGACTGAGCTGCAGAGAGCACTGAAAAAGCTCAATCGTAAAAGGCCCCGGGACCAGATGGAGTATCAAACGACATGCTCAAACAAATAGGCCCAATAGCACAGAGTCTTCTACTCCAGATTTTTAACAATAGTTGGAGACAGGGAAGAGTCCCAGACATCTGGAAAAATGCCACAATCCACCCAATTTTCAAAGTGGAAAAGACAAAAAGGATCCGCAGAGCTACAGACCTATAAGTTTGCTAAGTTGCACTGCAAAACTGCTGGAGAGAGTGATAACCACTAGACTCCAGTGGTTTTAGAATCCAACCATAAACTGGATCCAGCCCAGACAGGCTACAGGCAGCATAGAAGCACTGATGACCAAGTGGCATACCTCGCACAGGACATAGAAAATGGCTTCCAGGAAAAGAAGAAAACCCTCACAGTGTTCTTCGACATGTCTAAGGCCTTCGACAAAGTCTGGAAAGATGGTTTGCTACTCAAGCTCTACGCAGTGGAATACGGGTAGAATGTACTATTGGTTAAAGACTTTCTTACCCATAGACAAGCATCTGTAAAATTGGATGGAGTGCACAGTCCCAGATTCAAATTAAGAGCAGGAGTCCCACAGGGTAGCGTACTGTCCCCATTGCTTTTCCTGGTATATATTAATGATCTGCCACAAACTCTGCCCAGACATGTATCACACTCTCTCCATGCTGATGATCTAGCTGTGTGGTACACCTCCGAGTTTCTGGGTCCTGCCATCTTTAAACTCCAGGCCAGCCTGAACAGCGTCATAATGTGGGCAAGTAAATGGGGTCTAGAAATAAACCGGAGCAAAACTATAGCAACGCTTTTCTCATTGTCAACAAAGGAAGAACACTTCAGACTGAAATTTAACGATGATATCATTCCCCGTTCCCATACTCCAACCTTTTTGGGAGTTAAGCGTGACAGTCGTCTGACATGGAAACATCACATAATGGAAACAAACAGAAAGGCTATGAGGAAACAAAGTGTGATGCGAAAGCTGGCTGGAACTACCTGGGAGCTGATATTCGAATCCTGAGTCAGGTGTACACTGGTGCAGTTAGACCGACCCTTGAATATGCATCATCGACATGGATATCAGCAGCCCATTCAAACAAATCGATACTGGAAAAACACAAAACAGGTGTCTGCGTACTATTTTGGAGCCATGAAATCTACACCAATTGTAGAAATGGAAAAGGCAGCCAACATCCAGCCCTTGGAAGACAGAAGAAGGAGAAAAGTGATTCTACAGACTGAAAGGATCAAAAGAATGCCTCACCATCCACTGCATGAAAAAATGGCGCTAGAACAAAGAACAGACTAAAGCGCACAAGTCTAAACCACAAAGCAAAAGAAATAGGAAAGTCATACTTGGAACTACTAAATCATAATTCCATACCTGAAGAATTGCTTTTTGATCACTGGGAACCAGACTCAGTACCACTAAACTTCTCAACCTCCATCCCTAAATTATTAAGCAAAGATGCCGAGCCTAATCTAGTAAAAAAAGCAATTACAATGGAACATCTCCATTACATGTTTCAAGAAGACAGCTGGATAAGAATTTACACAGATGGATCGGCAATGGAGGCAACCATGAATGGTGGAGCAGGAGTGTACATTAGGCACCCAGATCTACCACTGTGTCTCAGCAGCTCCTACTGGAAGAATATGTTCCAACTACAAAGCAGAACTCATAGCCCTTCTGATGGCAGCACAGCACATGAATAAGCTGCAAGCAGCTGCAAGCAAGATGGTATTTCTTACAGACTCATTGTCAGCTATACAAGCCCTGGAGGCTAAATCCACTGACAGCACAGTACAAAAACTACAAAGAGAACTTGCTCAGCTTTCAGAAAGGGCAGAAATTCACTTGCAGTGGATTCCATCTCACTGTGGCATTGCAGGCAATGAGAGTGCTGATGTCTTGACTAAGGAGGGCAGTGCCAAAGAGCAAATTTACCAACCCTTGTCTTTTCAAGAGGTCAAAACCCTCATACAGAGAAAATCTGCAGTAGACTGGAAGACAAACACTGGATATGATTATGGAAAGACTCCCTCAAAGACCTAAGCAGAACAGACCAGGTCATTATATTTCGACTACCACCGGACACTGCAAACTCAACAAACACTTATACAGACTAGGAATAAGTCAAACAGCTCTCTGCCAGTGTCAGCAGGCAGAACAGACACAGAGCATATCCTGCAAGACTGTCCTCTTCTGTGTGAGCTGAGAAGCAACATGTGGCCACACCCAGTCGACCTGAAAACTAAGCTTTAGGGGAAAACCCGACAGACCTGAAGCTGTCTGCCCAGTTGTAGTCCACAGTAAATTAAGCGCATGACCAGAGATCGCTGAAGAAGAAGAAGAACAACAAGTATGTAACGATGGACACCAAGAGAGCAATGTCATCAATACTGAACAACAAGTATGTAACGATGGACACCAAGAGAGCAATGTCATCAATACTGAACAACAAGTATGTAACGATGGACACCAAGAGAGCAATGTCACCAATACTGAACAACAAGTATGTAACGATGGACATCAAGAGAGCAATGTCACCAATACTGAACAACAAGTATGTAACGATGGACATCAAGAGAGCAATGTCACCAATACTGAACAACAAGTATATAACGATGGACACCAAGAGAGCAATGTCACCAATACTGAACAACAAGTATGTAACGATGGACATCAAGAGAGCAATGTCACCAATACTGAACAACAAGTATGTAACGATGGACATCAAGAGAGCAATGTCACCAATACTGAACAACAAGTATGTAACGATGGACACCAAGAGAGCAATGTCACCAATACTGAACAACAAGTATGTAACGATGGACACCAAGAGAGCAATGTCACCAATACTGAACAACAAGTATGTAACGATGGACATCAAGAGAGCAATGTCACCAATACTGAACAACAAGTATGTAACGATGGACACCAAGAGAGCAATGTCATCAATACTGAACAACAAGTATGTAACGATTGACACCAAGAGAGCAATGTCATCAATACTGAACAACAAGTATGTAACGATGTACACCAAGAGAGCAATGTCACCAATACTGAACAACAAGTATGTAACGATGGACACCAAGAGAGCAATGTCATCAATACTGAACAACAAGTATGTAACGATGGACACCAAGAGAGCAATGTCATCAATACTGAACAACAAGTATGTAACGATGGACACCAAGAGAGCAATGTCACCAATACTGAACAACAAGTATGTAACGATTGACACAAAGAGCAATGTCACCAATACTGAACAACAAGTATGTAACGATGGACACCAAGAGAGCAATGTCACCAATACTGAACAACAAGTATGTAACGATGGACACCAAGAGAGCAATGTCACCAATACTGAACAACAAGTATGTAACGATGGACACCAAGAGACAATGTCACCAATACTGAACAACAAGTGTGTAACGATTGACACCAAGAGAGCAATGTCACCAATACTGAACAACAAGTATGTAACGATGGACACCAAGAGAGCAATGTCATCAATACTGAACAACAAGTATGTAACGATGGACACCAAGAGAGCAATGTCACCAATACTGAACAACAAGTATGTAACGATGGACATCAAGAGAGCAATGTCACCAATACTGAACAACAAGTATGTAACGATGGACATCAAGAGGCAATATCATCAATACTGAACAACAAGTATGTAACGATTGACACCAAGAGAGCAATGTCACCAATACTGAACAACAAGTGTGTAACGATGGACACCAAGAGAGCAATGTCATCAATACTGAACAACAAGTATGTAACGATTGACACCAAGAGAGCAATGTCATCAATACTGAACAACAAGTATGTAACGATGGACACCAAGAGAGCAATGTCATCAATACTGAACAACAAGTATGTAACGATGGACATCAAGAGAGCAATGTCACCAATACTGAACAACAAGTATGTAACGATGGACACCAAGAGAGCAATGTCACCAATACTGAACAACAAGTATGTAACGATGGACACCAAGAGAGCAATGTCATCAATACTGAACAACAAGTATGTAACGATTGACACCAAGAGAGCAATGTCATCAATACTGAACAAGTATGTAACGATTGACACCAAGAGAGCAATGTCCTCAATACTGAACAACAAGTATGTAACGATGGACACCAAGAGAGCAATGTCATCAATACTGAACATCAAGTATGTAACGATGGACATCAAGAGAGCAATGTCATCAATACTGAACAACAAGTATGTAACGATGGACACCAAGAGAGCAATGTCATCAATACTGAACAACAAGTATGTAACGATGGACACCAAGAGAGCAATGTCATCAATACTGAACAACAAGTATGTAACGATGGACATCAAGAGAGCAATGTCATCAATACTGAACAACAAGTATGTAACGATGGACACCAAGAGAGCAATGTCATCAATACTGAACAGCAAGTATGTAACGATGGACATCAAGAGAGCAATGTCATCAATACTGAACAACAAGTATGTAACGATGGACACCAAGAGAGCAATGTCATCAATACTGAACAACAAGTATGTAACGATGGACATCAAGAGAACAATGTCATCAATACTGAACAACAAGTATGTAACGATTGACACCAAGAGAGCAGTGTCATCAATACTGAACAACAAGTATGTAACGATTGACACCAAGAGAGCAATGTCATCAATACTGAACAAGTATGTAACGATGGACACCAAGAGAGCAATGTCATCAATACTGAACAACAAGTATGTAACGATTGACACCAAGAGAGCAGTGTCATCAATACTGAACAACAAGTATGTAACGATGGACACAAAGAGAGCAATGTCATCAATACTGAACAACAAGTATGTAACGATGGACACCAAGAGAGCAATGTCATCAATACTGAACAACAAGTATGTAACGATTGACACCAAGAGAGCAATGTCATCAATACTGAACAAGTATGTAACGATTGACACCAAGAGAGCAATGTCATCAATACTGAACAACAAGTATGTAACGATGGACACCAAGAGAGCAATGTCATCAATACTGAACAACAAGTATGTAACGATTGACACCAAGAGAGCAATGTCATCAATACTGAACAAGTATGTAACGATTGACACCAAGAGAGCAATGTCCTCAATACTGAACAACAAGTATGTAACGATGGACACCAAGAGAGCAATGTCACCAATACTGAACAACAAGTATGTAACGATGGACATCAAGAGAGCAATGTCATCAATACTGAACAACAAGTATGTAACGATGGACACCAAGAGAGCAATGTCATCAATACTGAACAACAAGTATGTAACGATGGACATCAAGAGAACAATGTCATCAATACTGAACAACAAGTATGTAACGATGGACACCAAGAGAGCAATGTCACCAATACTGAACAACAAGTATGTAACGATGGACACCAAGAGAGCAATGTCATCAATACTGAACAACAAGTATGTAACGATTGACACCAAGAGAGCAATGTCATCAATACTGAACAAGTATGTAACGATTGACACCAAGAGAGCAATGTCCTCAATACTGAACAACAAGTATGTAACGATGGACACCAAGAGAGCAATGTCATCAATACTGAACATCAAGTATGTAACGATGGACATCAAGAGAGCAATGTCATCAATACTGAACAACAAGTATGTAACGATGGACACCAAGAGAGCAATGTCATCAATACTGAACAACAAGTATGTAACGATGGACACCAAGAGAGCAATGTCATCAATACTGAACAACAAGTATGTAACGATGGACACCAAGAGAGCAATGTCATCAATACTGAACAACAAGTATGTAACGATTGACACCAAGAGAGCAATGTCATCAATACTGAACAAGTATGTAACGATTGACACCAAGAGAGCAATGTCATCAATACTGAACAACAAGTATGTAACGATGGACACCAAGAGAGCAATGTCATCAATACTGAACAACAAGTATGTAACGATTGACACCAATAGAGCAATGTCATCAATACTGAACAAGTATGTAACGATTGACACCAAGAGAGCAATGTCCTCAATACTGAACAACAAGTATGTAACGATGGACACCAAGAGAGCAATGTCACCAATACTGAACAACAAGTATGTAACGATGGACACCAAGAGAGCAATGTCACCAATACTGAACAACAAGTATGTAACGATGGACATCAAGAGAGCAATGTCACCAATACTGAACAACAAGTATGTAACGATGGACATCAAGAGAGCAATGTCATCAATACTGAACAACAAGTATGTAACGATTGACACCAAGAGAGCAATGTCACCAATACTGAACAACAAGTGTGTAACGATGGACACCAAGAGAGCAATGTCATCAATACTGAACAACAAGTATGTAATGATTGACACAAGAAACAATGTCATCAATACTGAACAACAAGTATGTAACGATGGACACCAATAGAGCAATGTCATCAATACTGAACAACAAGTATGTAACGATGGACATCAAGAGAGCAATGTCACCAATACTGAACAACAAGTATGTAACGATGCACACCAAGAGAGCAATGTCACCAATACTGAACAACAAGTATGTAACGATGGACACCAAGAGACAATGTCATCAATACTGAACAACAAGTATGTAACGATTGACACCAAGAGAGCAATGTCATCAATACTGAACAAGTATGTAACGATTGACACCAAGAGAGCAATGTCCTCAATACTGAACAACAAGTATGTAACGATGGACACCAAGAGAGCAATGTCATCAATACTGAACATCAAGTATGTAACGATGGACATCAAGAGAGCAATGTCATCAATACTGAACAACAAGTATGTAACGATGGACACCAAGAGAGCAATGTCATCAATACTGAACAACAAGTATGTAACGATGGACACAAGAGAGAGCAATTCATCAATACTGAACAACAATGTAACGATGGACACCAAGAGAGCAATGTCATCAATACTGAACAGCAAGTATGTAACGATGGACATCAAGAGAGCAATGTCATCAATACTGAACAACAAGTATGTAACGATGGACACCAAGAGAGCAATGTCATCAATACTGAACAACAAGTATGTAACGATGGACACCAAGAGAGCAATGTCATCAATACTGAACAACAAGTATGTAACGATGGACATCAAGAGAGCAATGTCATCAATACTGAACAACAAGTATGTAACGATTGACACCAAGAGAGCAGTGTCATCAATACTGAACAACAAGTATGTAACGATTGACACCAAGAGAGCAATGTCATCAATATTGAACAAGTATGTAACGATGGACACCAAGAGAGCAATGTCATCAATACTGAACAACAAGTATGTAACGATTGACACCAAGAGAGCAGTGTCATCAATACTGAACAACAAGTATGTAACGATGGACACCAAGAGAGCAATGTCATCAATACTGAACAACAAGTATGTAACGATGGACACCAAGAGAGCAATGTCATCAATACTGAACAACAAGTATGTAACGATTGACACCAAGAGAGCAATGTCATCAATACTGAACAAGTATGTAACGATTGACACCAAGAGAGCAATGTCATCAATACTGAACAACAAGTATGTAACGATGGACACCAAGAGAGCAATGTCATCAATACTGAACAACAAGTATGTAACGATGGACACCAAGAGAGCAATGTCACCAATACTGAACAACAAGTATGTAACGATGGACACCAAGAGAGCAATGTCATCAATACTGAACAACAAGTATGTAACGATTGACACCAAGAGAGCAATGTCATCAATACTGAACAAGTATGTAACGATTGACACCAAGAGAGCAATGTCCTCAATACTGAACAACAAGTATGTAACGATGGACACCAAGAGAGCAATGTCACCAATACTGAACAACAAGTATGTAACGATGGACATCAAGAGAGCAATGTCATCAATACTGAACAACAAGTATGTAACGATGGACACCAAGAGAGCAATGTCACCAATACTGAACAACAAGTATGTAACGATGGACATCAAGAGAGCAATGTCATCAATACTGAACAACAAGTATGTAACGATGGACACCAAGAGAGCAATGTCACCAATACTGAACAACAAGTATGTAACGATGGACACCAAGAGAGCAATGTCATCAATACTGAACAACAAGTATGTAACGATTGACACCAAGAGAACAATGTCATCAATACTGAACAACAAGTATGTAACGATGGACACCAAGAGACAATGTCCTCAATACTGAACAACAAGTATGTAACGATGGACACCAAGAGAGCAATGTCATCAATACTGAACATCAAGTATGTAACGATGGACATCAAGAGAGCAATGTCATCAATACTGAACAACAAGTATGTAACGATGGACACCAAGAGAGCAATGTCATCAATACTGAACAACAAGTATGTAACGATGGACACCAAGAGAGCAATGTCATCAATACTGAACAACAAGTATGTAACGATGGACACCAAGAGAGCAATGTCATCAATACTGAACAACAAGTATGTAACGATTGACACCAAGAGAGCAATGTCATCAATACTGAACAAGTATGTAACGATTGACACCAAGAGAGCAATGTCATCAATACTGAACAACAAGTATGTAACGATGGACACCAAGAGAGCAATGTCATCAATACTGAACAACAAGTATGTAACGATTGACACCAAGAGAGCAATGTCATCAATACTGAACAAGTATGTAACGATTGACACCAAAGAGCAATTCCTCAATACTGAACAACAAGTATGTAACGATGGACACCAAGAGAGCAATGTCACCAATACTGAACAACAAGTATGTAACGATGGACATCAAGAGAGCAATGTCATCAATACTGAACAACAAGTATGTAACGATGTACACCAAGAGAGCAATGTCATCAATACTGAACAACAAGTATGTAACGATGGACACCAAGAGAGCAATGTCACCAATACTGAACAACAAGTATGTAACGATGGACACCAAGAGAGCAATGTCATCAATACTGAACAACAAGTATGTAACGATGGACATCAAGAGAACAATGTCATCAATACTGAACAACAAGTATGTAACGATGGACACCAAGAGAGCAATGTCACCAATACTGAACAACAAGTATGTAACGATGGACACCAAGAGAGCAATGTAATCAATACTGAACAACAAGTATGTAACGATGGACATCAAGAGAGCAATGTCACCAATACTGAACAACAAGTATGTAACGATGGACACCAAGAGAGCAATGTAATCAATACTGAACAACAAGTATGTAACGATGGACATCAAGAGAGCAATGTCATCAATACTGAACAACAAGTATGTAACGATGGACACCAAGAGAGCAATGTCATCAATACTGAACAGCAAGTATGTAACGATGGACATCAAGAGAGCAATGTCATCAATACTGAACAACAAGTATGTAACGATGGACACCAAGAGAGCAATGTCATCAATACTGAACAACAAGTATGTAACGATGGACACCAAGAGAGCAATGTCATCAATACTGAACAACAAGTATGTAACGATGGACATCAAGAGAGCAATGTCATCAATACTGAACAACAAGTATGTAACGATTGACACCAAGAGAGCAGTGTCATCAATACTGAACAACAAGTATGTAACGATTGACACCAAGAGAACAATGTCATCAATACTGAACAACAAGTATGTAACGATGGACACCAATAGAGCAATGTCATCAATACTGAACAACAAGTATGTAACGATTGACACCAAGAGAGCAGTGTCATCAATACTGAACAACAAGTATGTAACGATGGACACCAAGAGAGCAATGTCATCAATACTGAACAACAAGTATGTAACGATGGACACCAAGAGAGCAATGTCATCAATACTGAACAACAAGTATGTAACGATTGACACCAAGAGAGCAATGTCATCAATACTGAACAAGTATGTAACGATTGACACCAAGAAGCAATGTCTCAATACTGAACAACAAGTATGTAACGATTGACACCAAGAGAGCAATGTCATCAATACTGAACAAGTATGTAACGATTGACACCAAGAGAGCAATGTCCTCAATACTGAACAACAAGTATGTAACGATGGACACCAAGAGAGCAATGTCACCAATACTGAACAACAAGTATGTAACGATGGACATCAAGAGAGCAATGTCATCAATACTGAACAACAAGTATGTAACGATTGACACCAAGAGAGCAATGTCATCAATACTGAACAACAAGTATGTAACGATGGACACCAAGAGAGCAATGTCATCAATACTTAACAACAAGTATGTAACGATGGACACCAAGAGAGCAATGTCACCAATACTGAACAACAAGTATGTAACGATGGACACCAAGAGAGCAATGTCATCAATACTGAACAACAAGTATGTAACGATGGACATCAAGAGAACAATGTCATCAATACTGAACAACAAGTATGTAACGATGGACACCAAGAGAGCAATGTCACCAATACTGAACAACAAGTATGTAACGATGGACACAAAGAGAGCAATGTCATCAATACTGAACAACAAGTATGTAACGATGGACATCAAGAGAGCAATGTCACCAATACTGAACAACAGGTATGTAACGATGGACACCAAGAGAGCAATGTCATCAATACTGAACAACAAGTATGTAACGATGGACACCAAGAGAGCAATGTCATCAATACTGAACAACAAGTATGTAACGATGGACATCAAGAGAGCAATGTCATCAATACTGAACAACAAGTATGTAACGATTGACACCAAGAGAGCAATGTCATCAATACTGAACAACAAGTATGTAACGATGGACACCAAGAGAGCAATGTCACCAATACTGAACAACAAGTCTGTAACGATGGACACCAAGAGAGCAATGTCATCAATACTGAACAACAAGTATGTAACGATTGACACCAAGAGAGCAATGTCATCAATACTGAACAAGTATGTAACGATTGACACCAAGAGAGCAATGTCATCAATACTGAACAACAAGTATGTAACGATGGACACCAATAGAGCAATGTCATCAATACTGAACAACAAGTATGTAACGATGGACATCAAGAGAGCAATGTCATCAATACTGAACAACAAGTATGTAACGATGGACATCAAGAGAGCAATGTTCAACATAGTTTTCTTACCAACTCTGTGATATATGTGTCAGACATGGATACAGACAACAAAGTTCTCTTACCAACTCTGTGCTATCAGTGTCAGACCTGGACAACATAATTTTCTTATCGAAAAAGGGTGGAGACTTCAGTAAAACTTGGAAAAATAGGTAAACACGTAAAAACAAAGTACTACAGTTTTACAAAATACATAACAGTGACGATAAACAGCAACGTTTCGACCAAAGGCCTTTATCAAGCAAACAATACAACAAGAATGACGAATTTCGAGGAACACTACAAATGGACGATTACATGTGGAAACATAAACCTATCTGATGAAAATCTGGGAATAAAAACGAACAACGAAATGAGTGCAACACAAAAACCGAAAGTGGAAAGGAGAGGAACAATAAACAATATAGTGGATAAATGACACATATATGGAGCAAACACATATAGATAACAAGGCACGAGATAAGACAGTACTAAGAAGCATAGGAATGTAATGCGTTGAGTCCAAGAGGTCGCAAAGTGCCATAAAATGAAATAAAACGGTTCTCCAGGGCAAATCGACTGCGATCATCGGAGGAACATGATCGGATGGCTGTGACCTGTACATCGTCAACTCCTGAATGGCCAGTATCATTGAAATGAGTGGCCACAGGAGTCTGAAGATTGGCGAATATCGCGTAAGTGTTGGGCGAATCGGTCACTGAGCCTCTTACCGGTTTCACCAATATAGGCCTTATGGCATCGTTTGCAGGTGATAGCATAGATGATATTGCGGAACTCACACGTGAAACTGTCTTGAATGGTATAGGTAGCTTTTGGAAAAGAGACAGTACGGGTCTGTATTACATATGCACATGTATTACAGCGCCGACGGCCACATTGGATGGTGCCAAAGTGACTCTGGATGTTAGGCTTGAGGCGAATGTGTACCAACAAATCCTGGAGGCTTCTGTCCCGTCTGTACGCCACCAAAGGATAGTGTTGGAAGACTGAACGTGTCTCAGGATCAGACTGAAGAATAGGAGATGATGGAATAAGACCTTTTCACCAGGGAACTATGAGGGTGGAAAGTTAAGATAAGTTTAACCCTGTCAGACTTGGGGTTCTAAGTAGTGAAGAGGGCCTCCTGGCGAGCAATTAGCTGAACCCGATGCATGGCAGATGTAAGCACATTCTCCGGGTATAGGCGCTGGCGGAAGAAATCAAGCATCTCATGAGCTCTATCAAGAAATCGTCGTCCTCGCTGCAGAGGCGACGAAGGCGTAAGAGTTGAGAGAAAAGTAAAGAGTCACGACAAGTCTGGGGATGGGAAGAGGTATACAGAAGAAAGCTATGTGTATCAGTAGGCTTGTAGTATCCTGATGTAGTGATAGTGGATAGGCTGATGGTGATAGTGATGTCAAGAAAATTGACACAGGAGGTAGAGATGTGAGAGGTGAACCGAATAGCAGGATTGAAGACATTGATGAAGGTAATGAAGCGTGACAAATCGGCTTCAGACATATCAGTAACTCCAATACAATCATCGATGTATCTATGATACACGGACGGAAGAAGAGCCATCATAGGTGTTCCATACTAAGTGTTCAAGATGACCCATGAATAGACAAGCATAGCTGGGTCCCATTTTAGTACCCATGGCGACCCCACTAATCTGTTCGAAGAACTGGTCATTGAACTGAAAGGAGGTCACGCATCATCACTATGTGTCATCGACAGTTGTTTGGGCAAACCAGCATTCTATATGCTCCCCAAAATTCATAAACTTCACAATCCTTGTAGGCCTATTGTTTCTACTTGCTCTTGTCCTACGGAACATATCTCCGCATTCCTTGACAGTGTCTTCAACCCTATAGTCACCACACTACCTTCATTCTTGAAAGATACTAACCACACTTTGTCTGTTTTCTTCTATTAAGTTGTTGCCTGGCAGGACTTATCGCCTCTTCCTCCTTGATGTCTGCTCACTGTATACCTCTATACCTCATTCTGACGGACTTCAAGCTCTCCAGTTTTTTTCTCGACAGGAGAACTAACCCTCTTGTCTCCACCTCGACTCTAATTCGTCTTGCTGAACTAGTTCTCACTCTCAACTCCTTTCAGTTCAATGACCAGTTCTTCGAACAGATTAGTAGAGGTCGCCATGGGTACTAAAATGGGACAGCTATGCTTGTCTATTCATGGGTCATCTTGAACATAGTATGGAACACCTATGATGGCCTTCTTCCGTCCGTGTATTGTATTGGAGTTACCGATATGTCTGAAGCCGATTTGTCACGCTTCATTACCTTCATCAATACCTTCAATCCTGCTATTCGGTTCACCTCTCACATCTCTACCTCCTGTGTCAATTTTCTTGACATCACTATCACCATCAGCCTATCCACTATCACTACATCAGTATACTTCAAGCCTACTGATACACATAGCTTTCTTCTGTATACCTCTTCCCATCCCCAGGCTTGTCGTGACTCTTTACCTTTCTCTCAACTCTTACGCCTTCGTCGCCTTTGCAGCGAGGACGACGATTTTCTTGATAGAGCTCATGAGATGCTTGATTTCTTCCGCCAGCGCCTATACCGGAGAATGTGCTTACATCTGCCATGCATCAGGTTCAGCTAATTGCTCGCCAGGAGGCCCTCTCTCACATACTTAGAACCCCAAAGTCTGACAGGGTTAAACTTATCTTAACTTTCCACCCTCATAGTTCCCTGGTGAAAAAGGTCTTATTCCATCATCTCCCTATTCTTCAGTCTGATCCTGAGACACGTTCAGTCTTCCAACACTATCCTTTGGTGGCGTACAGACGGGACAGAAGCCTCAAGGATTTGTTGGTACACAGTCGCCTCAAGCCTAACATCCAGAGTCACTTTGGCACCATCAAATGTGGCCGTCGGCGCTGTAATACATGTGCATATGTAATACAGACCCGTACTGTCTCTTTTCCAAAGCTACCTATACCATTCAAGACAGTTTCACGTGTGTCCCGCAATATCATCTATGCTATCACCTGCAAACGATGCCATAAGGCCTATATTGGTGAAACCGGTAAGAGGCTCAGTGACCGATTCGCCCAACACTTACGCGATATTCGCCAATACTCTGTGACTCCTGTGGCCACTCATTTCAATGATACTGGCCATTCAGGAGTTGACGATGTACAGGTCACAGCCATCCGATCATGTTCCTCCGATGATCGCAGTCGATTTGCCCTGGAGAACCGTTTTATTTCATTCTATGGCACTTTGCGACCTCTTGGACTCAACGCATTACATTCCTATGCTTCTTAGTACTGTCTTATCTCGTGCCTTGTTATCTATATGTGTGTTTGCTCCATATATGTGTCATTTATCCACTATATTGTTTATTGTTCCTCTCCTTTTCCACTTTCGGTTTTGTGTTGCACTCATTTCGTTGTTCGTTTTTATTCCCAGATTTTCATCAGATAGGTTTATGTTTCCACATGTAATCGTCCATTTGTAGTGTTCCTCGAAATTCGTCATTCTTGTTGTATTGTTTGCTTGATAAAGGCCTTTTGGTCGAAACGTTGCTGTTTATCGTCACTGTTTATGTATTTTGTAAAACTGTAGTACTTTGATTTTACGTGTTTACATAATTTTCTTACCAACTCTGTGATATCTGTGTCAGACCTGGACACTGACAACACAGTTTTCTTACCAACTCTGTGCTATCTGTGTCAGACCTGGACACTGACAACATAGTTTTCTTACCAACTCTGTGATATCTGTGTCAGACCTGGACACTGACAACACAGTTTTCTTACCAACTCTGTGCTATCTGTGTCAGACCTGGACACTGACAACACAGTTTTCTTACCAACTCTGTGATATCTGTGTCAGACCTGGACACTGACAACACAGTTTTCTTACCAACTCTGTGATATCAGTATGAGACATGGACACTGGCAACATAGTTTTCTTACCAACTCTGTGCTATCACTGTCAGACATGGATACAGACAACATAGTTTTCTTACCAACTCTGTGCTATCACTGTCAGAAATGGACACTGACAACACATGAGAAAAGAAGAATCCAAACAACAGAGATGAAGTGTTTACGACAAATTCTAAAAGTGTTACAAGAAGAGATAAAATGAGAAACGACGAAATCAGAAGAGTGGGATCCTTGCCGGTGCTACAATATATTAAGAAAAGGCAGGTCAAATGGTTTGGGCACACCAAGGTTACCCCCTCCCTGACAACTTGCCGGGTATTCCTGACCTAGATAAGAAAAGGGATCTGGAAATTACAGATGTTTGATAGAACACTGCACGCTTTTTGCAATTTTACTCAATTCGGTAAGTCTATTGTTATTTATTAGTGAAAAATATTTATAATATTGATATTCCTTATTGTTAAACTTTACTTGTTACATAATATGACTTCGAGTTAGCATTTTGTGTTGATTTTAAAATGAATTCGTCTATATACACCAATACTGGTATGCTAGGTCACGTGGTGTAGTTGGGGTCTGATTTCCCACAATTCTTACCTGAGCCAGAAGTCCCAGTAGTTTATAGTTGGCTCTGCCCCGAGACAGTCACCCACAAAGAACACTAGCACTCAGATACAACGGCAGCGCAGAAGACACAGAGGACGATCACGTAAGCGATGAATAGACGGAATATTCGAGTCACTAAATTCCATCTTGTGCAAACGCATAAAGAGGCGCTCTCCATGTGCCTCTTTATCGAAAAGACAAAACCAGGATAGTGAATAGATAGATAAAATTTAGGCTCCAATATATTAAAAATTTTAAATCCCAGCTGTACTCATCTGTTCCCTACGTTTTGTAGTTGGATAAGCGTAGCTACAAATCTGAAAATTTACCGGGCCATAGTGCTAACCACGCAGCTGTACGCCAGTAAGACAGGGACAGTGTATAGGAGACACGCAAGAAAACTAAAAACTTCCAGACAAGATGTCTACGAAGACTACTCAAAATAATCTGACAGGACAAAATTCTAGACGTCCAATTCCCCATAAGAGCCAAGCTTCCAAGATTCAACACCCTGTTAAAGAAGGTACAAGAGAGACGGACAGGTCACGTTGTTCGAATGCCTGATAAACGCATCCCAAAACAGTTGATGTATGGCGAGCTTGGAGGAGGCAGACGATCAGTTGGTGGACATGAAAAAACGCGTTAAAGACACTCTTAAAGTATCTAAAACGCTTTGATATAGACACCACATACTGGAAATCCTTTGAGCAAGATCGCCAAATGTGACGCTATAACAACACAAGATGAGCCCGCATAGCTGAGAGTCGTCGTACTGTTGAGGTGTAGAGAAAGCAAGCTGCACGAAAAGATAGAACACACAACATGCACATGTTTAACCTTGATCATGTATTCCCCACCTGTGGTGGGGGATTGTATTCTAGGACTGGACTCTACAGTAACCTCAGCAAACACCAGAGAGGTGCAGCAGCACACGTCTTATGCTGGTGTCATCATCGCTTGCGATGGGCGACTATTATTATTATCATTAGAAAATACGATATTACAGACTTAACAAATGATCGAGTCAACTATTATCATTAGAAAATACGATACTACAGACTTAACAAATGATCGAGTCAACTATTATCATTGCATTTCTATGAATAACCATATACGTTACGATCACTCTCCTACACAGGAAGTTCTCAGCGACAAAGCACGAACTCTGTCTAGCCGGCGAGATTCTCCTATGTAATTTTGAAGATTATAAAAATTTGAAAAAAATTAATTTTCATTTTAAATTAATTACGCCCGGGCTACGGCTTTGCAGCCTATGCTTATTAATTTTCAACAACCAAATGTACACTTCTGTGCTCAAACTGAACACGGGGTTTACGGGTTTTTTTTTTGGTAGAATACTTTCGGAGCGAAAAGTGAATATCGTATTTCCGGGTTCAATCATACACACGACTTTCCACAAGTGAGAAAAGGAATTGGCCCTCCTACCTCATGCACACTAGGGTATATAAATGTGAATTTGACAAGCATTTCATATCTGAAAGTCTGAGAAGGCTGCAGGAAATTGTATTTTATTTCAGTTGTGGAATACATTGTTAGGCTTGTATTTTTATTGACCGTCGGCACACGATGGGTGATGTGGTCAACATCACGCTGGTCACCTTTCTTCTTCTTCTTCTTTGCGTTCATTCTTTACGACCAATTTTAATCACTCTTTGTGATACGTGTGATCTTTGCCAAGAACGTGTATACGTTGCACATTGGTTTGGTAGGCCCCTAAACGCATAGACTTCTACACGTTTAGGACATGTGCATCCGATTTCAGCCAAACCTGCTTAAGCCGCCTCTTACGACATGCATGACAGGCAACAGTGGTTCTATTCTTTACACCCCAAATTTGGGCCCCGGTAACCACTCGGGCGGCTAGTCACCTTTACTTCCCAGTGCTTGTCATGGGATCCAACTAAGACTGGATCAACCTGAAAGCCGTTACGGTCGGAAACATATTCTATACCTACTGTGGAATTGAACCTGGACCACTCTCCTAAGTAGCGAGATCATTAACAACAACTATATTACGACTTTCTTAAATGGAAAGGGGAGGGGGTGCATTTGTGGTGGAGTTAGATAATCACTTAGAAGTTTCTGATTGTAAATTTGACTGGTAAGGTTTCAGTATTACTTCCCACCCACCCCCACCCCCAACTACCCTTTTTTCCCCTCCCCACCCAAAGAAACCCCTACAAAACTTTGACGTTAAAGTACATCCCATCAGCTGATCGTCCAAAATTTGTCTGATTCAGAAAGTAGGTCAAACATATGTACTTGTGTGATGGCGCGTGTGTGATTGTGAGTACGCCAAAGCGTGTGTGTGTGTGTGTGAATGTTCGCAAAGTATGCGTGAGAGAGAGAGAGAGAGAGAGAGAGAGAGATAGCAATGCTCGTATTGTTTTGTTTATATATATATATATATTAATTGTTCGCAAATATGTGGGTTTTTTTTGGTTTACCGGATGTTTTTGCGGCTACTTCTAAATTTAGTAACAATGACGTCATGACAATATGGTGGTCGCGTCCGGAATCGAGAATACCATGTTGTTTACCAATAAATATAGAAATGCGATATGTCACATGATTTGTAAAATGCATACTCATGCTGTACTTTGGCAGATGTTTGGGACACGAATTTGGGTCCTCAAAAGCCTATCACTTTCACGCGTGGCCTTGCCGACTGGTGTAGGCGATCATTGGCCTTCAGTACTTCCTATTCGTAGTCAAGTTGTCGAAATATTTGATTGGAGATTTGACACGCCCCTCTCGTCCTGTTAGTTGCGTTCTCTCTTTTTGTCATTCTGCCTGTATCACTGGCATTAATTATAAGCATTGTCCCAATATTCTTGAATCCTATTGGAATTACATGTTCTCACTCCTCCACGAACACAAGTTGATGATAGAACATTCAAATGTCTTCTTTTACCTGTCTATGGAATTCTAAATATTCTGTCTGTCTCTCTCTCTCTGTCTGTCTCTCTCTCTGTCTCTCTCTGTCTCTCTCTGTCTCTCTTTCTGTCTCTCTCTGTCTCTCTGTCTCTCTCTGTCTCTCTGTCTCTCTCTGTCTCTCTCTCTGTCTGTCTCTCTCTCTCTCTGTCTCTCTCTCTGTCTCTCTCTGTCTCTCTCTCTGTCTCTGTCTCTCTCTCTCTGTCTCTCTCTCTCTCTCTGTCTCTCTCCTCTATTGGAGAATTCATCACTCTATGCGAGCCAAAGCAACGTTTGTCTTTGAAGTCGCGGTCAAAGTTTTGATGTATACACCAATGGTAGATGGGGTTTGTTTGTGTGTCCTACGTAGGACCGTGCGGTATATTTTCTCAGTATGATACAAGTCTTCGAAATGCCGCCCCTTAAATCTTTTTTCTTTAAACTAACCTTTAATTATAATTTTTATTTTGCTGCTTATGCCGCCCCGCTTACGACCGCCTGATGCGGTTCTCTGTATCATAGCACGGTACGGCCCTGGTCCTACGGCAGAACAGCAGGCTACTAATTTTCAATTTGTGTCTTTTCTAAGAAAGATTAGCCGATCCAGACGCAGTATATATGACCTTTTCCGTCTTTATAGACAGTCAATTGGCAAGTGTTTTACTGTGACAACCTCTGAGTCCACCTTAATTGAAACTCTACTGTAGTGGAAGTGCCACTGTAGTTTACAGATGTTGAGCTTGAAGATGAGGAATTGTCTCATTGAGAACCATGCCCGCTTCTTCTTGTTTGAAGAACCTTCCTTCTTAATCTCAATCCTTAACTCTTTCAATATAATTAATATTATCTAGTTATGACCATAGGACAACTACTTCTTCTTGGAGTTCTCTGTGGCTGAGTGGTTAAGCCCGTTGCCTTTGCGAGTCGAAGA
Source organism: Arion vulgaris (assembly GCA_020796225.1). Lineage (NCBI taxonomy): Eukaryota > Metazoa > Mollusca > Gastropoda > Stylommatophora > Arionidae > Arion > Arion vulgaris. The sequence goes on from CM036755.1 coordinate 20,276,637, forward strand.
TTGTGGGTTCGAATCCAGAACACGGTCTTCTGTTCACGAGTGACGTTTTTTCCAGAGATCCCTAGGATTGTTGCCGGAGCTACGGAGTTCGTGCTTTGTGCAATACTCTCGACAGGTGACATACCATTTCTGCGGAGAGGGCCGAGCCATATGGGGTAAAACCCGGTGAAATGAAGTCAATCCTTCGGCTTTAAAACCCCTTAAACAACTACTTCTAGTATGAGGATGGAGGTTGAGGCCGTTACTGCTGCCCTCCATTAGCTCTCTGAGACTCCATTTCCTGGGGCCGTTGCTGTATCTGACTCTCAGTCAATGCTTCATAAGACCCAGAAGGGCAGGTTTCGGTAAGAGTGGATGCAGGGGCGGCTCGTCATTATTGAGTAACCTTTACTTATTATTCTAGACATTATTTGTTCATAATTATGACTTTCAAAGAGATACTGATTAGCTTTGAAAGTTGATATATAACGCTAAAATATCATGCACAGTCTGAAATTTGAAATTCATAATCGTTTACCCCTAATTAGTATACACCCCTGAGTCACGGCCTTCTCTATAGTGGCCATCTCGCAAGTTTTTTCAAGATGGCGGGTGAGGCAGAGTATTCACATGTGTTTAGTAAACATATGGGCTCTTTAGTAAACATACAGACTCAAACGGACTTATTTAGTAAACATAACAACAAAATAACGATGCATAGTAAGTGATGTGTACCAAAATGTAGATCAAATTACGATTATGTTTATACATGTATAATTTAAGTTAATTTAACAAGTATCTTCTTCAGTAAACATAACTGTTGACTAGTGTTGACTGACAGTGACACTTTTGTCAGTGTTGTAAACATAACAACAAAATAACGATGCCAAGCTGTACCAAAATATAGATCAAATTACGATTATAATTATATATGTATAATTTAACAATTACCTTCTTTAGTAGACATAACAACAAAATAACGATACCTAGAAAGTGTTGTGTACCGAAATGTAGACAAGGAACATATTCTATTGTATACTATAATTTTGGAAACCATGAAAGCACCAGCTATAGGACTCAGTATTAAAATAGATCAGGACATGTCTTTTACTGTTCACCTAAAGAAAGTTTTCATAGATAAGAGTTCCTTTAACTGGATGTCAAATAGTGGAAAACAAGTTTTCATAGATAAGAGTTCCTTTAACTGGATGTCAAATAGTGGAAAACAAGTTTTCATAGATAAGAGTTCCTTTAACTGGATGTCAAATAGTGGAAAACAAGTTTTCATAGATAAGAGTTCCTTTAACTGGATGTCAAATAGTGGAAAACAAGTTTTCATAGATAAGAGTTCCTTTAACTGGTTGTCAAATAGTGGAAAACAAGTTTCCATAGATAAGAGTTCCTTTAACTGGCTGTCAAATAGTGGAAAACAAGTTTTCATAGATAAGAGTTCCTTTAACTGGCTGTCAAATAGTGGAAAAATGGAAAGATGGTCTTATGTTGAGAACCTCTTGTCTATGCAAAGATTTAGAAGAGCACCAACTATTGACTATTACATGACAATGGCACATGATAATCTGGTTGAAACAATTAGTTTATCATTCACAACAAGCATTAGTTTTGTGCCAGAGAAAACACTCCAATTCCTAGCTGAACTTTTCCTAGTTGCATCTGGTCAGAACTCCAGATAACAGAAAATGCTATAGCAATAACACTCAGTGTTTTGCATTTATGACATATTAAATTGAACCTGATCTGTCCTCATATCATCTGGATATGGATATAAGTTCTTAGCCACGACAAACCCTAAGGAATAGTCATACAAATTGTATAACTATGAGTCAATCTCTTCACTTCTGTTGTATCCTTTACTTGATAAAGACCTTTTGGTCGAAACGTTGCTGTGTATTGTTATTGTTTTTGTATTTGGTAAAACTACAGTACTTTGTTATTACGTGTTTCGCCATTGTTATGATAGTGCATTCTGTCTGTTTATCGTCACTCAATAAATGTCTCATCCTATTTTTTTATATCAATCTACGGTGAACCATTAGTGTCATTTATTACTGTTGCCTGCTTCCATTATCGATTAATTTTTAGCTTGGTGCATTTTTCATCCAAACCGAATTATTTTTTCCTTGCCAAGAGGTTGACCGTTTCATTTCAAAACGCTCATTAAGAGAAAATATGCAGTAGCCTAGAAGACTTCATATGATTATGGAAAATGGCTTTCTCAAAGGTCTCAGAAGAACATACTAGGTAATTATATTTCGCCCACGTACCGGAAACGTTTGACCACGTTAAACGTCACAGTGGTTTGGAGATAACATTAATGGAAAGGCATGGTTCCTGAAGTACGAGACAGGGGGTGACCAAGACGAAGGTGGCAGCAGGACATTAAAATAACCTTAAATGTGGCGCTGGAATACGCGGGACAATTTGATAGAGATAAAGAGTTTTTCAGGCGGGCTGGGATGAAAACTACGTTCTGCAAGGGACACACTACTACTTGACCGGAAACTGCATATTCAGCCGGACGCTGTAGATTCAACAGACACTTATATAGAGTAGGAATAAGTTAAACAGCTCTCTGCTATTCTCATCATGCGGAACAGACACCTGAGCATGTCCTGCAAGACTGTCCTCTCCTGTGTGAGCTGAGAGCAACATGTGGCCACACCCAATCGTCCTAAAAACTAAGCTTTGGGGAACCCCGACAGATCTGAAGCTGACTGCCCAGTTTGTAGTCCACAGTAGACTAAGCCCATGACCAGAGTTCGCTCAAGAAGGAAACCTGACAGACCTGAAACTGACTACCCAGTTTGTGGTCCATAGTAACGAAAATCTGGGAATAAAAACGAATAACGAAATTGAATGCAGACAAAAAAAACCCACACAAACTAGAAGTGGAAAAGAAGAAAAACAATATAAAAACCAAGTAAATAAATAACTTATATACATGTAACATATACACATATAGAATAAAAGACAAGAGAAGAGAAAGTACTAAGAAGCATAGGAATGTAATGCGTTGAGTTCATGTGGTCGCCTGCCTACAAGGCTTGTCTATTTTTCCTCTTCAGTATTGCTGACTTTCAACAATTCTTGCACTCTTCCTATCTAACAATACTGCGTCGTCTATATATAGTATTGTTTACTTGTTCCAAAATTCTTACACGTTTTTTTTTGGTGCTCGCTTTGGGTTGACAAATTCGCTTTATTCCACCAAATTTATTGTTCAAACTGACCGACCTATATTTTTTCCCTTTGTCACTGTAAATATCTAATTATAATTGAGGACACCGACATCCAAAAAGAAAGTGGGCCAAGATGAAGGTCACCGCCGAGATTGTAACCAATACGAATAGAGAACAATGCGCACACCTTCGGCACACCCCCTGCATAGATAGAGAGGTTTAATTCGAAAAGAGACAGATTTGAACAGTTGGTTTTTTTCCTGAATTTAGTCGGATTAGGCAGGACGTCGTAAACAAAGTAAGAATAAGGGTATCGGTTGGAATAACTGGATCACGCCAGCCACAGATGATTTGTATTAAATGTTTCTGCGTTTGAATGGTTAATTAATGAATGGATAGACGGATCGATAGGGCGGGCGGGCGGGCAGGCTTGCGGACGAACAGCAGAGAGACAGGCTGGCAGGTGGGCGGGCGGGCGCAGGCTTGCGGACGAACAGCAGAGAGACAGACAGGTAGGTAGGTAGGTATGTAGGTAGGTAGGTATGTAGGTAGGTAGGTAGGTAGGCAGACATACATGCAGAAAGATAGGTAGGTAGGCAGATAGGTAGGTAGGTAATAGGCAGGTAGGGTAGGTAGGCTACTCAGCTAGGTAGTAGGTAGGCAGGTAGGGTAGGTTATGCAGGTAGGTAGGTAGGTAGACAAGTAGGCAGGCGGGTGAAAAGGTAGGTATGTAGGTAGGCAGGCAGGCGGGTTGGATAGGTATGTAGGTTAGGCAGGTAGGTAGGGTAGGTAGACAGGTAGGGAATGTAGGTAGGTAGGCAGGTAGGATAGGTAGACAGGTAGGCAGATTGGGTATGTAGGTAGGTAGGCAGGCAGGTTGGGTAGGTAGGTTAGGCAGGTAGGTAGGGAGGTAGAATCACACAAGTTCATATCTTGCTGAGTGGACGTAGTGTGGCTGCACTGATCTGAACTCTAACACGGACAGACATTTTTGGGGCCTCCTGCTACTTTAATCTCATGCTGCTGAAGATTGTGGTCTCATGCTGCTGAAGATTGTGGTCTCATGCTGCTGCAGTTTGTCGTCTCCACCTACTGTCAATTCACTGAGAAAGTTATGCGACACATGTAACTGGTTTAAAGAGTCATGTGCATACATTAAGTTTATTGACATCAATGTTATTCACAAAAGAAAAGGTACACCTATATGTGTCCTTATTACTCGTGCAAGGGATAAATGCCCATGTCTATGTCTGCGTTTTAGCCTTCGTTTATATGGCATCATTTTTGAGCATATTTAACATTTTTTTTTCTAACTGAGAGCTACAGTAGCCACCTGTGTGTTGCCGAGACTCGCAAGGGGAGCAAAGAATAGAAACACTGCGACCTACAAGGCATGTCGTGAGCGGCGACTGAGGTAGGGGCCTATGAAAGCTGCCTTAGTAAATAAAAAGCGTCGCAGAAATTGGATGTGTTGGCCTACTTGTAGGCGCATAACTGGCATAATGTACAATCACTCTTGGACTCAGATCACTCTTGGACTCAGATCACTCTTGGACTCAGATCACTCTTGGACTCAGATCACTCTTGGACTCAGATCACTCTTGGACTCAGATCACTCTTGGACTCAGATCACTCTTGGACTCAGATCACTCTTGGACTCAGATCACTCTTGGACTCAGATCACTCTTGGACTCAGATCACTCTTGGACTCAGATCACTCTTGGACTCAGATCACATACAAATCCCAAAGAGTGGTTAACAAGTGGTTGATAAGGAGCGTTGGAAGAAGAAGAAGAAAAATTTCTTGATTACACTCCGGACATGTCCATATGTGCTCCGATCTCTAACAAACATGAACAATCAAAATTAACTCCTCTCGGAGAATCCGAGTTTGTAATATAAAAATTATAATATAATATAAATATTAGATTATATTACGGAAATTGAAACAAAAATCCGCCCGTGTGGTTCTTGGGCCCACAAGGGAAGCAAAGAATAGTACCACTGCAACCTACAGTGCATGTCGTAAGAGGCGACTGATGTAGACCCTAGGAATGTTACCCTAGTTATTAAAAAGCATCGCAGAAATCGGATGTGCTGGCCTAATTGTAGGCGCATAACCGGCACAACGTACAATCGCTCTTAGGTTCAGATTACATACAAATCACACAGAGTGGTTGACAAGTAGTCAATGTAGAGCGTTCGAAGAGGAAGAATCAAATATCACGCCCTAAAGTTCTCATGAACATCGGAATGTCTTCATGCAGGACCGTGCGGTTGATTTTTTCAGTATGATGCAAATCTTCGAAATACCGCCCCCTTAAATGTTTTTTCCTTTAAAAAAACCTTCAATTGTATTTTTGATTTTGCTGCTTATGCCGCCCTCCTGCTTACGGTGCCACCTGATGTGGTCGTCTCTCTGTATCCTAACACGGCCCTGTATCTATGGGGAGATAAGCACAAGATAGAACTGAGTGGGAAAATTTTTTCTTCCGTCTTATGTGTCCTTGGGCTTGATGAGAACGGATGATAATGATGATGATGAATTTTGTTATTTGCCAAGATCATGCGTGTCATATTCCATATATAAATTAGTAAACACATACCATCCCAATATATTCAATACATAAATATTATATTACATAAACAAAATGTTTACTTTATAGTGGGAAACAAGTCTTCTACTTCGCAACGGAGAAAATGAAGGAAGAGGGGGTTGAGGGGAATGGGGTTGTTGTGTCTAACTGATGTTCTTCTTCTTCTTCTTTGCGTTCGTTCTTTACGACCAATTTGAATCACTCTTTGTGATATGTTTGATCATTGCCAAGAACGTGTATACGTTGCACATTGGTTTGGTAGCCCTAAACGCATAGACTTCTACACGTTTAGGACACATGCATCCGATTTCATCCAAACCTCCTTAGTCACCTCTTACGACATGCGTGGCAGGTAACAGTGGTTCTATTATTTACTTCCCAAATTTGGGCCCGGTAACCACTCGGGCGTATGTGGTGTTGATATATGATGCTCACATCACTCTCCGAAAAGTGCTTGGTTCGCGTCCCGGAGAGATTGGCCTAGTCGTCAGTAATTCCTAACCTCAAAAGCCAAAAAAGGGTTTAAAAGACAAAGGATTGACTTCATTGCACCTGATTTGATCCCATATGGCTCGGTCTCTCTCCGCAGAAATGGCACGCCACCTGCCGAGAGTATTGCACAAAACACGAACTCCGTAGAGAGCCGCGGTAGCGTAGTTGTTAGTGAACTCGCTTCTCAAGGCTGGTGGTCTGGGTTCAACTCCGCAGTGCGTGTGGAATTTTGCCGACCGCGACGGCTCTCAGGTCGACCTCAACTGGGTACCAGACATGCTCTGGGAAAGTAAAGGCGGCCGGCGTGATGCTGACCACATCCCCCATCGTGTTTAGTTTAGTTTAGTTTAGTCGTCGGATCACCATCACTGCACGTCGAACAAATTAGTCCATAAGTGCTCCGATCTCTCCCTCAGTATGTCCATCAGCGTGTGGCGACTAACGACACCGGTTCTTTGTTGGTTTACAATTCTTCTTTGTCTGCCAGCATAGCGTTCTTGTCGAGCTACACCACACTTAACTTTGAGGTCTTGCAGTCTGGTTAGTGTTGTGGATTCACCGCTATCACCTGAATCATGTACACGCCCTCTCTCCCTTAAGGAATTTATAATATCAGCCTGGTCCATTGCTCGTCCGCTTTGGACAGCAGCCATACCTGCAAGCCTATCCGCACGCTCATTCCCCTTTACACCTGCATGCCCTGGCACAAAAATAAAACTGATCCTTGTCAGCTTAGACCTCCCCAGCGATTTTATCCAATGTCTCCTAGCCCATCCTGTTTCAATCTTCCTGAGCATACTCATTGAGTCACTGAGAAAACATGCATGGATAAAGTCTGTGATTCTAGCCAAATCATCGCTTTGGTAACCGCCATGATTTCCATAGTGAGACTGCTTGTAGTCACGGCAAAACCACCACTGTCTTCCTTCACAACATCACCTCCGACCTGAGCAGTGAAAGCCCACGAGCTCCGCACATGTCGAATCACCGAACCATCCGTATAAATGATTACATCATGCTCAGATGCGTTCTCAGAAATTAATGCTTGAACCTCTGCCTCCACAACAAGTGGGTTGCGTTGCCTGCATTCTTTATCAAGTTCGATGCATACAGAAAAGGATGTAGCGATTGCTCTTGGCACTGGTATCCATTCTTCACCGGGATCAATGTCTTCAAGTGTACACACCTGTTCAATACAGTCCTCGGCCTGACCCATCCAAGATTTTCCTCTTTTTTAACCTATTTCCTTTTTGTTTCTTTATTTCCAAGTGCAGAGGATGTTGTGTGTCAGCATTGACTCGAAGGTATGCTTGTGCACGGCTCATCAGTATTCTATACTCCATAGTAGGATAGTCAAGGAGATAGCGCATCGCCCTGCACGACGTGTCTTTAGTGCAACCAAGTATAATGCGCATCGCCTCGTTCTGTATTCTTTCCAGTCGTTCTATCTGACTATGACTGAGAGTCAGGATCGCCAGCGCATACTCAAGCACAGAAAGGACCAGACCCTGGTATAAAGACAAAGATGGCGCTGTTCACAATCCGCCGCAGCCATTACCCTCATCGCCAGCAAACCTTTCCTCGCCTTCATTATCACATGAGCTATGTGTTCCGTAAAAGCTATACTACGATCAAAACGCAACCCCAGGTATTTCATAGACTGAGATCGCTCCACCACCTCTGAACATAAAACCCCATCGTGTGCCGACGGTCAATGAAAAATATAGGCCTAAACACTGTATTGCCCTATATACCACGAGGTATGAAAGGGTTCCTTTACTTTTTTTTACGAACTCCGTAGCTCCGGCAACAATCCTAGAGACCTCTGGAAAAAAACTGCACTCGTGAACAGAATGGCACGAACCCACGACCTTCGACTTACAAGGCAAAGGGCTTAACCACTTGGTCACAGAGACCCCCTAACCTCAGAGTAGGTTATTTGGAGTTATCAGTTATAGGAGAACTCATACCAGGAGAGGAATGGATTGCTGTGCCAATTTCAGACTGCTTTTACAGTTATTACATCCATTAAGAAAAACTGTGAACAAAATAATCCATCACTGATTAACGTGGAGGTTGAGGTCCTCTTGAATGACAACATCAATGATACAGATATGCTTATTTACACCGATGGTTCAGTCATTCGTCAACAACGCTGTGCGTTGGATTTTTCAGCACACTCAGGAGGAAAAATAATAAGGGATCATTGGGACCTACGCGACAACCACAATGAGTTTGACAATGGAGGTACGGGCGATTACAGAGGCGGCGAAATGGTTGGCATCTCATAACTACTATCGTGTTTTCATACTCAGTGACTCCATGAGCATGATTCGTAAAGTCAAATCAGGAATGCTGAGACGCAACTGAGTGGAGGTACTGTTACAGACAATGATCAGAGAAATCCCCTACATTTTTGTCCCTGGGCACACAGGAGTCAGTCGTAATGAACGAGCTGATAGATTGGCTGACATGACTACGATATCAGATGGAGCTGCCATGGATCGAAATGACATTCTTAACCGTTTCTCTCTCTCAAATTTAGTCAGCGCGTGGACATTGATGAAATGAAAGTCAGTTAATGAGACAAATTAATTCGAGAAATTGATGGAAAGAACCTTGCTTGGGTTACATTGATTTAAAAAATGAACTGGTTCAGCCATTTAATAAGAATGCATCCAAACTGTATACAGTCTTTTACAACAGAACATCAGCAGAAGAAAGAAAGTTGATACAGAACGTTGCTTGAGTTAATAATAATTACTCTCGTACCTTTATACGTTACATAGGGCCTGCAAATAATTTCTCCATACCGCTTTATCCTGTGCAACTCGCTCAATCTCCTCCATGAAACTGAGAACAATATTTCTTGTCTCTCTCAGCATAGTTCGTTTCAGGGTCTCCTTAGGTCGTCCTCTCTTTCTTGAACCCTTTGCATCCCACTTCAATGCCTGCTTTGATATTCGTTGATCATTTCTCCTCAAGGTGTGTCCAACATATCTCCATCTTCTCTTTCTTATAACAGTTGTCACTAGTGGTTGACCAAACATTTCTTGAGTTACATTGAGAAAAAAAATGAACTGGTTGGGTCACTTAATAAGAATGCATCCAAACTCCACAATATACGGAGTCTTCTACAACAGAACATCAGAAGAGAGACAGTCACCAACATCAGCATAAGAAAGAAATTTGGGACAGAACATTGCTTGAATTACATTGAGAAACAAAGAATTAAGTGTTTCGGCCACTTAATAAAAATGCTTCCAAACTCCACAGCATACAGAGTATTCAAAAACAGAACATCAGGAAAGAAGGCAAGAGGAAGACGGCGAAAAATATTGATAGATGGTTTATTAAAATCCTGTCAAAAAACAAATATAACCTATCGCCCAAGGTACAACAGCACAATGCAAAAACAGAAAACCACAACACTGGAAAACAACAACCTGGTAACAGTGGGACGACAAAAAGAAGAAAGAAGATGATGGAAAGAAAGTAAGTTTATGAATCAAATAATTATAGAAATTGATGGAAAGAAAGTAAGTTTATTAAGCAATTGATCATGGACCTCAGAGATAACAGAGGCGACGAAAGAGACTATATACGAAGCGCATACTAGGGCCCGTTTTAGAAATATCTTCCTGACCTGATGCTGTGAGGCATACAGGATTCGAGAAAGAAAGGATTAAGCAAATAAATATAGAAATTGATGGAAAGTTTATGAATCAAATAAATATAGAAATTAACGGAAAGAAAGTAGGTTGGTTATTGCGGTAAACTGTAACCTAGATATTGACAATAACAATAACAGAATTAAGATTTAAAAATATCGTTATAGTCCAACGCTTATCGAGTTGGACAACAAGCTGTTACTGTGTTTCTTTCTTTATTTGTCTCTTTCTTCTTCTTCTTCTTACGTTCCATATCAACTACTTGTTAACCACTCTTTGTGATATGTATGTGATATGTATGTGATATGTATGTGATATGTATGTGATATGTATGTGATATGTATGTGATATGTATGTGATATGTTTGTGATATGTATGTGATATGTATGTGATATGTATGTGATATGTTTGTGATATGTATGTGATATGTATGTGATATGAGCATAAGAGGGATTGTACGTTGTGCCAGTTATGCGCCTACAAGTAGGCCAGCACATCCGATTTCTGCGACGCTTTTTATTTACTAGGGTAGCTTCCTCAGACACCCTACCTCAGCCGCCTCTTAACGACATGCCTTGTAGGTAACAGTGTTACTATTCTTTGCTCCCTTGCGGGCCCCGGCAACACACGGGTGGTTTCTTCCTACGTCTGCTATGTATTCAAGCATAGACATGGCACCTTAGTTGGCACATCTAACTGCATAGGCATGGCACCTTAGTTGGCACATCTGACTGCATAGGCATGGCACCTTAGTTGGCACATCTGACTGCATAGGCATGGCGCCTTAGTTGGCACATCTGACTGCGTAGGCATGGCGCCTTAGTTGGCACATATGACTGCATAGGCATGGCACCTTAGTTGGTACATCTGACTGCATATGCATGGCACCTTAGTTGGTACATCTGACTGCATAGGCATGGAGCCTTAGTTGGCACATCTGACTGCATAGGCATGGCGCCTTAGTTGGCACATATGACTGCATAGGCATGGCGCCTTAGTTGGCACATCTGACTGCATAGGCATGGCGCCTTAGATAGCACATCTGACTGCGTAGGCATGGCATCTTAGTTGGCACATCTGACTGCGTAGGCATGGCACCTTATATGGCACATCTGACTGCGTAGGCATGACGCCTTAGTTGGCACATCTGACTGCATAGGCATGGCGCCTTAGTTGGCACATCTGACTGCGTAGGAATAGCGCCTTAGTTGGCACATCTGACTGCATAGGCATGGCGCCTTAGTTGGCACATCTGACTGCATAGGCATGGCGCCTTAGTTGGCACATCGGACTGCATAGACATGGCGCCTTAGTTGGCACATCTGACTGCATAGGCATGGCACCTTAGTTGGCACATCTGACTGCGTAGGCATGACACCTTAGATGGCACATCTGACTGCGTAGGCATGGCGCCTTAGTTGGCACATCTGACTGCATAGGCATGGCGCCTTAGTTGGCACATCTGACTGCATAGGCATGGCGCCTTAGTTGGCACATCTGACTGCATAGGCATGGCGCCTTAGATAGCACATCTGACTGCGTAGGCATGGCGCCTTAGATGGCACATATGACTGCGTAGGCATGGTGCCTTAGTTGGCACATCTGACTGCATAGGCATGGCGCCTTAGTTGGCACATCTGACTGCATAGGCATGGCGCCTTAGTTGGCACATCTGACTGCGTACAAATAGATCTAGTACTAGAACCAAGGGAAGACCGAGAAAAAGATGGATAGACAATATCAAGACCCCACTAAATAAACACGGATGTGTTGAGGATGCTCGTTCATCACGGGTGATGATGACCACACACATTTTCATCCAAGGAAATGTAGTTGCATTATGTTTGTCTGTTTGTGTGTAGATGACTAGTGAGCCCGATACGGGCTTGAAATGTTCTTGTACAGTGTGGGCAAGGTATACTTGCACTTGTGGGAAGTTTTACTGCCTTTTTATTTTAACGTTTTTGTTCCATCCGTGCTGTTCTATCTGCCTCGCAGACCGAGGAACTGTGTCGAAGAAGTGTACGCCAGGCTGATCTGTCTTGAGCAACATTCTCCCAGTTGTTGACAGCTGGATGCCAAAGGATTTCATCGAGTTCTTGAGCGTGTCTTTGAATCGTGTTTTCTGACCACCCTGTGAGCGTTTACAGCTGTGCAGCTCACCATAAAAGAGTCGTTTAGGTATTCTGCAATCCGGCATCGATCAGTAGAAGACGACCATATGGCATGAGCCGCCTGTTTGCAGGTCTGCGACTACGTCTGCTAGCGTACCCATGCCTGCCGCTCGCCCATCGCCACAGGACTTGGTTTGTGATGTATGTTTGATGGATGAAATGGTGACTTGCGCGATGATTTGGTTTAACACGGATACAACACAAGGGCGACTCATCTAACCCAGGAACACAAATGAAAGCTCCCACCTCTACGCCTAACGGTAAGAGTGTACAACCAATTCTATCATTCACATGGGGAAAAACAACAGACAATAAATAGTTATCTCAGGACGATATCAACAATAATCATCATCAAGTAGCGTGTCCTTTCCTGAGCTTGGCTCTCATGACAGATTCTGAAAAACTCTCTGCTCTGTGCAAGTTGACCGGCGTCAGCAGCAGTCGTTCTCAGATCGTTAATGACATCTTGCACCCATCGTCTTTTATGTCTTCCTCTCATTCTTCTTCCAGGCATCATTCCCTCCAAAATTATCTTCTCTATGCACTCATGTCGTTTGATGTGTCCAAAATATTTAATTTCTCTTGATTTTATGCTCTTTAATAGAGAACTCTCTCTAATATCAAGCTATTGCAGAACAGAAGCATTTTTTTTTTTCTCTGTCCATCATATTCTAAGTACTCTTCTGTAACATTTACATTCAAAGGCACGTTCTCCTCCGCTTTGTCAATGCTCCATGTCTCACAACGATATGTTGCCAAGGACACAAAAAACGCAGGCTCTTAAACGCTTAATTTTTGTTCCTATGTCAGCTCCCTTCCATTGAGTGTTTGCAAAGCAATGCTCGGAGTTCTTTTAATATCTGTTATAGCATTGCCGTTATTTGTCAGCAATGCACCAAGGTATTCAAAGTTGTCGACTCTTTCAATTTTGTGACCATTATCAACAATATCAACAATATCATATCAAATATGAACTTTGCTGAGAGAGGCAAGAAATATCGGTCTCAGTTCCATTGAGCGAGTTGGCCAGGATAGAGCGGTATGGAGAAATTACTTATAGGCCCTATGTAACGTATAACGGTACGAGAGGAATTATTATATTATCATTATATCAAATATAAAAACCATATTGCCAACATTATCTTTTAAATATTGCGGTAAAAATTGCGAAGTAATTTCGATTTCTATAAATAAAATATATTATCCTAACATGCTGTTAAACCTCTGGGAAGGCTCTGTAGCGTAGATGTTACGTGCTCGTCTCTCGATACAAAGGTACTGGATTCGCTTACTCGTGGAGCTATCGCGATATTTTTCCAGAGGTCCCTGATCTCAGTGTAGGTGAGATCGAGTTCCTAGTCCTATCAGAGACGGACGATAAAATGTAGCTCCCATGTTCAATTTGAGCACGTAAAAGAACTCTTGCCAGTTCAAACAGGCTGGAAATCCGCTACCCGGAGAAAAATTCATTACAATTATTTTTTTTTTTAATTCCTACAAACATATCTTCACCATCTTCAAAATTACATCGGGGACCCTCGTCGATGCTACGTATTTCGTCCATTACAGCTGAAATCTTCCTGTGTAAGAAAGAGATCGGAACACACATGGTTACTCACTGAAGTACAATGATGATGTTCCTATCTTCCTGTGTAAGAAAAAGATCGGAGCACACATGAATACTCTCTGAAGTGCAATGATGATGTTCCTATCGTCATGTGTAAGAAAGAGATCGGAGCACACATTAATACTCTCTGAAGTGCAATGATGATGTTCCTATCAATCACTCAATCAACTGTTAAACCTTTCTATACGGTAAATGTTACTTAGTTTTGACTGCAATCGTTTTATAAGATCAGTATTGTTATCGTAGTACTGCAACTAAATGTATGTACTTATATGTTGTTTACAGTAGATTTCATATGCGTATGTATCAGCGAATACACTGTATATATATTTATTTATGTATATTTTTAGTTACCCTTGGGGGTCTGTGTAGCGCAGAGGTTATTTGCTCGTCTCTTGTTCTAAAGTTACTGAGTTCACTTACTCATGGAGCAGAGGTTACTTGTTCGTCTCTTGTTCTAAAGTTACTGAGTTCACTTACTCGTGTAGCAGAGGTTATTTGCTCGCCTCTTGTTCTAAAGTTACTGAGTTCACTTACTCGTGGAGCAGAGGTTATTTGCTCGCCTCTTGTTCTAAAGTTACTGAGTTCACTTACTCATGGAGCAGAGGTTATTTGCTCGTCTCTTGTTCTAAAGTTACTGAGTTCACTTACTCGTGGAGCAGAGGTTACTTGTTCGTCTCTTGTTCTAAAGTTACTGAGTTCACTTACTCATGGAGCAGAGGTTACTTGTTCGTCTCTTGTTCTAAAGTTACTGAGTTCACTTACTCATGGAGCAGAGGTTACTTGTTCGTCTCTTGTTCTAAAGTTACTGAGTTCACTTACTCGTGGAGCAGAGGTTACTTGTTCGTCTCTTGTTCTAAAGTTACTGAGTTCACTTACTCATGGAGCAGAGGTTACTTGTCTGTCTCTTGTTCTAAAGTTACTGAGTTCACTTACTCATGGAGCAGAGGTTATTTGCTCGCCTCTTGTTCTAAAGTTACTGAGTTCACTTACTCATGAAGCCATCGTGATATTTTTTAAGAGGTCACAGATCTCAGTGTAAATTAGATCGAGTTCCTAGTACTATCGAAGAAGGACGATAAAACGTAGGTCCATGTTTAAGTTGAGCACGTAAAGAAACCCTTGGCTGTTTAAAATCGAGAAGAACATGCTGAACAGCCGATGCCTAGACAAAATTCATTAGAAAAATTTAAAAATAAAATTTCGACAAAATATATTCACCATCTTCTAAATGACACGGTGCTACGGAGTTCGTGCACTGTCGCTTCAGATCTTCCTGTGTAAGAAAGAGATCGGAGCACACATGGCTACTCACCGAAGTGCAATGATAAAAGCTCTATAAATCAATGAATAAATAAATTATTAGTTACCCTAAAAACTTGGAAAGTTTAACACAAAGTCAAAGACAGTGCTCTGTGTGTGATGTTCATTTGTTCATTGTTCATTTGTTCATTTGTTCATTTGTGCATTGTTCATTTGTTCATTTGTTCATTGTTCATTTGTTCATTTGTGCATTGTTCATTTGTGCATTGTTCATTTGTTCATTTGTTCATTTGTTCATTTGTGCATTTGTTCATTTGTTCATTTGTTCATTTGTGCATTTGTGCATTTGTTCATTTGTTCATTTGTGCATTTGTTCATTGTTCATTTGTTCATTTGTTCATTGTTCATTTGTTCATTGTTCATTTGTTCATTTGTTCATTGTTCATTGTTCATTTGTTCATTGTTCATTTGGTCATTTGTTCATTTGTTCATTGTTCATTTGTGCATTGTTCATTTGTGCATTGTTCATTTGTTCATTGTTCATTTGTTCATTTGTTCATTTGTTCATTGTTCATTTGTTCATTTGTTCATTTGTTCATTGTTCATTTGTGCATTGTTCATTTGTGCATTGGTCATTTGTTCATTTGTTCATTGTTCATTTGTTCATTTGTTCATTTGTTCATTTGTGCATTTGTTCATTTGTTCATTTGTTCATTTGTGCATTTGTTCATTTGTTCATTTGTTCATTTGTTCATTTGTGCATTTGTTCATTTGTTCATTTGTTCATTTGTTCATTGTTCATTGTTCATTTGTTCATTGTTCATTTGTTCATTTGTTCATTTGTTCATTGTTCATTGTTCATTTGTGCATTGTTCATTTGTGCATTGTTCATTTGTTCATTTGTTCATTGTTCATTTGTTCATTTGTTCATTGTTCATTTGTTCATTTGTTCATTGTTCATTTGTTCATTTGTTCATTGTTCATTGTTCATTTGTTCATTGTTCATTTGTGCATTTGTTCATTTGTTCATTTGTTCATTGTTCATTGTTCATTTGTGCATTTGTTCATTGTTCATTTGTGCATTTGTTCATTGTTCATTTGTTCATTTGTTCATTGTTCATTTGTTCATTTGTGCATTGTTCATTTGTGCATTGTTCATTTGTGCATTGTTGATTGTTCATTTGTTCATTGTTCATTTGTGCATTTGTTCATTTGTTCATTTGTTCATTGTTCATTTGTTCATTTGTTCATTTGTTCATTGTTCATTTGTTCATTTGTTCATTTGTTCATTGTTCATTGTTCATTTGTTCATTTGATCATCTTCATCTCACATGTCTATAATTGCTGCGATCTCCTCCCAGGCATGTATTTCAGTGTGTGCTTAGACCAGTAGTCTAAGACATGGAAAACTAGGCATGAAGAAACAATTATTAAGAGAAATAAAATTCAGACAAGTAAAGTATTTTGGGCACATAAAAGACATGACACCATGATAAAATCTTTACTAGAGGGGAAAGTTGAGAAGGGGTGTGGGGGGTGGGGGAAGCAAGAGGAAGACCGAGAGATAAGTGGGAGGAAACTTTAAGAAATGGACAGGTTACAGTCTGGCAGTGTGCAACACCAAGGCGAAAGACAGGGAATGCTGGAAATTCATTGCAGCCAACCTTCGATGTGGAGACGGCACTGATAATGATGATGATTAATCACAAACGCCGGGTACTCGTATGCGGGTGTGTCTGCATGTGAGCGGACCCGCCTGGAGACGGACAGAGGAGCGGTGTCTCGGTTCCTAAGACCATCGAAAATATGTTTTCCGATGGTCTTAGGCGACCCCTGTGAAAGGGTCGTTCGACCCCCAAAGGTGTCGCGACCTACAGGTTGAGAACCACTGGTTTAGACTAACAACTCCCGTTCTGTGCTGGTTGATGTATCTACTGAGTTTTCTCTCATGGTTTTCCCATCTTGCCGTACATATCGGTATGCAGAACTTGCGCAACCAAGATAGAGAATACCCTTCAACTTTTTCGTTGAAATCATCAGAGCATGCTGTTTTCTCTTAGAGCATTGGTGATGTCGCTTTTGTCCGTACAAGACCCATTCTCGATCATATCATTGTCCGCCAATGCATTCGTTAACATTGCCCTTCACGCCAGAATGACCTGGGACAAAGATTAAGGTCACTGACTGTAAAGTGGCTAATGGCGTGTTGGTCTAGATTTCTAAGCCACTGAAGTGGCCAATGGTACTGATTGAAATACATTTTGGAAGTTTCACTTGAACCTATTATCGATATTGAGTGTCGATATTGGTACAGCGCGAAAAGAACGTCATATCAATGATACAAAAAGATTGATTAATCAACATTGAACTATCATTGATAACTTGTGCGAGCGGCGTGAGTATAGCCACAGCCAACTGTAAATAGCTAGGCCTAACAACTGACGGGAAAACCCTGACCTAGATCAGATGGGGGATTTATAGTTGTTTGATAGAACACTGCAAACTTTTTTGCAATTTTACTCAATTCTGTTGTCTATGGTTATTTATTGGTGACAAATATTCATAATATTGATATTCCTTATTGTTAAACTTAACTTGTTGGATAATATAACTTCGATTTAGCATTTTGTGTTGATTTTAAAATGAATCCAGTACAACAATACTGGAATGCGAAGTCATGTGGTGTAGTTAGGATCTGATTTCCCATAATTTGTACCTGAGTTCGCAGGCCCATAAGTTTATAGTTGGCTCTGGTCTAGTCCACATAGAGTATACTGCTTCTTCTTCTTTTGTCGTCACACGGTTACCGGGTTATTGCCCAGTGTCATGGTTTTTCTGTTTTTCGTCTTGCGCTTCGAAAGTAGCTTGAGTTATTGTTATTTTTGCTCTTTGACAAGATTCTGCTATGTTATCTAACCATCTTTTTGTTGTCTCCTCTTGCCTTCTTTCCTGGTGTTCTGTTGTAGAAGACTGTATGTAGTGGAGTTTGGATGCATTCTTTTTGAGCGGTCACACCACTTCATTCTTTGTTTCTCAATGTAATTCAAGCAAGGTTCTGTGCCAACTTTCTTTCTTATGTTGATGTTGGTGACTGTCTTTTCTGGCGTTGTTGGTAACGTTTTGTAGGTATCGTATTTCACAAGTAGTTGCTTTTTGCGAATGTGCTTTGCATCGTCCATGTTTGGCTCTGGTAATACAAAGTAGGTATGAAAATGTTGTTGATCATCTGTTGCTTGGCGGTCAGTGAGATTTTTTTGAGTGCCTTAACAATGGGGCTAGCTTGTAGTTTACAGCATTTGCTTGTTGCACTCTAGCCTCTATCTCTCTATCTTGTGTTCCGTATTCTGTGAATATGTTTCCTAAGTATTTCAATTTTTGCACTTGGTTGATTGTAGTGCTATTGACATGGATGTCTAGTTTATTATGTTTTCTTCCCTCGAGTATACGCCCCTTCTAACATAATACTTAGACTTCAGTACATTTACTCGTATGTCTATTTCAACTCGACTAACAAACGAGGTAATCGCTTACATTCGATTTCATCAGCCAAAACACGAATCATGCAGCGTAACCGTGGTAACGTAATATGGACGCCATTACTCGTCTGTTACTCGTTTGTTTATATCAGTAGTTCTCAAACTTGGACACACTTGAAGTCTTACCCAAAAAAAAAGAAGAAGCTGCACTATACACACAAACTCAATAAATAAAATGTAAACAGCACCAAAATGCAAAAATAATTGGAAAATGCTAAGTACACTTATTCATCATTTAATTTCTGTCTATTAAAGGGATTTTAAAGCCGAAGGATTGACTTCATTGCACCGGGTTTTACCCCTATCGCTCGGTCACTCTCGCAGAAATGGCACGCCACCTGCCGAGAGTATTGCTCAAAGCACGAACTCCGTAGCTCCAGCAACAATCCTAGGGGTCTCTGGAAAACTTCACTCGTGAACAGAATGGCGCGGTCCGGATTCAAACCCACGACCCTCTACTCACAAGGCTAAAGGCTTAACCACTTAGCCACAGAGACCCATATTCTGCTAATTTCTGCCTATAAGAAGCAGGGGCCTGATGTGTCTTGATGATTTTTTACCCTGGTGCCTGCTGGCACCACGTTGCCGACCCCTGATCTGGGATTTCCTAAGGCGCACCTAGGAATGTTACCGGGCACACTGGTGCGCCTGGGCACACCCTATGAGAACCACTGGTTTACATATTTGTAAACCACATATTTGTTGAACCACAGTGTAAATTAATGCGACGCATGTTTTAGCAAAATTGTAATCTCTGCATAATCGTACCAGAAATGACTGAAGAACGCGGGTCTACTATCTATAATGTGGGATCCATTATGGTTTTGTCACCCATTTTAGTTTTACAGAAATGTTTGTTCATTTAGTTTTTGATCTTGTTATCTCCAATGTTATCTAATGTTCCATTTCAGCTTTTAACGACTTAACTGAATTTGTACAAATGAGGGGGAGAGGTTTAAAGCCGAAGGATTGATGTCATTTCGCCGGGTTTTACCCCATACGGTTCGGTCTCTTTCCGCCGTAATTGCACGCCACCTGGCGAGAGTATTGTACGAAGCACGAATTCTGTAGCTCCGACAACAATCCTTGGGGTCTCTGAAAAAATAATGCACTCGTGAACAGAACTCGCGGTCCAGATTCTAACCTTCGACTCGCAAGGCAAGAGCTTAACCACTTAACCACAGAGACGTGCATTTATAAGGGTGGTGTAAGTTCTGCTTTGACTTCAGCCCCATTTTTGACTTACTTCCGAGCTCTGAACTTTTTTTTTGCCTGATCCAGAAGCACTTGAGCTTTCAGCTCTTCGGCTCGGGTGCCATGGACATCGTAACCCTTCGGTTCGGTACCATGAACACCGTAAATCTGGAGAACCTGTGGCTTTTCTGCCAGCCCGCTGACTTGAACCCGCCCTCACAGTGAGCTTGTCATCCGTCATCCAACGCGCTACGAACACGCTGGGCAGGCGGGCAAAGCTCTGGACTCTAACCATATTTATTTTTATTCTTCTGCGATCAGTTTCGCAAATTCAAATTTCAAACAGGATAAGAAGATATTTCTAGAACAGGCTTTTGTGTGCGTTTCATAAACACTGTTTTTCGTCGCCTTTGTTATCTCTGAGGTCCACCTTTTGCTTTGTATCCACTGTATGAGAGTAACATTGCTCTTTGAGACGCACTGTCTGTTGGTAATCTGCTTATGTGGCCGAATCATTTAATTTGTTGTTTCTTGATGAAGTTTAGTACTGATGTTGTACCCACTTTCTTTTCCTGATGTCTTCATTTCTTTCTCTGTAGACATTTCCTCTCTGTCGCATACGCAGATGTCTAAACAGCGAGAGGAGCTGCTTCAATAAATCAGTTTGTCGGCGCACAGATCACAAAGAGTATTTAACAGGATTAGTAAGAACAAAAGCAAAGCAGAGAAGAAGAAGAAGAGGAGAAGAAAGGCCATGAGCAAGGAAGGTTTAGAACACATAGTGATTTGACTTATTAATCTCCGCTCCTCGTGGAGCATAGGGACTCAATAGTTGTTTGCCACGTTTTCCGATCTCTGGCTGTTTTCTTTATGGATAGTCGAAAACGTTTCTGTTCCCCAAGAAAAATCCGACTTCAGGTCTGTCAAGGACGTCCTCTTTTACGTTTTCCTTGTGCGCTCCCCCAAGTGCTTGTCTAGTAACACCCGACTGTGTCTTCCGTAGAGTATGTCCGGCCCAACGTCATTTTCTCCTCTTAACCTGGTTCATCATGGGTTCTTGTCTAGTTCTTATCCACAGGTCTGTGTTTGCAACTCTATCATACCATCTCAGTCTGAGAATCCACAGATCTGTGTTTGCAACTCTATCATACCATCTCAGTCTGAGAATCCACAGATCTGTGTTTACAACTCTATCATACCATCTCAGTCTGAGAATCCACAGATCTGTGTTTACAACTCTATCATTCCATCTCAGTCTGAGAATCCACAGATCTGTGTTTACAACTCTATCATACCATCTCAGTCTGAGAATCCACAGATCTGTGTTTACAACTCTATCATTCCATCTCAGTCTGAGAATCCACAGGTCTGTGTTTGCAACTCTATCATACCATCTCAGTCTGAGAATCCACAGGTCTGTGTTTACAACTCTATCATACCATCTCAGTCTGAGAATCCACAGATCTGTGTTTACAACTCTATCATACCATCTCAGTCTGAGAATCCACAGATCTGTGTTTACAACTCTATCATTCCATCTCAGTCTGAGAATCCACAGATCTGTGTTTACAACTCTATCATACCATCTCAGTCTGAGAATCCACAGATCTGTGTTTACAACTCTATCATTCCATCTCAGTCTGAGAATCCACAGGTCTGTGTTTACAACTCTATCATACCATCTCAGTCTGAGAATCCACAGATCTGTGTTTACAACTCTATCATACCATCTCAGTCTGAGAATCCACAGATCTGTGTTTACAACTCTATCATACCATCTCAATCTGAGAATCCACAGATCTGTGTTTACAACTCTATCATTCCATCTCAGTCTGAGAATCCACAGATCTGTGTTTACAACTCTATCATTCCATCTCAGTCTGAGAATCCACCGAAGACATTCATCTAAAAAGGTCTGAATATTATTTGACTTAGTGACTCGATACTTTTCCGAGCCATACAGCAACATAGAGATTTCATATTTGTGCTGAATATCCTGAGCTTTGTTTTAGTGGAGATGGCAGTAGATTTCCACACTAGAACACATAGTGACAACTGGAAAACTGAATTGAAGACGAAGGAAAACAGAAAGCGACAGAGAGAGATAGAGACAATTCTGGACCGTCTGGCTGTATGGCATGGAAGACTGAATATTCAAATTTATATCCATTACCGCCTATAGAACAAATAGAGGCCATCCTCTCTCTCTCTTTCTCTCTTGAGTAGGACATCCTTTTTATTCTACTTTTATGACACTTTCCCTCAAGTATATGGGGATTAAACTATAGTGTTCAGGGATCACACCCTGCATAAAAGTCTGGGTTGGTGAGCCTGACAACAGAAGGCTGAAGTCACCAAGAGTAGGATGACTCCAGATAAACCCTGGAAGACAGATCTCGTCAACAGGGGACTGCAACTGTCTAGAGAATAAACTAAAAAAAAAAAGATGTCATCAGAAACGGAATGTGTCAGCAATTACTGACGGAGAGAAATCGACATACGAATGACTCAATGGTTATATTCATTACTAAGGACCTACGTGTGTGGAGATACATGAACGCCTACGCCAGTCGGCAGGGCACATGACAATTGCACATAAGACACAAGTATAGAATGTGTGATATCAACTTTACTATACGGATAAAAATGTTAAAGAATGACAGAACACGATATGTCCAAACTTACCACATTCCATACAACTTGTCTGTGAAAGATCTTAGCAGGTTCTGGTCAAATACTATCTCTAATGAAAGACTGTGAATCGGAACAAAGTCATACATAAATAAGCGTTCGCTTATCGAGTCCAACCCAAGAGGTTTATGGGTTCAATTCACACTCACATTCCACACGTGAGGAAAGGAATTGCCCCTCCTACCTCGTGCATACTAGTTTTTAAAACTACAAAGTGACATGCAGTCTGAAAAGGCTCAGGAAAATTGTATTTATAACCAAGAACTGATTGCATAGTGACAGCAAGAGAATACGAAAACCATCATCCGAAAGAGAAGCTGGAGATGGATCAGACATGTGATACGTATTGAGACTAACTATTTCGCGAAAACTGCACTGAGATGGACAGTAGAAGGTAAACGAAACTATAGAAGACCAAAAACAGACATGGAGGAGAGCATTATAACAGAAACTAAAAGAAATCAATCATAGTTGGAACACAATAAAAAACAGACATGGAGGAGAGCAATATAACAGAAACTAAAAGAAATCAATCATAGTTGGAACACAATAAAAAGGGCGGCCAAGAACAGAGAAGAATGACTTGCATTTGTTGCTGTTGAAGCGTTAAGGGCGCCACAGGCGAGGAAGAGTAAGAGAGAGAGAGAGAGAATGAGACTTCAGTATATATTTGACTTGCATTTGTTGCTGTTGAAGCATTAAGGACGCCACAGGCGAGGAAGAGTGTGTGTGAGAGAGAGAGAATGAGACTTCAGTATATATTTGACTTGCATTTGTTGCTGTTGAAGCATTAAGGGCGCCACAGGCGAGGAAGAGTGAGAGAGAGAGAGAGAATGAGACTTCAGTATATATTTGACTTGCATTTGTTGCTGTTGAAGCTTATAAGGGCGCCACAGGCGAGGAAGAGTGAGAGAGAGAGAGAGAATGAGACTTCAGTATATATTTGACTTGCATTTGTTGCTGTTGAAGCATTAAGGGCGCCACAGGCGAGGAAGAGTAAGTGAGAGAGAGAGAGAATGAGACTTCAGTATATATTTGTTCGTCAGGTATGAAAATACCAGCTGTTAACTGATCTTCTGATGGCTATGACCTACCAGCTAGTCCCATTGTTAAGGCACCCAAACATCTCACTGACAGCTAAACAACAGATGATCAACATCATTTTCATGCATACTCTGTGTTCATCATCAAATTGTCCTGAGCATAACTGTGCCATCTCAAGTCCCTCGGAATCTCTCTTTCTTTCTCTCTTTCTTTCTCATAGGCCAGATGTCCCGTCTCTGCAGCCATCATGGACAAATCATCAGCTACATCATGAATCCATCTTCTTGGGGAGCTTCCTCTTCTCCTCTTTGCCGGGAAGCCTCTTTCCTTATTGGTCTTCTCCAGCTTGTCGTGTCTCTGTTTATGTCCAAAATACTTCAATTTTCTTATTCTTATTTGTAGCATCATCCAGTTTTCTTTGATTTTGAGTTCTTTCTAGATAGATCTATTTGTTCTCCTCTCTATCCATGATATACGGAGGACTCTTCCGTAACACTTACATTAAAAAATACTTTGTGTTACCGATCTAAACTTTGACAATAAGCAAAGCACAGTAGCAAAAAATAACTACATGTACATATGAAATCAGATGCATACTATGCTGCCTTGTAGTTTGGTTGGGGACAATCAAAGCCTAGCGGAGCAAACCGTACACAAAACTGGACGGTAGACAAACCAAGCAGTCCATTAACAAGACGGGTATAGCTGGACAGATGACGCTCATCAGCCCGGGAGGACAGGTCGTCTACAGGTCGCTGCCCTGAAAGAAAATAGCAGCCTGCTCCCTTGTGGGTTTTGGCTGGGGACAGCAAAAGGCTAACGGAGAGCGAACCTAGTAAATGCTAGTTGAAATCGAACACGCCGCCGAAGGATAAGCATCTGAGGTCCAATAGGTACTGAAGGCTGTGCACGTACATCCGTTCTTGATGTTTGGCTGCTTATATATCACAATCGAATGATAAAAGCGGCATAAGAACGATCGCGCGAGAGAGAGAGAGAGAGAGAGAGAGAGAGAGAGATGCATACGACAAGTTACCAACAACACCAAACAAGACAAGAGTCACCAACATCAGCATAAGAAAGAAAGTTAGGACAGAACCTTCCTTGAATTACATTGAGAAACAAAGAGTGAAGTGGTTCGGCCACTTAATAGGAAAGCAACCAAACTCCACAGTATACAGTTTTCTACAGCGTAACATCAGAAAAGAAGGCGAGAGGAAGACCGCGAAAAAGATGGCTAGATGACATAGCAGAATCCTGTCTATAAGTAAAAATAACTATCACCCAAACCACTAGAGCAGCGCAAGACAAAAACAGAAAACCACAGCATAGGGAAACAACCTGGTAACACTGTGATTGTGACAAGGTATGCTCTCCCATAGGAAAAAACAAATAGGAAACTAATGGTCAACTGGCTAACCATACTCCACCCTTCAGTGCGGGGTATCGGTCAACCAATCAGTGTTCATTTTTTGCACACGGCCCACTTGAAGGGCAGCAAAAGACGAAGAGATCGCTATTATTACATAGTCTTGCTTGGGAAAGTCAGAGATAAAAGGAAACAGATAGAACGATACACATTAGAGATGGGCCAGAGACGACGTTGGAAAACTATTCAGAGATTTCAGGTGCTTAATTTAGAATGTTATGTCTGTGAGACAATCTATCAAGACAAATGAACATGGTGATTTATCTCAGAGATTTATAAAGATAACATGTTGAACGAACAACGAAACAGTAGATGATAGAGAATTAGATTCGTTTACATCAGTATTTCCCAAAGTGGGCGGTACGCCCTCCAGTGGGTGCTGAAGCCTTCTAGGGGGAAAGGGGCGATAGTGTGTTCAGAAGAATTGGGGGGTGTTGGGGTGTTCAGGTGATTAGGGTCGGTGGCTCCTTAAAGAAGAAATTAATAAAATATATTTTAAAATAAATTATTTTCGTGATTTTGCGATTGAATAATCATTTAAAATTTGAATTCTGCATTTTAATTCATCTTATGCCCATCTTACACGATCCATTTTTCCCTCAATTTTCTATTTCATGCATATAATCATTAAAAAAATTGACCATGTAGCTCTTAATACGTGTACCCTGTTTATTTGTTGACCATGTATTACATAAATATATATCAATTTTCTATGTCAAAGAGAAAATAGAGCATGTATATATGTGGGAGGGGCGTTGGCAAACTGTTATAATGTGGAGGGGGCGTTACAAAGCTTATGTTGTGCAAAATGGGCGATGGGCCGAAATAGTTTGGTAATCTATGGATTAGACTGAGGATTTTTTTCTGACAAATTATTGTTCTTTGCAAGTATCCTTGTGTACCTTGCTGTTAGAGGTAGGAAATCAACTTGAGTTCTACTTGGCAGAACTCATACTCTCTCTCTCTCTCTTTGCCTTTTAATCCGGATTGGGACATAGACCCTCAACCAACTCATGCCAAGTCTTCCTATCTCTAGCTATCTCCTGCAGCTCCCTCCAGCTCTTCTTTATATTGTTCATCTCTGCCTCCAAATCTCGTCTTCATGTATTTCTCGGCCTCCCTTCTTTCGCTATCCCTGTGGGTTCCAGGCAAGGACCCTTCTTGTTATATTCCCGTCAGATTTTCGCAAAGTGTGTCCTATCCAGAGAACTCATACTAGAAAGCGTAGATATATCCAGGAGTAATCGTCATGTGATCGACTGTTCATATACGATAACAGCAACATATAATCATCATCTTGGACGACCAGACAATGGTGCTTGAACGGACAGAGATGACACTACATCGAACCTAACCAGGAACTTAGACGCCTACCCAGACGTACAGCGACCATCACGACGATCCAGTGAGTGACGGCCACAACCTGATGGATGCTTCAAGTCGTTCCATATCTGACAGGAAAGGATTGAATCTTCTTATCATCATCCAGTGATTATCAAACATTGATTGCATCGAACTTAGACAGTTTTATTACATAAATGGTAGATTGTATTATAACAATCAAATTGTGGTGACAGGTTAAGCTAACGATTATTGCTGTGCAGGAAATGTGTCCAGACAGGGCAAAGTGTGACATTGATGGATTGAACACAAGAACTTTCGTTTTGATGGTGATAAAGTAATGTTTCTTATTCTTCGAACGCTCCATATCGACCATCTGTCAACCACTCTGTGTGATTTGTATGTGATCTGAGCCTAAGAGCGATTGTACGTTGTGCCAGTTATGCGCCTACGAGTAGGTCAGCATATACGATTTATGTGCTGCTTTGTATTTACTAGGTAGCATCCTAGTGCCTACATTGGTCATCTCTTACAACATGCATTGTACATCGTAGTGTTACTATTCTGTGCTTCCCTGACGGGCCCCGGCACCACATGGGCGTAAGGTAATGCAATTGTTTTGTTTAATTTGATTTGTAAAAAATAAATTGGATATTGGTAACGATGTTTTATGTTTCAAGGTAGGACATGTACAAGACATTGGATGGAGTCGCTGGGGAGGTCTAAGCTGACAAAGATCAGTTTTATTTTTGTGACAGGGCATGCAGGTGTAAGGGGAAAAAGAACGTGCGGATAGGCTTGTAGGTTTGGCTGCTGTACAAAGCGGGCGAGCAATGGACCAGGCTGATATTATAAATTCCCTAAGGAGAGAGTGGTGTACATTATTCATGTAATAGTGGTGAATCTACAACACTAACCAGACTGCAAGAATTCCAAGTCAAGTGTGGTGTAGCTAGACAAGAACGCTATGCTGGTAGCCACAGAAAAATAGTAAACCAACAAAGAACCGGTGTCGTTACTCGCCACACGCTGAGGGAAATACTGAGGAGGAGATCGGAGCACTTATGAACTAATTGGTTCGACGTGCAGTGATGATGATCGGACGACTAAACTAAACTGAGAGACATACTGAGGAGGAGATCGGAGCACTTATGAACTAATTGGTTCGACGTGCAGTGAGGATGATCCGACGACTAAACTAAACTGAGAGACATACTGAGGAGGAGATCGGAGCACTTATGAACTAATTGATTCGACGTGCAGTGAGGATGATCCGACGACTAAACTAAACTGAGAGACATACTGAGGAGGAGATCGGAGCACTTATGAACTAATTGGTTCGACGTGCAGTGAAGATGATCGGACGACTAAACTAAACTGAGAGACATACTGAGGAAGAGATCGGAGCACTTATGAACTAATTGGTTCGACGTGCAGTGATGATGATCCAACGACTAAACTAAACTGAGAGACATACTGAGGAGGAGATCGGAGCACATAAACTAATTGGTTCGACGGGCAGTGATGATGATCCGACGACTAAACTAAACTGAGAGACATACTGAGGAGGAGATCGGAGCACATAAACTAATTGGTTCGACGGCAGTGAGGATGATCCGACGACTAAACTAAACTAAACATGTATAAGAAGTGAGAAGAATAATCAGTTGTAACTTGAGAATGTAGTGTTCTCTCCTTTGAAGTAGATGAGTGATAAGATAGATTCCCTGCAGAGTTCCTTTTCTCATTTGTATAAATGTGTAAATGTTGAAAACCTTGAGAAAGTAAAAGGAATTATCATTTTTTTGAGCTCTCAGAGAAGAGAGAGCGAACAATTCAACCCAATTAAATAGAATTCGAATTTGAACAAAAGATTGTCGAGGTGTCATTTTTGTACGTGTTCATGTTGATGTCTGGAAGGTGTTAGTTAGGTCGAGAGGTGATAGCCGCCCCCCTCCCTGCGTTATATCAATATCAATTCTTCTTCTTCTCTTCTCCCCTATTATTTCTTTATGTCTTACTCTGTATGTCGCACTATTATAAGTGCCTTAATGGTGCTTTGTTTTTTGAATGCCTTGATGACCTAACAAACACAACATACATACATCCAGAGAGAACTGGACTTATTGTGTAGATATTGTACATCAACGAACGAGAAGAAGAAGAAGAAGCCTTGATGAACTAACAAACACAACATACATACATCCAGAGAGAACTGGACTTATTGTGTAGATATTGTACATCAACGAACGAGAAGAAGAAGAAGCCTTGATGTACTAACAAACACAACATACATACATCCAGAGAGAACTGGACTTATTGTGTAGATATTGTACATCAGCGAACGAGAAGAAGAAGAAGCCTTGATGAACTAACAAACACAACATACATACATCCAGAGAGAACTGGACTTATTGTGTAGATATTGTACATCAACGAACGAGAAGAAGAAGAAGAATGGTGCTTTGTTACATGACGACACCAGACTTAGAAGAAAAAAAAGGCTGATCTTTCAACTTTTATGATGATCCATCCGTGGACCAGCATTCCATTTCCTGTCGGTTGTTTGATGTCTTTTATTGCTCTAGATTTCATTATTGTTGGGCGCTTTGTTATTGTTCTGATTGCTATCTTATCCTGTGTTATGTTATAGCGTCTGTCAGTTATGTATTTAAATCTTCTGAGATGATATGATGACTTTGTACATTTCATTTGTTACGATATCGTTGAGACGTGGGACATGCTTCAGCTGTTTCTCGTTTTGATTGCTGTTCCAGTTACGGATGGACAAATTCGTGTATCAATAACATAAAGGAATGAATATGTCTAATGTTCAAAAGAGACTCTTAGTTAAGCAAAAAAATAAGATGTGCTCTTGAGTAAGGAGGTTCGTTGACATCCATGGACGTGTACATCCACCCAAACATGAATACGCAATGGAGGTTCAACAGACCAACTATTTCTTTGATGATCGAGCTCGTTAATGGAACTAAAGATACAAGAGTTTCTTCGCGAATATTTATGATATTAATATTCGACCTCGACCTAGATAAATATTTCGTTGGATTATAGCCAAAAGTAGTTACAAATAAACACGTGATATCGCCGTCATGGTCACTTGGTGTGTACGGACAGAGCAGAGATGTCATCACCGATATCAAAAAGTTATCGTCAAACTTCGAGATGAACAGATATCGGCTCCCATACTAGATCTTTCTACTTCTTCTTTCTCTTTGGCGCTTAGGACAGCAACAAATGCAAGCCATTCATCTCTATTCTTCATCGTATTCTGTATTGTGTTTCAGCTATAATTCATTTCTTTCATTTCTTGTTCTACTGTTCTCTGCATTGTGTTTCAGCTATAATTCATTTCTTTCATTTCTTGTTCTACTGTTCTCTGTATTGTGTTTCAGCTATGATTCATTTCTTTCATTTCTTGTTCTACTGTTCTCTGTATTGTGTTTCAGCTATAATTCATTTCTTTCATTTCTTGTTCTACTGTTCTCTGTATTGTGTTTCAGCTATGATTCATTTCTTTCAGTTCTTGTTCTACTGTTCTCTGTATTGTGTTTCAGCTATAATTCATTTCTTTCAGTTCATGTTCTACTGTTCTCTGCATTGTGTTTCAGCTATAATTCATTTCTTTCAGTTCATGTTCTACTGTTCTCTGCATTGTGTTTCAGCTATAATTTATTTATTTCAGTTCTTGTTCTACTGTTCTCTGTATTGTGTTTCAGCTATAATTCATTTCTTTCAGTTCATGTTCTACTGTTCTCCTCTGCATTGTGTTTCAGCTATAATTCATTTCTTTCAGTTCATGTTCTACTGTTCTCTGTATTGTGTTTCAGCTATGATTCATTTCTTTCATTTCTTGTTCTACTGTTCTCTGTATTGTGTTTCAGCTATGATTCATTTATTTCATTTCTTGTTCTACTGTTCTCCACCAGGTCGTTTTGGGTCTTCCATTTTTTCATTTATCCTCTGGTGTCCATGTCAGTGCAGTTTACATGACATAGTTAGTCTCCATACATATCAGTTATCTGACCCATCTCCAGCATCTCTTTAAGATAATTGTGTTCATATTCTTTTTCTGACACTGTGTAAACAGTTCCTGCTCAGAAATAGTATTTGACCAGAAAACGTGTAAGATCTTTCACAGACAAGTTGTAAGGAAGGTGGAAAGTTTGGACATATCTTGTTCTGTCATTCTCCAACATTCTTCTTCTTTGCATCCTTTCTTTACGACCAATTTTAATCACTCTTTGTGATATGTTTGATCTTTGCCAAGAACGTGTATACGTTGCACATTGGTTTGGTAGGCCCCTAAGCGTATAGACTTCTACACGTTTAGGACATGTGCATCCGATTTCAGCCAAACCTCCTCAGTCGCCTCTTACGACATGCGTGACACGTAACAGTGGTTCTCTCTCTCTCTCTCGCGACCCAGGTCTAGACTGATGAACCAACTTTTATCATGAATTTTACCGTGTTTTTATTTTATTTTTATTTTTTGAAGTGTTTATTTCCATTTTGTACATAACAATATCATCAATTTCATGTTTGACAAATATTTGTGAACTGAAGTGAAATGCCCGTGAGATGTAAATATGAGATTTTGGCCTTTATGTTGATTATCTAATGAAAGTGATGATGATGATAAATATGATACATTGATACATACATTTAAAATATGATACATTGATACATACATTTAAAATATGATACATTGATACATACATTTAAAATATGATACATTGATACATACATTTAAAATATGATACATTGATACATACATTTAAAATATGATACATTGATACATACATTTAAAATATGATAAATTGATACATACATTTAAAATATGATAAATTGATACATACATTTAAAATATGATACATTGATACATACATTAAAAATATGATACATTGATACATACATTTAAAATATGATATATTGATACATACATTTAAAATATGATACATTGATACATACATTTAAAATATGATAAATTGATACATACATTTAAAATATGATACATTGATACATACATTTAAAATATGATACATTGATACATACATTTAAAATATGATACATTGATACATACATTTAAAATATGATATATTGATACATACATTTAAAATATGATACATTGATACATACATTTAAAATATGATACATACATTTAAAATATGATACATTGATACATACATTTAAAATATGATACATTGATACATACATTTAAAATATGATACAATGATACATACATTTAAAATATGATACATTAATACATACATTTAAAATATGATACATTGATACATACATTTAAAATATGATACATTGATACATACGTTTAAAATATGATACAATGATACATACATTTAAAATATGATACATTGATACATACATTTAAAATATGATACATTGATACATACATTTAAAATATGATACATTGATACATACATTTAAAATATGATACATTGATACATACATTTAAAATATGATACATTGATACATACATTTAAAATATGATACAATGATACATACATTTAACATATGATACATTGATACATACATTTAACATATGATACATTGATACATACGTTTAAAAATACGTTTTAAAGAAAATACAGGAAATTATTATACAAAGTATGACATTTGAATTTTCAAAATTGCTTTCCCACGGACATGCTCTTGGTGACACTTCCAATCTCAGCTCGAAGCCAGAAACAACAAAGTCTGGCATGAGTAAAAAACCCTGTCGTGATGTTCTTTTGTCACTCGGCTTGAGACGTAGACTAGTCTCTACACGACTCGATCCTTATTTTGTTTAGGGAGAGGGGGAAGAGAAGAAACAATATTACCAGATCCTTTGTTCAGTTTTCCCACCTGACGTTTGGACTTGTGCTGGTGTGAATATGTCACAATATGACACTTTCACCATACCTTGGATGTGTATACAAGGGATTTCATCCTATATTGGATTTGGATGCAAGGCATTTCACCATACATTTTAGCATACATATTAACATACATTTCAACATACATTTCAACATACATTTCAATATATATTTCAACCTACATCTCAATATACATCTTAATATACATTTCAACATGCATCTAAACATACATTTCAACATACATCTAAACATACATTTCAACATACATTTTAATATATATTTCAACCTACATCTCAATATGCATCTTAATATACATTTCAACATGCATCTAAACATACATATCAACATACATTTCAACATACATTTCAACATACATTTCAACATACATTTCAACATACATTTCAACATACATTTCA
Source organism: Arion vulgaris (assembly GCA_020796225.1). Lineage (NCBI taxonomy): Eukaryota > Metazoa > Mollusca > Gastropoda > Stylommatophora > Arionidae > Arion > Arion vulgaris. Next base: position 20,309,182 of record CM036755.1, read on the forward strand.
ACATACATTTCAACATACATATTAACATAATAAAGGCATGTATTTTATGGTACAGAACATATGTCCACTTAAATAGCAGCACTATTTTTCCCTTTTTTCCTTTTTCTCTTTCTTGTCTTCTTTTTTTCGAGAAATTGTGCGGTTTTAAAAAAAAAAATACATTTCAACATACATTTCCAGGAAATGTGCAATGTAACAATGATGTTTGAAATACATTATAACAATAAGGAAATGTGCAATTTAACAGTGATGTTTGAAATATCAACCACCTTACAAGAAGAGATCAGAGCACCATTTTTAGACTCTGAACCCAACACATAACACTTAATAATCACTTGAACAGAATTCATCCACAACACACTCCAGAGTGCCAACTGTGCGTACATCATCATGAAACCGTTCACCACCACCTTTTCAAGTGTCAAGCACTAGATGACATCAGAAAGACCCTCCTTCCTCCAAGGCCAGATAAATGAAACACATTATACGGGACAAAAGAACAACTTACAAACACATGCAGATACCACTATATAGCATTGGAGCCGAAGGGCAAAAGCTCAAGTACCGCTGGATCATTGAAGAAGAAGAAGAACAGTGATGTTTCCAATTAAAGAGCTTTCAACAATAAGTTTTATTCAGAAGGATCTATATTATGTATGTCTTGTAGTTACCTTCCATACATACACCATATTATGGATGCGGCTTTCTGAAGGAATATTTGTTGGAATAGATGAGCATTGTATGTTTTGATGTAAAATTTTGCTGCATTCCTGCAGGTCCATATGATGTACCTGTATTCTGCGAGCAGTGTAAGTAATTTTGTGTGTATGTCTGGAGTTGTTTTGGGTAGTGTGTTTAGCATGATGGCTCTGTATATATCTATCTTTTTATTTGTGTGTGTTTTGATTATGTTTCGAAGTGATTCTGTGGTTGGTCTGACTGTGCTGCATTGAAAGAATATATGCTCTTCCGTTTCTTGTATGTTTGTTCTGCATAGCTGGCATTTTATTACTTGTCTGGGTCTGTTTGCTACCCGTTCTCTTGTAGGTGTCATGTTGTATATTAGTCTGAATGTTACCTCTCGGGCTTTGATTGGAATGTTTGGGTTGTGTAAGTTTACGAAAGTGTTGGTGTGGTCTGTTATGAAATAGTTATAACCTCTTTTGATTCTGAGGTGTAATGGTGGAGCTTGGAGCTTAACTAAATGTTTATATATTTTTATTATTGTCTGATGTATCAGTTTTTCGTTTCCTTGTATGGCTTGAATGCATGTTTTGTAGAATGTGGGTAAGTGAACCAAAATACCGTGTTTTTAAGGGACTTGGTTTCTTCGTACAGCTTCTCGCGAAGCTCTGTATTATGGGGCCAGGTTTCTTATACCTGCTGTCAGTTGACAATCTTGCAGTACATGTTCTGCCGTCATTTCCGCCTTTTTGCAGGGGCACAGGCTAGTTGTGCACATTTTAAATTTGTTAAACATGTGGGCGCGGAGCTTGTTGTGGCCGGTACGGAGGCGAAGTATGGCAACTTGTTCGATACGAGACAGGTTGCCATACTCCGTCTGCGTACCGGTCACAACCGTTTTTTACAGTGTGGGGTAGCTAACTCCAGGCTCAACCTTCTTAGTCGCCTCTTACGACATGTGTGGCGGGTAACAGTGGTTCTATTATTTACACCCCAAATATGAGCCCTGGTAACCACTCGAGCGTCCAACATTTTGATCCGTACAGTAAATTTGATAGCACACAGCTACTGTATATATTAATCTTAGTTCTAACGCTGTATTGGATATGTTTCCAGACTGTCTAAGTATCATGAATGAGCTTTGTTCCTCATTCAGTCTGCTTTTAATGTTAGATCCAGTTTCTCCTTCGCATCTTATAACACTTCCAAGATACAAAAAAAGGGTTTAAAAGCCGAAGAATTGACTTCATTGCACCGGGTTTTACCCCATACGGCTCGGTTCCTCTCCACAGGAATGGCACGCCACATGCCGAGAGTATTGCACAAATGAACTCCGTATTGAACTCCGTAGCTCCATCAACAATCCTAGGGGTCTCTGAAAAAAATTGCACTCATGAACAGAATGACGCGGTCCGGACTCGAACTTACGACCTTCGACTCACAAGGCAAAAGGCTTAACCACTTAGCCACATGTGAATACAGTTGTATTTGGAAGAATTTTACTTTCTACTTTGATTGGCGCTGTGGTGGCCATGTTCATAGTCATTATTTCTGTTTTATTCTGATTGGTTTTTAACCCAACCATCTTGCTGGTACTGGTTAAGTCGGCAAGCCTTTTCCGTGTTCTCTTTTTTGTATGTGGGATAGAAGTGTCATGTCATTAGCAATGTCTAGATCTTCCCAGATGGATGCCAAACCTGCTGCCTTGCAGGTCGGCTGGGGAAAGCCGAAGGCTGACGGAGAACGAACCCAGTAAACGCTGGCTAAAACTGGATACATCGCCGAAGTATAAGCACCAGAGCTCCAAATGGTGCTGAAGATGTGACGAAACACACCAATGCTAAGGCTGCATGAATCAGATTTCCACATGAATGAGATGTGTGGGGAAATCTGGTACATCAGTCTAAGCGGTGATCGCGAGAGAGAGAGAGAGATGGATGTCAAATTGCAGTAGAATAAAGGGCAGAAAACAAGTTGTCAGTCTTCGCCAGTAGGTCAAAGGATAGACAACAACCTGTAAGGGGGTCTCTGGGGTTAAGTAGTTAAGCGCTTTGCCTTGTGAGTCGAAGGTCTCTGGGGTTAAGTAGTTAAGCGCTTTGCCTTGTGAGTCGAAGATCTCTGTGGCTGAGTGGTTAAGCGCTTTGCCTTGTGAGTCGAAGATCTCTGTGGCTGAGTGGTTAAGCGCTTTGCCTTGTGAGTCGAAGATCTCTGGGGTTAAGTAGTTAAGCGCTTTGCCTTGTGAGTCGAAGATCTCTGTGGCTGAGTGGTTAAGCGCTTTGCCTTGTGAGTCGAAGATCTCTGTGGCTGAGTGGTTAAGCGCTTTGCCTTGTGAGTCGAAGGTTGTGGGTTCGAGTCCAGACCGCGCCATTCTGTTCACGAGCGCAGTTTTTTCAGATAGTTGCTGGAGCTACGGAGTTCGTGCTTTGTGCAATACTCTCGGCAGGTGGCGTGCCAGTTCTGCGGAGAGGACCGAGCGTAAGGGTAAACCCGGTAAAAACGTGTAGAAGTCTTTAAGTTTAGGGGCTACCAAACCAATGTGCAACGTATACATGTTCTTGGCAAAGATTAAACATATCACAAATAGTGATTAAAATTGGTTGTACAGAACGTACGCAAAGAAGAAGAAGAAGAGTGTAAGTGAGATTGAGTTCCTAGTCCTATCGGAGACTGACGATAAAATCTAGATCCCGTGTTCAATTTGAAGACGTAAAAGAACCGTAAGCAGTTGCAAATAGAGAAGAGAAAAAGAACCGTAAGCAGTTGCAAATAGAGAAGAGTAAAAGAACCGTAAGCAGTTGCAAATAGAGAAGAGAAAAAGAAACCGTAAGCAGTTGCAAATAGAGAAGAGTAAAAGAACCGTAAGCAGTTGCAAATAGAGAAGAGAAAAAGAACCGTAAGCAGTTGCAAATAGAGAAGAGAAAAAGAACCGTAAGCAGTTGCAAATAGAGAAGAGAAAAAGAAACCGTAAGCAGTTGCAAATAGAGAAGAGAAAAAGAACCGTAAGCAGTTGCAAATAGAGAAGAGAAAAAGAACCGTAAGCAGTTGCAAATAGAGAAGAGAAAAAGAACCGTAAGCAGTTGCAAATAGAGAAGAGTAAAAGAACCGTAAGCAGTTGCAAATAGAGAAGAGAAAAAGAACCGTAAGCAGTTGCAAATAGAGAAGAGAAAAAGAACCGTAAGCAGTTGCAAATAGAGAGAAAAAAGAACCGTAAGCAGTTGCAAATAGAGAAGAGAAAAAGAACCGTAAGCAGTTGCAAATAGAGAAGAGTAAAAGAACCGTAAGCAGTTGCAAATAGAGAAGAGAAAAAGAACCGTAAGCAGTTGCAAATAGAGAAGAGAAAAAGAACCGTAAGCAGTTGCAAATGAGAAGAGAAAAGAACGGTAAGCAGTTGCAAATAGAGAAGAGAAAAAGAACCGTAAGCAGTTGCAAATAGAGAAGAGTAAAAGAACCGTAAGCAGTTGCAAATAGAGAAGAGTAAAAGAACCGTAAGCAGTTGCAAATAGAAAAGAGAAAAGAACCGTAAGCAGTTGCAAATAGAGAGAGAAAAGAACGGTAAGCAGTTGCAAATGAGAAGAACAGGCGGGATAGCCGATGTCCGGGTTTCATAAGGGATAACTAGACTAAAATTAACATGTCTACAAAATATCTTTACCATCGGTGCACTGCCGCTGAGATCTTTCTGTGTAAGAAAGAGATCGGATCACATATGGTTACTCATTGAAGTGCAATGATGATGGTCCTAACAATCAATCAATCACTATGAAATCTTGTACTATTACGTTCAATTTATCTGATTTCCCATCGCCATTTTTGGGACAATTAAGTCCTTACATGTTGATTTCTTTCTGTAATTATTCTTATTGTCCCTGACCTTCAACTTGCTTAAAAACGAACTCCTTTAACACTATATTACCATTGATTTCGTCACCCGTTCCACTAACCAAAGCTAGTGTACGGTTCACTCAACAGTAGAAACGAACAACTGACTTAAACGAACTTTACACGCTGTGACCTTCCTGACGCGCGTGCTATTATTATTGGAAATTTGAGTTGTGGGAACTAAAGACAAACGAGCGAATTTGAACATTATTCAAATTTGTTTTATTTCCTGAATGAACCAAAAACACGAACGACAACTATCTATATATATATATATATATATATTTATGTGTACCAGATGAATATAAGAAGAAAATACAGCTTTGACTAATATTCAAGGAAAAATTGGGCAAAAAGAAATTCGAAACTATAGGGGTGAAATGAAAATCGTGGCATATCTTTTACCGAACGTAGTCATCAACCACAGTAAACGAGTCGTTGATTTTCTAGGCACCACTTATACGTTCAGTAATTTGTCATTGCTTTCTGAACGGTGAGGTCTATTTTTACCTTTTGTAAAAATCCACGGAAACAAATTTGCTTCCAAACTTGCCCACCGTGGGGTTTGAACCAGGTACGCTTGTGTGTGTGATCGAGCTCACTACCGCTCGAGCTACAGACGCTCACTATAAAGGTATATCGCTGTTATCTACTGAATTAAGTATAATCACCGACGCTGGCGATTATGTCTATCCACCTCTCTCTCTCTCTCTCTCTCTCTCTCTCTCTCTCTCTCCGTGTTGCAGTTAATCAGTTCTGACGCCGATCTTTTGTCGAACTACGATGTCAGATCACCCAACATCTTCTCCCTCTGTCTTCCACAATCTCTTCTTCCCTGAATTTTACCCGTTGTCACCAAATGTTGAGTGGGTTTTAAAGCCGAAGAATTGACTTCATTGCACCGGGTTATACCCCATATGGCTCGGTCCCTCTCTGCAGAAATGGCATGCCACCTATGATGAAATGAAAATCGTGGCATATCCCAAAGGACGTAGCCATCAACCACAGTAAACAAGTCGTTGATTTTCTAGGCACCACTTATACGTTCAGTAGTTTGCCAAAGCACAAACTCCGTAGCTCCAGCAACATTCTTAGGAGTCTCTGGAAAAAAACTTAACTCGTGAACAGAACGGCGCGGTCCCGGGTTTGAACACACGACCTTCGACTCGCTAGGCAAAGTGCTTAACCCCTCAACCAATCAGACCAAATGTTCTAATCCTTCTCTTCGCATTATGTGCCTTAAGAACCTTGATTGTCGGATTCTTATTCTTTTGATAAGGTTTCTTTGTGTGCAGGCCTGATTTAAAACCTCAACATTTGTTTTCTTCACTGTCCGTGGAGTTTTTAGCATTCTTCTGTAAAACATAATCTCTGTTGCTTCCAGCGATCTTATTGATTGTTGGTTCATTGTCCATGATTCGCTGACATACATAAGTATTGGTTCAATATATCACTGGAGTACTCATTTCAGCAGTGCCATTGGTAGTGAATTCTTTTCTGTTTTCTTTATATTCACGTTTAATCCTTTCTTTTCACTTATCAACTGGGTCTCTGTAGTGTAGAGGTTATGTCATTGTCTCTGTAGTGTAGAGGTTATGTCATTGTCTCTGTAGTGTAGAGGTTATGTCATTGTCTCTGTAGTAGCGTAGAGGTTATGTGCTTGTCTCTGTAGTAGCGTAGAGGTTATGTGATTGCCTCTGTAGTAGCGTAGATGTTATGTGCTTGTCTCTGTAGTAGCGTAGAGGTTATGTGATTGCCTCTAGCGTAGATGTTATGTGCTTGCCTCTGTAGTAGCGTAGAGGTTATGTGCTTGTCTCTGTAGTAGCGTAGAGGTTATGTGATTGCCTCTAGCGTAGAGGTTATGTGCTTGTCTCTGTAGTAGCGTAGAGGTTATGTGCTTGTCTCTGTAGTAGCGTAGAGGTTATGTGATTGCCTCTAGCGTAGAGGTTATGTGCTTACCTCTCGTTCCAAAGGTAACGGATTCGCTCCCTCGTGGAACCATCGGGATATTTTCCCAGAGATCCCTGATCTCAGTGTAGGTGAGATCGAGCTCCTAGTCCTATCGGAGACGGCCGATAAAACGTAGGTCCTGTGTTCAATTTGAGCACGTAAAAGAACCCTTGTCAGTTCAAACTCGAGAAGAGTAGGCTGGACAGCCGCTGCCTGGGCAAAATTCATTAGAAAAGACAAAATATATTTAGTACAAAAATATCTTCAAAATTACATTGGGGACCATCGTATGTGCTACGGAGTTCGTGTACTGCCGCTGAGATGGTTACTCCCCGAAGTGCAATGATGATGGTTCTATCACTTAATCAATCACTCAATCAATCAATGTTTGTCTTCTTGTCAACGTGGCTCAGAATCTACTATCTCCTGATAAAACCCACTTTATAGTTCCACATATACTAAATTATATCATAGAATTGTACTAGAATGTATTTGTCATAGATAATGCCATCAGAAATGACTCGTGACATTCGCATTGTGTGAGCGTCTGTAGCTCAAGCGGTAGTGAACTTGATCACAAACCCAAGCGTACCTTGTTCAAACCCCGAGGTGGGCAAGTTTGGAAGTAAATTGTTTCCGTGGGACTTTTACGAAAGGTAAAAATAGACCTCACCGTTCAGAAAGGAATGACAAACTACTGAACATATAAGTGGTGACTAGGAAAATCAACGACTCGTTTACTGTGGTTGATGACTACGTCCTGTAAAGGATATGCCACGATTTTCCTTTTCATTAAAGTAAACGCATATGACTATAATATTGGCATTCGCTATGTTTGCGATATTAAATATTTTGGATAGTCTGGTTTCTGTGGGAGTGGGTAGGGGTGTCTGTACGGGAAATGATGTGGGAGAATGTAGGGGTTGACGCTTCAGGTGGCTGATGAAATCGTTTAGCTTAAGCTTGTACTTTACTGTAAGCACGCAAAAATTCAGCAGTCGGTAAATAGATGATAAAATGGTGGCCTGAGAGAAAGACAGAGAGATAAAATAAAATCAAGCAGGAGGAAATGGTGAGCAAACGAGAATGTGTGAGAGAGAGAGAGAGATAGAAAGATAGAGATAAAGTATTAGTGTGTACGCCTGAGCGATAGTCTGTCAAGAAGACGACAAGAGCAATCGCAATGAGACTCCGATTTGATGGATTCATAGAATCATCACCATTGCACTTGGGTGCTCCGATCTTTTTCGTACACAGGAAGATCTTAGCTACAGTGCACAAACTCCGTAGCACCGGCGAGGGTCCCAGATGCAATTTTGAAGATGGTGAAAATATTTTTATAGGAATTTTATTTTTAATCTTTTCTAATGAACTTTGCCTGGGCAGCGGCTTTCCAGCCTGCTCTTCTCAATTTTGAGCTGCCAATGATTCTTTTACGTGCTCAAATTGAACATGGGTCCTACGTTTTATCGTCCGTCTCCGATAGGACTAGGAACTAACTCTCACCTACAATTCTTCTTCTTCTTCAGCGCTCTCTGGTCATACGCTTAATTTACTGTGGACCACAAACTAGACAGTCAACTTCAGGTCTGTCAAGTTTCCCCAAACTTAGTTTTCGGGTCGACTGGGTGTGGCCACATGTTGCTTCTCAGCTTCCCCAGGAGAGGACAGTCTGGCAGGACATGCTCTGGTGTCTCACCTACAATGAGATCAGGAATCTCTGGAAAACATATCTAGATAGCTCCACGAGGCAGCGAACCATCATCATCATCATCAGGTTCCATCTCCACATTGAAGGGTTGACTGCAATGAATCTCCAACATCCTCTGTCTTTCGCCTTGGTGTTGCACTCTGCCAGACTGTAACGTGTCCATTTCTTAAAGTTTATCTCCCACTTATCTCTCTGTCTTCCTCTTGCTCTCCCCACAACTTCCCTCTAGTAAAGATTTTATCATGGTGTCATGTCTTTTTATGTGTCTAAAATACTTTACTTGTCTGAATTTATTTCTCTTAATAATTGTTTCTTCATGCCTAGTTTTTCTAAAACTTATTTATTTTTCTGTTTTTCTGTCCATGAAACTCTGCCTATTCTTCTACAGGGTGTTCAACTTAAAAGCAGCCCCACTGATAAATAGAAATTTGCCAGATACGCATTGCATCTCGTCTATTTACTATTTAAACCGGTTATGACTAGCTGGTCCTACGTCACATTTGTTCATCGCCCCTTCCCGCACTACAATTACACACCATCACACAACCTTGACCTACGTCATAACTGAACCTTCCATTTCCATACATATATGCCAGATTAGCTCCATTCACAGGCTGCTTTTAAGTTGAACACCCTGTATATGTCCACATCTCAAATGCATCAATTCTGTGTTTTCTAACTGCTTGTTCATTGTTCATGTTTCCGGGCCATACATTAATATAGGATATATAGCATTTGCTCATTCTCATTTTTAGCCTGTTTGTAATTTGTAAACGCGTCCAAAGGTAAACAAACATTTTGAAATATGGATTGAAAGGCTTAACCTCTTTACCATAAAGAACACATTATGCCTAGAACTTTTGTTTACGACGTGATACTGCCAGTCTGAAAATGTACACAGAAAATAAGCAACAAAACAATAGGTGACGTCACGCATTGTCTATTTTTATCTTTGCCCTCTGTGAAATCAATTGAGTGACCGAATTTATTCAACATAACTAAGTCAATGAAATCTTCCTCTTCTTCGAAAGCTTCACATCGACCACTTGTTAAACTAATCTTTGTGATATGTATGTGATCTGAGCCTAAGAGAAATTGTACGTTGTGACAGTTATATACCTACAACTAGGCCAGCACATTCGATTTCTGCGACCCTTTTTATTTACTAGGGTAGTTTCCCTAGGTCATACATCAGTCACCTCTTACGGCATGCCTTGTAGGTGGCAGTGTTACTATTCTTTGCTCCCCTTGCGAGCCCCGGCAACACACTGACAAAACAATAAATGAAGTCACGCATTGACTAGTTTTATCTTTGACTTTTGTGAAATCAATTGAGTCACCGAATTTATCCAGCATAACTAAATGTAAACAGCACGACCGATTTCTTGCGAACAGACACAACTAAATCTGTTTTGAAAACAACTTACAATTTTTAACTTCTGATCGCTCGTGTGTTGCCGGGGGCTCACACGGGGAGCAAAGAATAGTACCACTGCAACAGAGACTCTAATGGTTTTGCCACTTGGTGAGAATGAACCCGAATACACTAATTGGAAGAACGTACCCTGGGAAGACAGATCTCGTCAGCAGGGGACTGCAACTGTCTAGAGAACAACCTCAAAAAAGATGTCCTCAGAAACGGAATGTGTCAGCCATTATTGGCGGGAGGAATCGACACATACGAACAACTCAAATGGCCATTCGCAAATATTTATATAACTGTGGTGCCACCACCATGGGAAACAGCCAGGTGGTGGTGGGACCGAACCCCCTGCCTCGAAGGGGTCCACCCTTAGCTACTGGCGGCCCTGTTGATTCTTGCAAAGCCAGGGGAGGACAGGGTATTAACAGACACCAGAGCATATCCTGCAAGACTGTCCTCTTCTGTGTGAGCTGAGAAGCAACATGTGGCCACACCCAGTCGACCTGAAAACTAAGCTTTGGGAAACCTGACAGACCTGAAGCTGTCTGCCCAGTTTGTGATCCACAGTAAATTAAGCGCATGACCAGAGATCACTGAAGAAGAAGAAGAAGGAAGAACGTACAACCTGAAAATGAAATCATCAAGAAGAAGAGGCAGACAAAGAAAAAGATGGATGATGGGGTTAGACATTTCAAAACTCCATAATACCACAGCATATCAAGTGACCTAGCGTGCACTATCTCGGAAACCGTTCATCAGTTAAACCTGCTACGCCTAATGGCAAAAAAGCGGAGACGAACAAAAGAAAGATAGATTCAAAATCAATTGATGTGGCGTCATTCTGTATAACAGATTTGTCTTTAAATGGATTACCAAGAAAAATGATACAGCATATGCTACAGTACTAGATAGCTCATATAATTACGACATTGCGGTTGGTGGAAACGAGCGATACTGCCAGGTTGGCTTTCATATCAAAGCTTTGTTTAATGAAAAAGTTCACACGGAATGACAACATAAGCAGAAAAAGTGATCGAGGTTGCCGTTAATCACGATCTGTGCAGGGGCGTAGTGCAACTTCACTAAGAGCAGATGTCGGGTTGAAATTTCAGAAAATCTACTTTTTCACGTCACGTGAAACTTTGTCAATCTGACATGCTCATCGTTGCCAGGTGTGTTGAAATTCTTCTCTTCTCCTTCTTCAGCTATCTCTGGTCATGCGTTTAGTTTACTGTGGACCACAAACTGAGCAGTCGGCTTCAGGTCTGTCAGGTTTCACAAAAGCTAGGTTGTTAGGTCAATTAGTTGTGGTCATATGTTGCTTCTAAGCTCGCCCGTGTGGTGCTGGGGTCCGCAAGGCAAGCAAAGAATAGTACCACTGTGACCTACATGGCATGTCGTAAGAGGCGACTGATGTAGGGCCCCTGAAAGCTACCATAGTGAATAAAAAACGTCGCAGAAATCAGATGTGCTGGCCTACTTGTAGGTGCGTAACTGACAAAACGTACAATCGCTCTTAGGCTCGGATCACTTAAAAATCACACAGAATGATTAACAAGTGGTCGATATTGAGCGTTCGAAGAAGAAGTAGAAGCTTCTCCGCTCACACATGAGAGGACAGTCTTGCAGGACATGCTCTGGTGTGTTGAAATGAGATGGGATCCCCTGCTTTACAACAATCTTTGGTCTACAGGCTGTGTTCTGTACTTGACGCTGTATCCTGCAGAGTTCTTCTTTGTGTTCGTTCTTTACGACCAATTTTAATCACTCTTTGTGATATGTTTGATCTTTGCCAAGAACGTGTATACGTTGCACATTGGTTTAGTAGGCCCTTAAACGCATAGACTTCTACATGTTTAGGACATGTGCATCCGATTTCAGCCAAACCTCCTTAGTCGCCTCTTACGACATCCTTGGCAGGTAACAGTGGTATTCTTTACACCCCAGATTTGGGCCCCGGTAACCACTCAGGCGCATCCTGCAGAGTTAAGATCCGCTATACTTTTGTTTAAGAAGGCCTAAAAATGGGAAATTAGTAGCCAGCTGATGAGCCGTAGAACACTCTAGCCAACCCCACGTCGCAGTAGTGTAGACCGGGAAACTTTGACAGCGATGTCCAAGGCTAACGAAGACCTGGCTCGTCTAATGGAATAGGCTGCCTTAGGTTAGGTTTTTAAAAAAACTTATGTAGGAAGACGAAACCGAATAAAGCGAACATGCAGAAATCTGATTGATTGATATGACACTTTGATGAGTAACCATGAGCGCTCGAATCTCTTTATTAAACAAGAAGATCTAAGCGGCAGAGCATTAACTCTGTAGCACATGCGAGGGCTCCCGATGTAATTTTAAAGATGGTGAACAAACAGATTTAGTATGAATTTTTTCCTAATGTTTTTTCCCAATGTTTTTGCCGGTCTGCGGCTTTCCAGCTTGCTCTTCTCAATGTTGAGCAGTCATTTGTTCTTTTGCATGCTCAACTTGAACATGGGACCTACTTTTTATAATTCATCTCCGATAGGACTAGGAGCTCGATCTCACCTACACTGAGATCAGGGATCTCTGGGAAAATATCCAGATGGCTCCACGAAGTAGCGAACCGAGAAGCTTTGAAACGATAAGCGGATGTTCTCTCCTACGGGTCTGTAGACTACTCTGTGATCTGTATGTGATCTGAGCCTAAGAGTGGATGTAGGTTGTGCCAGTTATGCACCTACAAGTAGGCCAGCACATCAGGTTTATCCGACGCTTCTTATTTACTAAGGTAGTTTACCTAGGCCCCTAACTCAGTCGCCTCTTACGACATGCATTGTAGGTGGCAGTGGTACTATTCGTCGCACCCCTTGTGAGCTCCGACAATGCACGAGCCGTTATCAGCATAAATCAAATGAAGATATATGAAGCGCCAACTTTTAGCGTGTTTACGGTAAACTTTACATGACCAGTCGCTTCCCAGACCCTGAGGATAACGAAATACCTGGCAACCTCAGTTACTTACTATCTGGCGCAAAAATGTACGAGTATAAATGGGGAAACGATCGTCGGTATTCATTATTTACTTTCTACGAGGGAACGACGAGTGCAGTTAAGCTTGAGACTCACAACTGTTATACGGAACTCAGAAATATCATTTGTTTACAAAAATATAAACAACTACACAAGGTGTCTATATATTTAATTTTAAAATGTCTGCGACAATTCAACGAGGACTATGCTGGGCGCTTACTGCTCTACATGTAAGTACTTTTCGTGTGCAAGTTTTTCACTAAGATTTGAGTACTAATATAACCAAAATATTTGAGGTTGAACTTTGAACACAGAAAAGTTCGTGTTTCCAAGTTTCTTTTTATACTTAGTAAATAGCAGTTTTCACAAACAGGCTAAAAATTAGAATGATCAAATGCTATATATATCCTATATTAATGTATGGCTCGGAAACATGGACAATGAACAAGCAGTTAGAAGACAGAATTGATGCATTTGAGATGTGGATATATAGAAGAATAAGCAGAGTTTCATGGACAGAAAAACAGACAAATAAACAAGTTTTAGGAAAACTAGGCATGAAGAAACAATTATTAAGAGAAATAAAATTCAGACAAGTAAAGTATTTTGGGCACATAAAAGGCATGACACCATGATAAAACATTTACTAGAGGGGAAGTTGAGGGAGGAAGAGCAAGAGGAAGACCGAGAGATAAGTGGGAGGAAACTTTAAGAAATGGACAGGTTACAGTCTGGCAGTGTGCAACACCAAGGCGAAAGACAGAGGATGCTGGAGATTCATTGCAGCCAACCTTCGATGTGGAGACGGCACCTGATGATGATGATGATGAAATAGCAGTTTGCCATTTTTTATTATTTTTGTGAATTTTTCTGCGAACGCCCCATCCATATCGACCACTTATTAAACCACTCTTTGTGGTTTAGGTTTGTATGTGATCTGAGCCTAAGAGCGATTGTGCATTGTGCCAGTTATGCGCCTACGGGTGCCTAGGCTAACACATTCAATTTCTGCGCGCTTTTTATTTACTAGTGTAGCTCCCTGGGTCCTTTTCCTTCCTTTGTGTATTCATTGCTCTTTAACGATCATTTTTTGCCGTATATTTGGGCTATATAATCTTCGCCTAAGCTTGTCTACACTATGCGCTCTGTCTGACTATGTGAGGTCCTTCCGAATTAGGAGCATTTTCAGCCATTAGGAACACAGACGCTCGATCAAATTTCGGCGATTTTTGTGAGTTAATTCCTAATAAAAAATTATTTATTTGAGGATGTACTACAGTATTTAATTTTCGTTTAAAATTATTGTATTATTATTTATTTGTTGTGGTTTCTGTGGCTTAGCGGTTGGTGGTCGCCTTGCCTTGCGTTTTGTGGTCGCCTTGCCTTGCGTTTTGTGGTCGCCTTGCCTTGCGGTTTGTGGTCGCCTTGCCTTGCGTTTTGTGGTCGCCTTGCCTTGCGGTTTGTGGTCGCCTTGCCTTGCGTTCCGTAAGACAAAGGTACTCGATTCGCTCCCTCGTGGAGCCATGGGGGTATTTTTCTAGAGATCCTTGAACTTAGTGTAGATGAGATCCAGTTCTAAGTCCCGACAAAACGTAGGTCCCGTGTTAAATTTGAACACAAAAAGAAGAACTAGTTGCAGTTCAAAATCGAGATCAGGCTGGAAAACCGCTTCCCAGGCAAAATTCATTATAAAAATTAAAATTCCTACGAAAATATTTTCACCATCTTCAAAATTAAATCGAGGACCTCACTTCACGGATGCTACGGAGGTCGTGCACTGTAGCTGACATCTTCCTGAGTAAGAAATAGATCTAAGCACACATGGTTACTCACCGAAGTGCAATGATGATGGTCCTATCAAGCAAGCAATCAAGTCTCTATATTTTGATTCCTTTTTGTGACCAAACTAGAATTCTATATTTTTGCATTCAACTTTTTTTAAAATTTTCTGATTAGGTTACGCCAGAAAATTCAAAGACTGAGACAACCAGAGATGATTCGGCTCTTCATAAATCTTACACCAATGGACCCACAGAGTTAAGTTCAGACTTTGAAAACTCTGAAAATATCCAACCAACTTTCTCACGAAAGATTATTGCAGACCACTGCAGCAGCGAGTCATGTTGGATGGTGATTAACAACAAAGTTTATGATGTTACCAGATTTCTACGAGTGGTGAGTTTAAACTTGTGTGTTCGTTTGTCAGATTTAGCAGCTTGTAGAATTGATGGCTAATATATGTGTCAACGGCCACAACTTTGAATGTCTTGGGGCATTACTGACAAGTGACTGGAATGCTATAAAAGTAATTAAAAGAAGGCTGAGCATTGCTTTACAAAAACTAAAAGAACTAACTAACCTATGGATGGGAACTGAAGAACAAAAATCACGTGTTTAAGATTAAGAGCCTGCGTTTTTCCCTTGGCAACATATGGTTGTGAGACATGAACCATCGACAAAGCAGTGATCATTAATGCCTTTGAATGCAAATGTTACAGAAGAGTACTAAGAATATCATGGACAGAGAAAGAACAAATGCTTCTGTTCTGCAACAGCTTGATATTAAAGAGAGTTGGCTTAAGGAAAGAGCATAACATCAAGGAAAATAAAATATTTCGGACACATCAAACGACGTGGGTGCATAGAGAAGATAATTCTGGAATGAATGATGTCTGGAAGAAGAATGAGAGGAAGACCTAAAAGACGATGGGTACAATATATCATTGACGATCTGAGAATGATTGCTGCTGACGCCGGTCAACTTGCACAGAACAGAGAGTTTTCAGGACTGCTGTCATGGTAGCCAAGTTCCGGAAGGGACAAGCTACTAGATGATGATGATAATGATAAAAAATGTAGTTATATTATAGTTTTGATAGTTTATGATTTATTTGAATTTGTAATGACTAACTGGGGACTAAATGCTTTGAATGTTTGTTTTGTTTCAGCACCCTGGTGGTGATGATATTATGCTGGAGTATGGAGGTCACGATGCAACCTCAGCTTTCATAGACAAAGGTCACAGTCTGGATGCTTGTGACATGTTATCTGAATACTTAATAGGAAATGTGACAAAGGTAAACCATATCTTTCAGTCGCAAGAAAAATATAAACATTTTGGATATTTTCCGCCTGTGTCTTCTTCTTCTTTGCGTTCTTTCTTTACGACCAATTTTAATTCTCTTTGTGATATGTTTGATCTTTGCCAAGAACGTGTATACGTTGCACAATGGTTTGGTAGGCCCCTAAACGCATAGACTTCTGCACGTTTAGGACACGTGCATCCGATTTCGTCCACTCCTCCTTAGCCGCCTCTTACGACATGCGTGGCAGGTAACAGTGGTTCTATTCTTTACACACCCACATTTGGGCCCCAGTAACCACTCAGGTGTCCCCTGTGTCTGGCCGAATGAATTAGAGGGCAGCTCTCATGCTGGAGACCCGCGTGTTCAATCCACGGTACGGCCAATCATTTTTTTTCTGTTATGGGCATAAAAGAAAAATCTTAACCTCAACAGATTTGCGGCGACTGCACTAGCCATGCGGCTATTAAATAAATTCCTCAGGTTCCCATTCCACCTGTCCTACACCGTCCTAAAAAAAAGCGGTACCACAGGCAATAACGGCAGTTTTTTCCCGCCTGTTTTGCTGGGACCTCCCATGGGGAGCAAAGAATAGTAACGCTGCGACCTGCAAGGCATGTCGTAAGAGGCGACTGAGGTAGGGGCCTAGGAAGCTATCCTAGTAAATAAAAAGCGTCGCAGAGATCTAATGTGGGGCCTACTTGTAGGCGCATAACTGACACAACGTACAATCGCTCTTAGGCTCAGACAGGGCTGTGCCGTGCTATGATACAGAGAGGGGCACCGTAAGGGGGCGACATAAGCAGCGAAATTACAATCACAATTGAAGGTTATTTACAAGAAAAAACATTTAAGAGGCGGCATTTCGAAGACTTGCATCATACTGAGAAGATATACCGCATGTCCCTGGGCTCAGATTACATACAAATCACAAACAGTGGTTTAACACGTGGTCGATATGGAGCGTTAGAAGAAGAAGTTGAAGAAGAATGTAACTTTAGCCATAAAACACCGTTATGTCATATCTGTTAAGTGAAGCAAGACATTGGCAATATTATTATAAAACACCGTTATGTCTTATTTGTTAAGTGAAACAAGACATTGGCAATATTATTATAAAACACCGTTATGTCATATCTGTTAAGTGAAGCAAGACATTGGCAATATTATTATAAAACACCGTTATGTCTTATTTGTTAAGTGAAACAAGACATTGGCAATATTATTATAAAACACCGTTATGTCTTATTTGTTAAGTGAAACAAGACATTAGCAATATTATTATAAAACACCGTTATGTCTTATTTGTTAAGTGAAACAAGACATTGGCAATATTATTATAAAACACCGTTATGTCTTATTTGTTAAGTGAAACAAGACATTGGCAATATTATTATAAAACACCGTTATGTCATATCTGTTAAGTGAAACAAGACATTGGCAATATTATTTTCTTTTCTTCTTCAGGCTGATTGGTATCCCGAGATTAACTTCACATAAACACAAGGCAATACAAATGGACTAGTATGCTGTTGTTGGTGGTTCTCTTACCACATCAATAATATAGAAACAACCATAGCTCTGCTGATTGGCTGTAATCATTTCAGTGGACAGTCGTGATTGGCTGGAGTTAAGTTCTGATTGAAGCCATTAATTTGACTTAATTCTGATTGACTGGAGTCATTTTAGTGGACAGTCGTGATTGGCTGAAGTTGCTGAGTTCTGATTGGAGCATCATCTATTACAGGAATAATTTGACAATCCTGATTGGCTGAAGTTATTACCTTTTGTTATATTCCCACCTAATTTAGCATACTGCATATCAGTCGCTAGTCTGCCCCAGGGCATTGACGCCTGTAATTTACAATTGAGCACTTTTTCTTGTTTTTTTTTTTTTTTACAGAATACATTTTTATTTTTTTATTTTTATGACGTTATACATTTTGAACATCATTAAAGATTATGAACATCAGGTGGTACGATAAGATAACCAACTCTACTGCAACGTTTAAATCTGCCTTCCATCATGGGCATGCTCAGCAGTAGACGACTAAGATGGTTGGGGCATGTGAGAAGAATGGAAACTTGTCGCATACAAAACTGATGTTGTTCTATAAACTTATGGAGGAAGAGGCACTAGGGCAGACCACTGCTCAGAAAAGTATGTCTGCAAGACCTCAATGAAGAACTTGTCTATAGGTCCCAGCACATGGGAAAAACTAGCTGATGTGGAAAGTGGAAAGCGATATTGCGCAAGGGTGCAGTCTTTTGAGAAGAGACTTATGTGAGCTAAAAGACAAGAGAGAAAAGCGAAAGCTCAAAAGTTGTCACAGTAAAACACTTGCCAATTGACCGTCTGTAAAGACAAGAGAGACATGCGACAACTTAAAAGTTATCACAGTAAAACACTTGCCAATTGACCGTCTGTAAAGACAAGAGAGACATGCGACAACTTAAAAGTTGTCACAGTAAAACACTTGCCAATTGACCGTCTGTAAAGACTAGAGAGACATGCGACAACTTAAAAGTTGTCACAGTAAAACACTTGCCAATTGACCGTCTGTAAAGAAGAAAAAGGCCATAAATGTATATATAAATAATTTTTGAATATACGTCCTGTTGCCAATTTGTACTGCCAAATCAAACTTCATTCACCCGGAAAAGTGTGTTAGGCTGTGTCACAATTTGAAGCGAGGGTATTTGCGTCTTCAGGTCTGACATTTTTAGAATATCATTTTTGGGGACTGAGCTCGTCTTGTCTGTAATGATCTGTGATCATTACTCAGCCGATACTACAGAGATGTAATCTTTTAACATGGCCTCCACCTGAACGTTAAGAGACATGGGAACTAAGTACAAAGACAGATAGTCACATACAGGGGCGGCTGGTCATTAAGGGCCAGTGGGGCCCGGACCCATCAAAAATAATGAGTAGCGTGTATTTATTATTTTAGAATTTATATAATATAAAATATAACCTAATCCAAACCATGATTTTTCCGAAAATGTTTGTCTGGCCCCTCCAACAAAAATGATTATGAGCCGCCACTGATCACATAATAGGTTTCGACGGAAAGATGTATCAGAAAAAATTCTCACAATTCGTTGGGATCAAAGAATAGCAAATACTGAGATCAATCAATCAAGTGCCATGCCTGCCGGCGTAGGCGATCATGTCTCTCCACAACTCTCTTTGCTT
This sequence comes from Arion vulgaris, assembly GCA_020796225.1. Classification (NCBI taxonomy): domain Eukaryota; kingdom Metazoa; phylum Mollusca; class Gastropoda; order Stylommatophora; family Arionidae; genus Arion; species Arion vulgaris. Next base: position 20,328,117 of record CM036755.1, read on the forward strand.
GGTGCATGTAATCAGTTCTGACGTCGATATTTTGTCGAACCATGATGTCAGGCCATCCAACATCTTCTCCCTCTGTCTTCCACGATCTCTCCTTCCCTGAATTTTACCTGTAGTCACCAAATGTTCTAAACCTTCTCTTCGCATTATATGCCCGAAGAACCTTGATTGTCGAATTCTTATTCTTTTGATAAGGTTTCTTTGTGTGCAGGCCTGATTTAAAACCTCCACGTTTAATACTGAGATCACCCAGCGAATATATGGCCCTTTTCATCTTTACAGACGGTCAATAGGCAAGTGTTTTACTGTGACAACTTCTGAGTTTTCGCTTTTCTCTCTTGTTGTTCAGCTCGTACATAAGTCTCTTCTCAAAGACTCTGCGCCCTTCCGTAATTTGGCTTTCCACACAACTCTGTCATCTGCTAGTCCCTCCCATGTGCTGGGATCTATAGAAAAGTTTTTCATTGAGGTTTTGCAGACATCTTTATATCTGAGCAGTGGTCTGCCCTGGTGCCTCTTCCCTCCGAAAGTTCACAGAACAACATTTGTTTTGGTATGCGATAAGTTTCCATTCTTCTCCCATGTCCCAACCATCTTAGTCGTCTACTGCTGAGCATGCCCATGATGGAAGGCAGATTTGCACGTTGCAGTACTTCAGAGTTGGGTTATCTTGTCGTACCACCTGATGTTCATAATCTTGCGGAGACATCGAAGGTGAAAGATGTTAAGTCTCCTCTCGTGTCTTGAGTAGGCTGTCCATGTTTCTGAGCCATATAGTAAAGAACTAATTACACAGGCTCGATATATTTGAGTCTTCGTCTGCAATGTCAATTTTTGTTTGTCCCACGCTCGCTTTGATAGTATGCCGAATGTAGTAGCGCACTCCTATACGAGCGTTGATTTCTTCATCAAGAGAAAGACTGGCAGTGACCGTGGACCCAAGATAGCAGAATTTTTGCACTGGTGTTAGATGGTTGCCATTTAAAGTGATATTTGATGTCTTGCCTCCCTGACATAATACAACTGTTTTGGAGACACTTATTGTCAGAGAAAGAGGTCGCATGCCTTTGACAAATTATTAATTGGGCATTGCAGTGTAGTCTCACTGTGGGCGACTAAGGCAGCATCGTCAGCGAAAAGGAGGTCCTTGAGAAGTATTTCCGTTGTTTTTGTCTTGGCTCTTAAGCGAGCCAAGTTAAACAGTGAACCATCAGATCTAGTGCGGATGAAAACATCACCATCAGCGTCCCAGCGAATATGCATCAACAATATCAATGAGGAAATAAAAAGGAGATGAAAGTGGTTGGGACAAACATTAAAAAATTTGACTTACTGGAACGAAGCTACTTATGAAACTCAAAGAGCTTCTATGTATAACCTGAAGCAAAGTGGTAGTTTGAAGCTATTGTTGTTATACTATGATATAGCAGACAGAAGAATGGGGAATAAATGAATATATTGGTGCTATAATCTGATGAATGATAGAAGAATGGGTAATAGATGAAGCTATTGTTACTATAATTTGATGGCAGACAGAAGAATGGGGAATAAATGAATCATATAGATAAATGAATCAATTGGTGCTATGTTTAACTGATGGCAGAAGCACTGCAAAGATGTGAATCCCATATTTCATTTACTCTATTCATGCAGTGATTTTAGGACAAGGAAACAATGAATAATATACTTAACTTTCTCCTGCCATTTTGTTCTATTCTAGAACTTATTTCTATACAGCGCTGACTATAATGTTCTCATTGTAACTAACCTTACAACTTTTTTGAATTTTGGCTTAGTAAATTCATTTTCTCTTGTTATTTCTTCTTCACCCTTTGACCCTAGGAAGGAATAGGTCCACAACCAAGGTCTTCCAAGCGCACCTATCCAAGGCCATCTTTTCCAGATCTCTCCACTCTCTCCCCATTTTCTTGTATTCCGTCTCCAGCTCCTGTCTCCAGGTGTTACTGGGTCTTCCCCTACCTCTATTGCCCTGGGGGTTCCATCGGAGAGCTTGTCTTGTGATGCTGTTAGGGGTTTCCTCAGTGTGTGTCCAATCCATCGCCACCTTCTGTCTCTTGTTATTCCCTTTACAATATATTGCTGGTCTCCAGTTATCGAGAACTATCATCATAGCATTCCGGACAAATCCATAGGTGCTCTGATCCCCGCCTCAGCAAATCCAGAAGTGTCCACCAGCAGTTCGATGCTGATTAATCAACCTTTTTTGCATATTTGGTGTGTCGTTCTTTTCGGGCTGTACCAGTATCGACCCATATCTCTCTCAATCTGGTCAGCGACTGGGATTCACAACCCTGAAACTCCTCTGTTCAAAAAGACTCTCTCAATGCGTTAAGAATGTCATTTTGGTCCATTGCATCTCCCTCTGCTTTGGTAGCCATGTCTGCCAATCTATCAGCTGGTTGCTGGTCTTCTTTGTCTCTAATATTTTGTTTGACATGATAAGGTTTCTCTCTCTCTCTCACGCGATCACCGCCCAGACCGATGTACCACATTTCCCTATAAATTCTATTCATGTGGAAATCTGATTCATGCAGACTTAGCACTGGTGTGTTTTACGTCACATCTTCAACACCATTTGGAGCTCTGGTGCTTATCCTTCGGCGATGTGTCCGGTTTCAGCCAGCGTTTACTCGGTTCACTCTCAGTTCTGTAGCCATCTAGTGTTTTTTACGGTATGAGGTAGCTAGCCCCACGTCTTACCTCCTTAGTCGCCTCTTACGACATGCGTGGCAGGTAACATTGGTTCTATTCTTTACATCCCAATTTGGGCACTAGTAACCGGTAACCGAGCGATGATAAGGTTTAAGTCCCTTAGATACCTCTCAAGTCGTCGAAGGTCGGCCTGCATGACGATGGACACCAAATGCTAAAGTAATCTTTTACGCAAAAATCAGTCAGAAGCGTCAGTCCAGGCTAACGCCCGAATTCATAGCGGGCTAACGCAAAGTAGACGTCCCTTAGATAACCATTGATATTCACACCTACAGATAAGCATAAATGTCCTTTTATTTCTACCTAAATACAGGCATCCAGTTTGTAACGGGTTAAAATGATATTCACACCTACAGATAAGCATAAATGTCCTTTTATTTCTACCTAAATACAGGCATCCAGTTTATAACGGGTTAAAATGATATATAACGTAAGTGTGTTCATGTAAGATGTATTTATAAATATCAGTTTTATATGGATGACACATTTATGAATTGTAATAAATGTATATACATTTGATATTTTTAATAATAAAAATATGGCAGCACAAATGTTCATATTTCACAATACTGATTTTTATTTGTGTTTTGTTATTCATTTGTCAGTATTCTTTTTCTTTTAACTCTCCATATCAATCATTTGTTCAATCATTCTTTGTGATTTCTATGTGATCTTAGCATAAGATATTGCATTCTGTGCTAGTTATGCGCCTACAAGTAGGACAGCACATCCGATTTATGCGACGCTTTTTATTTACTAGGGTAGCTTTCCTAGGTCCTAACTCACTCGCCTCTTATGACATGCTTTGTAGGTCGAAGTGTTACTATTCTTTGCTTCCCTTGGGAGCCCTGGCAACACACGGGCGGTAACATGTGTCAGTAATTATTCTTATTCTGTCGTCACACTGTTACCGGGTTGTTGCCCAGTGTCGTCACACTGTTACCAGGTTGTTGCCCAGTGTCGTCACACTGTTACCAGGTTGTTGCCCAGTGTCGTCACACTGTTACCAGGTTGTTGCCCAGTGTCGTCACACTGTTACCGGGTTGTTGCCCAGTGTCGTCACACTGTTACCAGGTTGTTGCCCAGTGTCGTCACACTGTTACCAGGTTGTTGCCCAGTGTCGTCACACTGTTACCAGGTTGTTGCCCAGTGTCGTCACACTGTTACCGGGTTGTTGCCCAGTGTCGTCACACTGTTACCAGGTTGTTGCCCAGTGTCGTCACACTGTTACCAGGTTGTTGCCCAGTGTCGTCACACTGTTACCGGGTTGTTGCCCAGTGTCGTCACACTGTTACCAGGTTGTTGCCCAGTGTCGTCACACTGTTACCGGGTTGTTGCCCAGTATCGTCACTCTGTTACCAGGTTGTTGCCCAGTGTCGTCACTCTGTTACCAGATTGTTGCCCAGTGTCGTCACTCTGTTACCAGGTTGTTGCCCAGTGTCGTCACTCTGTTACCAGGTTGTTGCCCAGTGTCGTCACACTGTTACCGGGTTGTTGCCCAGTGTCGTCACACTGTTACCGGGTTGTTGCCCAGTGTCGTCACACTGTTACCGGGTTGTTGCCCAGTGTCGTCACACTGTTACCGGGTTGTTGCCCAGTGTCGTCACACTGTTACCGGGTTGTTGCCCAGTGTCGTCACACTGTTACCGGGTTGTTGCCCAGTGTCATGGTTTTCTGTTTTTGTCTTGCGCTGTTCTAGTGTCTTGGGGATAGATATATTTTTTTTTTTTAGACAAGATTCTGCTATGTATCTACCCATCTTTTTCGTGGTCTTCCTCTCGCCTTCTTTCCTGATGTTCTTTTCTAGAAGACTATACTGTAGAATTTGGTTGCATTCTTATTAAGTAGTCAACCCACTTCATTCTTTGTTTCTTAATGTAATTCAAGTATTGGCAGTTGATTATAGAAAAGAATAGGCTGCAATGCTGCTGTCTGGACAATTCGTTAATTGTAAAAATACAGTTCCTTCAAACATTTTCCCCATTAAAAAAATTACATTAAGGATGCTCGCCGGTGCTATGTAACTCGTTCACTGCCGCTGAGATTTTCTTGTGTAAGAAAGAGATCAGAGCACTTATGGTTACTCCCCGAAGTGCAATGATGATGGTTCTATCTATCAATCTCGAGATGGTCTCTCGGTTGTTTTTGAGTTTGTGCTCTGTCCAGCTTTGTGTCTGCATTTACCGTCAGCAAATATCTTGTCCTGAGCAGAGCTTTACTCCCCTAACAGTCCTTCGGTATTTCACTCTCTCCTAATTCAGATGTCGATACACGTGATAACAAAGTACTGTAGTTTTACAAAATACAAAAACAATAAACAGCAACGTTTCGATCAAAAGGCTTTTATCAAGCAAACGAAACAACAGGAGTGACGAATTGTACAGCACACTGCAAAAAAACTTTGACCACCTTTCTAGCTTTCTAACGAACGAAGGGAAGTAACAATGAAATTATTTTCTTTTCTCTAATTCTGTTTCGCATCACATCGTCAGGATAATAATAGATTTCTAGAACGGGATTTTGTGTGCGCTTCACAAGCGATGTTTTTCGTCACCTCTGTTATCTCTGAAGTCCACCTTTTGTGTGGAAGACCTTTTGCTTTGTATCCACTATCGGAGTAACATTGCTCTTTGAGGTGCACTGTCTGTTGGTAATCTGCTTATGTGGCCGAACCATTTAATTTATTATTACTTGCTGAAGTTCAGTACTGATGTTGTACTCACTTTTTTTCCTGGTGTCTTCATTTCTAATGAGATTATCAACCCGAAATATTAGGGCTGGACCTAGTACCAAAATTAGGATATTTAATATTATCCATGTTAAAGCAGTTCTGATTTATGGGTCATGAAAATGGAGAACGACTAAAACAATAACGCATAAATGGTAAACATTCATCAATTGGTGTCTGCGCAGAATAGGGGGACTGAGGTTGTAATATATAGTTACAGTTGATCAACATCATTTTCATGCCTACTCTGTGTTACCAGAGCCAAACATGGACAATGAGGAAAGCACAGTTGTAAAAAATAACTACATGTGAAATGCGACGACTACGAAAAGTTACCAATAACACCAGAAAAGACAGTCACCAACATCAGCATAAGAAAGAAAGTTGGACAGAACCTTGCTTGCATTACATTGAGAAACAAAGTCACCAACATCAGCATAAGAAAAAGTTGGACAGAACCTTGCTTGCATTACATTGAGAAACAAAGAATGAAGTGGTTCTGCCACGTAATAAGAGTGCAAAAAAAAACACATCACTATATACAAAGTCTTCTACAACGGAACACCTAGAAAGAAGTCGAGAGGAAGACTACGAAAAAGATGGATAGATGTCATAACAGATTATTCTCAGAAATGAAAATTAACTGCCACCCACGCCACTAGAACAGAACTGGACAAAAGCAGAAAACCACGACATTGGGTGACAACCTAGTATCAATGTGACGACAATAGAAGAAGAATGAGTGGCTTATGGAGAGAACGATACAGATCACAGTGAAACAAGAGATGAAGAAAGACGCTGGTACTGAATAGGACACACCCTGGAGTAACTCAAGCATGGGTTTTCAAATTAGGCTGTACCACCCCCAGTGGGCGTTGAAACCTTCCGGGGGGCGGAGGCGATAGTGGGTTCAGAAGCATTGGGGAGAAAGGTTTTTTTTCGTGATTTGGCGATTGAATAATTATTTAAAAATTGAATTCTGCATTTCAATTCATCTTATGCCCATCTTACACGATCCATTTTTCATCAATTTTCTATTTCATGTATATAATCATGTGCAAATTGACCATGTATGACAGAAATATATTTCAATTTTCTATGTCAAAGTGAAAATAGAGCATGTATATATATTTACATGTGGGAGGGGCGTTGACAAACTATTATAATGGGGAGGGCGTTACAAAGTTTATGTTGTGCAAAGTGGGCGGTGGGCCGAACAAGTTTGAGAATCTATGAACTAAAGGATAATAACAAAAAAGGGTACTTGCCTGAAACTTGCGAGAAAAAGCGAAAGATAGGAATGCCTATAAATTCATGGAGAAGAAATATGTATGCAGAGATAAACGATATATGGAGGAGCTGAAAGAGATAACTAAAGACAGAAAGAATGAAATCATCAAAACCCTCATACAGCGAAAATCTGCAGTAGATTGGAAGATAAACACTGATATGATTATAGAAAAGACTTCCTCAAAGACCTAAGTAGAACAGACCATGTCATTTCAACAACGTACCGGACACTGCAGACTCAACAAACACTTATATAGACTAGGAATAAGTCAAACAGCTCTCTGCCAGTGTCAGCAGGCGGAACAGACACCGGAGCATATCCTGCAAGACTGTCCTCTCTTGGGTGAGCTGAGAAGCAATATATGGTTACACCCAGTTGACCTAAAAACTAAGCTTTAGGGAAGCCTGACAGACCTGAAGCTGACTGCCTATTTTGTGGTCCACAGTAAACTAAGCGCATGACCAGAGATCGCTGAAGAAGAAGATTGAGGGCTTATGCACTAAAAGGTGTCTAAAAGGAAAGAAAGAAAGAAAGATAGATAGATAGATAAAACAAAATGAAAAATTGGAACAGATTATCGCTGAAACTATAATTCGATTACCAACACAAGAACGTAAGTTAGAGAAGTGTGCCCGTCTAGACCATCCGTAGGGACTTGGTGAAAAATTACAAATGTTTTGGATCATGATGGCCCCCATGTTAAGATATAGATGCGCCCATGTGTTTTCAGGGCCCTCAATGGGAGCACAGAATAGTAACACTGCCACCTACATGGCATGTCGTAAGAGGCGATTGAGGTAGAGGTCTAGGAAAGCTATACTAGTAAATAAAAAGCGTCGCAGAAATCGGATGGCTGGTCTATTTATAGGCACATAACTGGCACAACGTACAATCGCTTTTAGGCTCAGATCACATACAAATCACAAAGAGTGGTTAACAAGTGGAGGGTTCAAAGAAACATAAGAAGAAGAAGAAGACGATAAAGAAGAAGAAGAAAAATAAGAACAAAATACAGAAGTTATATTATACTATGAACATCATATCACAATGAACAGCACACCAAATCGTGCACCGTCCGCCGCTGCAGCAGCTTCGCCCGTGTGGTGCCGGGGCCGGCAAGGGAAGCAAAGAATAGTACCACAGCAACCTACAATGCATGTCGTAAGAGGCGACTGATGTAGGCCCTACGGATGCTACCCTAGTAAATAAAAAGCAGCGCAGAAATCGTATATGCTGGCCTACTTGTAGGTCCATAACTGGCACAACGCACAATCCCTGCTAGGCTCAGATCACATACAAATCACACAGAGTGGTTGACATGTGGTCGATATGGAGCGTTCGAAGAAGAAGAAGAAGCTGCAGCAGCCATTGCAAAGTCCATCTGCTCACTGTGCCCGTGAGAAGTTGATTAGTATATCTTCTGTCTTGACCACGAACTCATCATTGTCCCACCCGTCCAGACTTTTAATTGTCGAAATCGTTGAAAATGAGACTATCGCGCGCTATCTGCTGCGCCACCGAGAGGGCAATGTATAGTTGTGATGGATTGATTGATAGGATCATTATCATTGCACTTCGGTGAGTAACCATATGTGCTCCAATCTCTTTCTTATGCAGGAAGATCTTAGCGGTAGTGCACGAACTCCGTAGCACCGACGAGGGTCCCCGATGTAATTTAGAAGGAATTTCTACAGGAATTTTTTTCCGGTTTTTATCAAGTGAATTTTGTCCGGGTAGCGGCTATTCAGTCTGCTCTTCTCGATTATTAACTGCCAAGGGTTCTTTTACCTGCTCAAATTGAACATAGGACCGACGTTTTATCGTCTGTTTCCGATAGGACTAGGAACTCGACCTCATCTAAACTGAGATCAGGGATCTCTGGAAAAATATCCAGTCTAAAATTGTCTAGAACAGTGTTTCCCAAACTGGGATCCACGGACCCCAGGTGCCCGTGAGGTACTCACTGGAAGTCCGCAAGCGCATGAAGAAACATTATCGACATTTCAACCAGAAAAATAAATTTGAAATAGAAAAATAATTTTTAAAAAAATATGTATAAAAACAGTAGTAAACTAGTTCCGCTGCAAAATCTAAGGACGTGGACCAGACCGGAGTCTAAATGTCTGACAGGACAAAATGAAAGATCATTTAAAGTTTCCCACAGTCTGAGAACATAGTTTACTATTGTAACACACAGATAATTCATTCATGTCCATTTTTAGATATAGAAACTTGTGGGGGTTGGCAGCAGCAAAATGTATTTAAAAGGGAGACAGTGGTAATGCAAAATTTGGGAACCGCTGATCTAGAATATTCTCTCTCTGGCGGACATTACAATTGTAAAAGAAATTAGAAGAACACAAAATATTATATAAATTTGGTCATGATCTGTACACTGTCTCTTTCTCTCTTTCTGCCTCTCTCTCTCCCTCTCACTCTCTCTCCCAGCCTGTGACGCCCATGGCACTTAGGACAGCAACAAATGCACACCATTCTCTCCATTCTTGACCGTTCTCTGTATTGTGTTTCAGCTGTGATTCATATCTTTCAGTTCATGTTCTACTGTTCTCCTCCAGATCGTTTTGTGTCTTCCATATTTTCGTTTACCCTCTGGTGTCCATCTCAGTGCAGTTTTTATGCAGAGTTTTCGGTACTCCAATCGTATTACATCTCCGATCCATCTCCAGCGTCTCATTGTGGATGATAGTGCTCATATTCTCTTGCTGACACTGCACAATCAGCTCGTGGTTTAAGTTTTTGGTCAGTGTACGCGTGTAAGATCTTTCACAGACATGTAATATGAAAGGTGGAAAGTTTGGACAGATTGTTCTGTTATTCTCCAGCATATGTCCAAACTTTGTACATATCAAGGTGACTATCAGGTACAAATAAGAAGACTATCAGGGCTACACCCTCATAGTCTTTTTATTTGTTTATAATTGTCCATGTTTGACTGCCTTATCTGCTTCTCTTCCACAACTAGAGCTAGTCTTTATGCGTATCACATGCCTGATTCAATAATCTGTACGTGATTTGTTGGTTTGTTTGTTAAGGGGCGGATTAAGCCTCTATGTGCCCGAGGTACGTCTCTTTCAACCTAAGACGGGTGTTTTTTGGGTTATATCACAGCGTATTGGCCATTTTCTTGGTGTGGTCTTGTGGACTGAGCATTGTCCAAAATATGACTTTCTTTCTTTTCTCCAATCTTGTTTTGTCTCACAGCGTCAGGATAAGAAGAGATTTATAGAATGGGCTTTTATGTGAGCTTCATAAACAGTGTTTTTTGTCGCCTCTTCTTCTTCTTCTTTGCGATCGATATTTTGATGATTATACCGTTAGACGTGTTCTTATGATGAAGTCGACTGTTGTCTGGAGCTTATCTCTAGTGCCATGTAATTTTGATGATTATACCGTTAGATGCGTTCTTATGATGAAATCAACTGTTGTCTGGAACTTATCTCTGGTACCATGTAGTTTTGATGAGTATATCGTTAGACGCGTTCTTATGATGAAGTCGACTGTTGTCTGGAGCTCATCTCTGGTACCATGTAGTTTTGAATGTAGTGTTGCGGTGTAGGGCCAGCATCCTTTTCTCCATCAGGGAAAAGTCTTGCAAGACTTGTTCTTTGGTTTGATCAGTGGTTCTACAGGGAAACAGAAGAGAGGGTGGGAGGGAGGGGGGACAATCGTGTCATGTGTAGGTGTTTGTTCAATATGTTATGTTTTATCCTGAGTTGGAAGATGATAGTCTGTCCTTGTCTGTCGTGTGTGTAGTCTGTTATTTCTAACAAAATGGATTGTTTGTTAAATATTGTGTTCTGGTATGTGTGTGAGGTCCTGAGAAGGGATTGTGCTGACCTGGAAGTAGCCCTGAGAAGGGATTGTGTGGATCTGGAAGTAGCCCTGAGATGGACGTGTTGATCTGGGTGTAGCCCTGAGAAGAACTTGTGTTGGTCTGGGTATAGCCCTGAGAAGGGATTGTGTGGATCTGGAAGTAGCCCTGAGAAAGAATTGTGTGGATCTGGAAGTAGCCCTGGGAAGGGATTGTGTGGATCTGGAAGTAGCCTGAGAAGGACTTGTGTTGATCTGGGTGTAGCCCTGAGAAGGGATTGTGTGCATCTGGAAGTAGTCCTGAGAAGGACTTTTTTCTCATCTAGTGTGTGTGTGTATGTTTGAGTGAGATTCTAAGTTGTCTCTGTTGTTCTATCTCGTAAAGTCAACCGTTCGAATCCGATGTTGTCATTATCTTAGAACAGTTCGATCGTCTCCTAACGGGGGTGAACAGGGTCTTGACCTTTGACTTAAAAGTTGGGTTGAAGGTATAATAAATAATGGGACTGGCCACATAGTGAATCAAATGTGTTGTACACAGCAACGTATAGACAGATGATAATGTGTAGTCCAGTATTCTGTTGATACACAGCATGTAGATGATCCAAGGAGGCAACCATGAGAGCAGGAAGGCTGATGTGACAGAAATCAACATACAAGTCATCTGTGGAAGAAAGAGATAAGATCTTGTTTAAACATAGTTTTATTATTGGGAGTTTCGAATACTCGCGGCGACTGCACTGACCATCTTCTTCTTCTTCTTCTTCCTTACTTTCGCCTACAAGGTGGCATATGTTCTCAACCAAGGCCGTGCAAGCTCTCAGGCACTTGGTTGTGGTTTTTATAGCTGATTGGGGTAGCTAATCCCACGCCAAACTAGACATGCGTCATTAAATTCCTCAGGCTCACGTCCCACTGTCCTATACCGCCCTCAAAATCGGTACTATTGGCAGTAGCGACATTTTCTTTTTCCTTGTTTTTTCCCACAAAATAGATGAGACTGCAGTCAAACTATTTGATTGACAAAACACGTAATCACAAAGTACTGTAGTTTTACAAATTACAAAAACAATGACAAAATACAGCAACGTTTCGACCAACAAGGCCTTTATCAAGCAAACGAACAACAGGAGTGACAAATTTAAAAAAACAAATGGACGACCAAAAACAAACGTTTCTAATGAAAATCTTTAAGATTGAGAGTTAGACCCACGTTTATGCTGACACTCGCATCTAGCACCTCTAATGCCCAAATGGGAGATCGACTTTTATTATTAATATATTATTCAGTTTAGTTTCGAATATCTTCATGTCCGTGTGTTGCTGGGGCTCTCAAGGGAAGTAAGCAATAGTAACACTTTGACATACAAGGGATGTAATAAGAGGCGACTTCTTCTTTGAACGCTCCATATCGACCACATGTTAACCACTCTTTGTGATCTGTATGTGATCCGAGCCTAAGAGTGATTGTACGTTGTGCCAGTTATGCGCCTACAAGTAGGTCACCACGTTTGATTTCTATTTACTAGTGTAGCTTTCCTAGGCCACTACCTCAGTCGCTTCTTACGACATGCCTTGTAGGTTGCAGTGTTATTATTCTTTGCTCCCCTTGCAAGCCCCGGCAACAAACGTATAAATAAATATGATCTATATGTTACCTGTCGTTCTCGAACATATCTGCTTCTGCTGGTAGTTGACTTTATCGAATTTTTCCTTTTTCTACAGTTCTTAGAATGACACTTATCTGGGTGATGTCTGTATTTGGAGAGCGAAAGATCATTTGACACGTCAGTAATAACTTCATCATCATCATTATCATCATCATCCTCCACGAGACAGTTATTCGTTGTCAGAGTATTCGTGTGATAAGTATCTACAAAGCTGGCAGTCTTGTAGAATTGCCCGTGAGACAAACATGTCTGTTGAAATTTCTGTAAAGATAGCAAGGAATGATTAGAATATGTCTTATCTCCCTTGTGTAATCTTGAAATAGATTTACTTCCCATGATGGCTCTATCTTTCGAAATATTGGTCGTGTTCTGTGTTGATAAATCTTCATTGTTTTCACTATCTCTGGCTTGTGTCTGGTTTAAGAGCATTTTTCCAGACAACGGTGTGCTAAGACCACCAGCTGAAGGTTCAATAGGGCTGGCCCACAATCTTTTCATACATTTTTGACATGATGTATACTTTCTGTCCATGAATATACTTTCAAGAGAATACGCTGGCCTCAGACGAATAGCTTCAATATTTATTTTATTCCACAGGGAACTATCCTCGATACAATCTTCTGTATAACCTGTCTGTAGTATGGAAAGGGAAATCACGCTGGGGCTGTTTATAGCGTTGCTAACAGACGCGAAATTATTCGCCTTGCGATGTTTACGACAAGAATCACAAATTAATTCTTCCGAGTTTAGAAGAATTCTACGCCTCGAGTAATGATTATTATCATTTTGTTGTATTTGGGGAACATTTTCCGTACCATTAGATCGATATATATATTCAATGCTGTTGTATTTTTGATCCTTCTGCAGATTTTCAGTTTGGTGTGGACATATTAATTCATTTTCTTTGTTCTTGAAATGACTGACGTCTCTGTTGACAGTGACACCTGTTCTGGAGCGTTTGATTTGGAAATTTGAGTTTCGAACAAAAGTTCCTTCATCAACAACTACATCGACATTTTTAATGTTTATGTTAGCTTTATTTCCAACTAAATCTTCATTTGAGCATTTCTTTTCAAGACATTCACCATGAAACGTGTTATCATTATCATTTGAAGTATTAAACTTTCTTCGCAATTTGTTACGCCATTTTGAGATATTGTTTTGACAGACGGTCAGAGCTTGACGAGGTCGGTTAATGATGCCTTTATGTTTGTTGTGGCTTTTGATCGGTGATGTTAGCCCGTTTTCTTCCAATAACCGTTTTTTACGTTTGATTTTATCAAAGATTTTTTTGCAGATGCAGGCGTAGGCGATTGTAACGATGAAGAAACTTAAAACAAATAGACACAACATTAGTGTATAGAATATTACATGCCCAGTGTTATACTCGGCGTCTGTGAAATAACATTTGGAGAAATCCACTCGAATCAGCAATGGGCACGTGCAGATAGTTCCAGAAATTATAATACATAATAAGCAAACGTTTCTAGAAGTTACAGGCGTTAGGGATGATTGACGTGGCCAACATATCTTAAGATATCGGTCTACAGCGATGGTGACCAGCAGAACACATGAAGCATTCATAGCTGTGAGTTGTAACCAGTATTCCATACCACATACAACGCTATTTGACCATGGAATATAAAATTTGAAATATGATTTCACCAGAAGTATTGGAGAAAAGTAACACACAAATGCATCGGTGATACTCATTGTCAAAATTAACCAATCGCAGGCAGTTTTAGGCGATGTTCGTACATAGATAATGGCGGCTATGATGTTGCTAGGCACGCCGATTACATGGACTGCGATCAAATATATGGCAACTGTTACTTGAATCCACAAGGGGACATCCTGATAAGGCTGCGTGTCACCATCTGTAAATGTTGTGTTGTTATTGTTCATCTCTTTAATACAGCTGTAGACTCTTGAGCACCTCTAGACCAGGAGTTCTGTTGAAAATAGAAACACAAAATTAATGTAGAACAACGATTAATATACTTCTTCAAGAGATAAACAAATGGAGGGTACAACCCAGAGCGTGACAGTATAAATTTACTAAACAGAAAAGCGGAGACCACAGTCTTCAGACTTAAAACGGGACACTACAGTCTCAGAGCACACCTTCATAGAATGAGACTCAGTTGCCTACACCTGTGGAGCACCAAAGAAGTCCCCAGAACACATCCCGCAAGACTGCCCCAGCCTGAGTAGTATGAGAATAGAAATCTGGCCAACAGAAACAACCCAACAGAAACAACCCAACAGAAACAACCCAACAGAAACCAGAAACAACCCAACAGAAACAACCCAACAGAAACAACCCAACAGAAACAACCCAACAAAACAAACAGCTGTTTTTATCATTCTTATTGTGATGTATAAACTGCCAGACATCAGAACGTAATGTGTAAACAGCTGTTTATGATACATAACGGAGTAGTCGTTGAGCAGAAGTTGATCACAGAAGAAGACCTCAAGCGCACCCCCCTGTTTATGACACATAACGGAGTAGTCGTTGAGCAGAAGTTGATCACAGAAGAAGACCTCAAGCGCACCCCCCTGTTTATGACACATAACGGAGTAGTCGTTGAGCAGAAGTTGATCACAGAAGAAGACCTCAAGCGCACCCCCCTGTTTATGACACATAACGGTGTAGTCACATAGCAGAAGTTGATTACAAAAGAAGTAGAAGAGTATACTTCAAGTAAGACAGATCAAACGAGAAAGGTCAGACTAAATGTCGCCCCCTGGTCCTCCAGGTTTAGGGTTCTGCGATGGGCTAACTACTTATCTAGTTTAAAAAAGGACGTACAGTATCGGATGGACTAGGGCTCCATGCGAGAGATAGATAACGCGCAGCAGTCAAGGAAGCTGATGCGCTGACGAAGACTTCTTGGGGAAATGATGGGTGCTCGACTATCCTGGGAGACCATAAAGAAAATAGACAGAGACCGGGAAAAGTGGCGTGCAGCTGTTGAGGTCCTATGCTCCACAAGGAGCGGAGATGAATAAGTCAAGTCCAACTTCTTAGAATCTCCCCTCCCCTCATTGAAACATAATGCTTATTCCTCCTCGCTCTCCGTGGAGCACCAGTTGTTTGCCACTTTTCCCGGTCTCTGTCAATTGTCGTTATTGCTTCCCAGGTCCATCCAGCATCCTTCAGTTTCTCTCTGGAGCATAGGGCTTCACCAGTTGTCCTCCACTTCTCCGATCTTTGGCTGCTTTCGTTATTGCTTCCCAGGATCATCCAAGATCCTTCAGTTTCTCTTCGTGGGCATAGGCCTCACCAGTTGTCCTTAACTTCTCCGATCTTTGACTGCTTTCGTTATTGCTTCCCAGGATCATCCAACATCCTTCAGTTTCTCTTCGTGGAGCATAGGGCCTCACCAGTTGTCCTTAACTTCTCCGATCTTTGGCCGCTTTCGTTATTGCTTCCCAGGATTAGTTCCTCAGAAGACTCGTCCCAAGTCTGGCTAGGCATCCCTTTTCCGTTTCTTTGCGGGTTGCAGTCAAATGCTGGTCTAGTAAGACTAGACTGTCTTCCGTACGTCATAAGCAGACCTGGAGACAGAGTCTTCTTGTGGAACTGAGGGGTGCTGGTCTATACAGGAAGGCCATAAACAAAACAGCTAAAGAGCGGGAAAATGGGCGAAGAATTGTTGAGACTCTATGCTCCACGAGGAGCGAAGAGGAATACGTATACATGTCAAGTCTTTCTAATTGTTTCCATACGTCCTCTACCTTCATCATCATCAAATAGTTTGTCATGAGCAGAACTTTGCCACCCCAACAGTCCTCCGGAATTTCTCTCTCATAGGCCAGATGTCCTGCCTCTGCAACCGTCATGTTCAAACCATCAGTTAAATCCTGAATCCATCTTCTCCGTGGTCTTCTCTCTTCTCTTTGCCAGTATGCCTCCTTCCATGATGGTCTTCTCCAGCCCTTCATATCTTTTATATGTCCAAAATATCTCAATTTTCTCTTTCTTATTTGTAGCATCAGTCAGTTTCTTTGATTTTGAGTTCTTTCTGGATAGATCTATTTATTCTCTTCTCTGTCCAAGATATACGTAGGACTCTTCTGTAACACTTGTATTCAAAAGCACATATATATTTTTCCACTGCTTTATTAAATGTCCATGCTTACACCCATACGTTGTCACTGGGAATATGCATGCTCTTAGTATTCTGATCTTTGTTTTCTTATCAGTTCTGTTCCATACTGTTTTTAATTTTTTTGTACAGCCATGTTTGTTCTTCTTTAATTTCTTCATCCCATTGCCATCTGTTGTTAGTAGTGAACCAAGATATTCAAAACTGTTCACATTTTCTACTTTTTCTCCGTTGATAAAAATATCTTTTGTCCTGTTCGTTTTATCTATCGTCATTATTTTTGTTTTTGCCACATGTGTACTTCCAAAACATGACAGAACACAAATTAACACACACGCGCCAGGTACAAAATACACATTTTAATGAAAACATGCGGGGCTTTGCACAAATCCTGCATGCCGGGCTCATACAGCATTGAAAGGTGAAAACTCGATTTGAAACTATAAATAAACTAATAACATGAGTCGTTATAGTTCATTCGCAGAGAGCAAGCTACCTGAACAAGTGGGCCGCGGTTCAAATATCTGTACATTCTAGTACGATCTCATTCTAGTTTTTAAGTCTTCAAAACTTAACTTTAAAATGCAAAAGGAATTGAACGCAAAAAGAAATACAGACGCGAAAAGCAAATATGTAAACGAAACAAATATATATATATATATATATACATATATATACCATCATCATCATCAAGTAGCTTGTCCCTTCCGGAATTTGGCTCCCATGACAGCAGCCCTGAAAAACTCTCTGTTCTGTGCAAGCTGACCGGGGTCAGCAGCAGTCATTCTCAGATCATCAATGACATCTCACACCCATCGTCTTCTACTCATTCTTCTTCCAGGCATCATTCCATTCAAAATTATCTTCTCTATGCACTCATGTCGTTTGATGTGTCCAAAATATTTAATTTTACTGGATTTTATGCTTTGTAATAGCCAAATCTCTTTAATATCAAGCTGTTGAAGAATAGAAACATTTGTTCTTTTCTCTGTCCATAATATTCTAAGTACTCTACTGCAACATTTGCATTCAAAATCATTAATGATCTTCTACGCCGTTTTGTCAATGGTCTATGTCTCACAGTTATATGTTGCCAAGGAAAAAACACAGGCTCTTAAATACTTAATTTGTTTTCTTCTGTCAGTTTCCTTCCATAGGTTAGTTAGTTCTTTGAGTTTTTGCAAAGCAATGCTCGGCCTTCTTTCCAGTTCTTTTATAACATTCCAGTCGTTCGTCAGCAATGCCCCAAGGTATTCAAAATTGTTGAAACAATCTATTTTGTGGCGGTTGACATATATATTAGCCATCAATTCTGTTTTATCAGTTGTAAATATCTTCGTTTTCTGTGTATTGAAATAAAGGTTTTGATTTTCGCTGGTTTTTTTTCAAGTGACGGTATCAAGTTCTCTATACCATTTTATATACTTACTTACTTACTTAATCCCGTCATGCCTAGTGACACATGGGGCTTCAGGAAGGACTTTCCATGCTCTCCTGTCCCGTGCAACCTTCAGCGCAGAGCCCCACGTCAGAGATGCGGTGTCCAGTTCCTCTTCCATCATGCGCCTCCATGTTGTCCGTGGTCTGCCTTTCTTTCTCTTTCCTCTGGTGTCCAAGTGAGGGCTATCCTTGCAGGCATTTCTTGTCTCATTCTCATAACATGTCCGAGCCATTTCCATCTTCTCTTTGAGTATGTCATTCATTGACTCTTGTCTTGTGTCTTGGAGTAGTTGGTTATTGGATATTTTTACTGGCCAAAAGATTCCAAAGATTCTGCGAAGACAAGAGTGGTGGAAAACTGACAGCCTGCTAGTATCTCCTTTGGTCATCCTCCAACACTCCGATCCGTAGAGCAAAACTGGCAAAACAATGCTTTTATAGAGTTTAAGCTTGTGGTCCTATTGTAGATTTTGGACTTCCATACTGGTTTCATTCTGGCAAAAGCGGTTCTGGCCTTACTCAGACGTGATTTTATATCTTCCTCTGTGCCACCATTTAGTGTCAGTACGCTACCAAGATATGTAAACTGCTCAACCCTTTCCAGTGTTTCATCTTCTAACATTACTGGTTGTTGAATTTCACTGTTTGTCATAATTTTTGTTTTTCCTGTGTTTGTTTTGAGGCCTACTGTCTTTGCCTGCTGTGAGTATTGTACTTTTCTCTTGTATATGTTCATATTTGTGTGACACCAGGGCTATATCGTCTGCAAAATCCAGGTCCTCAAGCATCTCGAAAGGGGTCCATCTTATTCTTCTTGGTGCTTGTTGTTTTATGGCATTTTTAGCACCCAGTCAATTGTAATACTAAACAAAAGAGAGGACATTACGCATCCCTGTCTTACACCAGATTTTACTGGGAATGTTTGTTGGAATTCTTTAGGTTGCAGGAGAAATCTTTATAGAAGAGGGCTATGATGTTGACAAGCTTCTGCGGTACGCCGTATTGTCTCAGTATCTTCCATAGGCTGTCTCTGTGGACGCTGTCGAATGCCTTTTCAAAATCTATGAAGTTGATATATATAGTCCTTTGCCACTCGCCACATTGTTCTAAAATGTTACGCAGGGTAAATATATGTTCATTTGTTCCTCTTCCTTTCCTAAATCCTGCTTGCTCCATTCGTAGACACTTATCTATTGCTTCTTGTATTCGCATTATGATAATTTTGCAGAATATCTTACTTGGGATTGAAAGCAACGTGATTCTTCTCCAGTTATTGCAATCTGTTAGGTCTCCTTTCTTGGGGATTTTCACCACAGTACTCCTAGTCCAATCCTTAGGCAATTCTTCTTTCCCCAGATATCTGCAAACAATGGCTCTAATATGTTTGCAGCTAAGATGGGATCGATCTTGAAAAGCTCTGCTGTCATTTCATCATTTCCCGGTGCTTTGTTGTTTTTCAGGGATCCAATAGCTTTTACTATTTCTTGCTTTTCTGGCAATTTGAGGTTGATATCAATATCCTGTGCGGCGGTGGGATATCCTAGGATGTTCAGGATCAGGTCTGTTTAGCACATCTTCAAAGTGGGATGTCCATCTCATATCCTGCTCCTGCTCTGTTGTCAACAGTTGTCCTAGGCTGTTTCTGACTGGCATGTTATGGTTGTGTCTTTACCTCCGCATAATTGTTTGGTAATCTTGTACAGTGTGTGCAGATCATGTACTTTAGCAGCTTTTTCTGCTATTTCTGCTGTCTTTTCCATAAATTGTCTCTTGTCTGTTCTAGCACTTCTTTTACCATTTTGTTTAGTTCTGTATATTCTTTTCTTGCCTTATCTTTTTGACGTTCTGATCTAATGCTATTGATGAGATTTTTTCTCTCCTTTCACTTTTGGATGTATTCTAAGGTCTGGCCACTTATCCACTCTTTATGTTGTCCTTTACTGGTTCCCAGTACACTACTGCTAACTATTTTATATGTGCCTTGATCGCATTCCATTTTTCTTGGATACTTTCAGTTGGTGTTGTGTCTGACTGCTCTGACAGGATTTGAAATCTGTTCTTTAGTTCCACTATATATTTTGTAGCAATCTCTGTCTTTTAATAGGTTAACATTAAAGTATTCTGTTCTTGTCTTGGCTTGTATATATGTTTTCTTGAGTTTGAGCCTGATCATGGCAACGACAAGGGGGTGGTCGCTGCCCACGTCAGCTCCTCTTTTCACCTTTACATCAAGTAATGTCTTTCGCCATTTACTGTTGATCATAAAGTGGTCTATCTGGTTTTCATCTCTTCCATTTGGGGATATCCATGTGTACTTGTGTATGGTCCTGTGGGGAAACAATGTGCCTCCTATGATCAGTCTGTTTTCTAGACAAAAATTGCTCAACATTTCTCCATTTTCATTTGCAGTGCCACATCCTTCTTTCCCCATTATTGCTTCTCTGTGTCTGTTATTGTTTCCAACTTTTGCGTTTAGGTCTCCCATTATGCACAAAACATCCTGAGCTGGAACCTTGTCCACTATTTCCTGCAACCTTCTATAGAATGCGTTTTTGTCCTCTTCTTCGGCTTCGTTAGTGGGTGCATAGCATTGAATGATAGTTAGCTTTCCTTGTTTCCCATTAAATCGGGCTTTCAACAATCTTTCATTAATCGGTTGCCACTCTAAGAGATGTTTATTCAATCCTTTCCTTATTATTAGTGCAACTCCTGCTGAATGATTCCCGTCGTCTCTTCCTGAGTACAAGATGGTTTCCCCTGTTCTAGTTGTCGTCTGTCCAAAGCCTGTCCATCTACTTTCGCTGACCCCTAGAATGTGTAATTTATAGTGTTGCATCTCTTTTACCACCTGTGATGTCTTTGTGGTCTCGAACATTGTTCTGACGTTCCAGAATCCTATTCTTAGTTTAGTTTTGACATCCAGCAGACTTGAATTCCCAGCGTGGGCTTCCTGCGGCTTTCACCCATACTGTTCATGCTGACAGTGGTACTCTGTCTCAAGACCGCTGAACATCGAGAGCATTTTTTCCTTTGAAGTTTCTGTAACATTTTTCTTTTATGGGGCAGAGTTGTTAGCACTGCGCCCAACCCCCAACCTGGAGGACCAGGAGGCCACATTTAGTCTGACCTCTCACCTTGGACCTGTCCGGCATGGGTAACCCTTCCAGGAACAGAATGTTCCTGCCGGCATAGCTTTCTGGATCATTGAGGCACGCAAGCCCCCTCACCACTACAAGGTAATGGCCTCATGGGGGGGCATTTTATATACATTATATATTTATTTATATATTTATTTATTTATTTATTTATTTATTTATTTATTTATTTATATATTTATTTATTTATTTATTTATTTATTTATTTATTTATTTATTTATTTATTTATTTATTTATTTATATATTTATTTATTTATTTATTTATTTATTTATTTATTGATTTATTTATTTATTTATTTATTTATATATTTATTTATTTATTTATTTATTTATTTATTTATTTATATATTTATTTATTTATTTATTTATTTATTTATTTATTTATATATTTATTTATTTATTTATTTATTTATTTATTTATTTATTTATTTATTTATTTATTTATATATTTATTTATTTATTTATTTATTTATTTATTTATTTATTTATTTATTTATTATTTATTTATTTATTTATTTATTTATTTATTTATTTATTTATTTATTTATTTATTTATTTATTTATATATTTATTTATTTATTTATTTATTTATTTATTTATTTATTTATTTATTTATATATTTATTTATTTATTTATTTATTTATTTATTTATTTATTTATTTATTTATTTATTTCAACGAAAAAATTAAATTTATAAGCGAAAACAAATAATATATACCTATAAATATAAAACCATTTAATACCTGAACGAATATATATATATATTTATTTCAACGAAAATTAAATTTATAAGCGAAAACAAATAATATATACCTATAAATATAAAACCATTTAATACCTGAACGAATATATATATTTATTTATTTAAACGAAAAATTAAATTTATAAGCGAAAACAAATAATATATACCTATAAATATAAAACCATTTAATACCTGAACGAATATATATATATATATATATATTTAAACGAAAAATTAAATTTATAAGCGAAAACAAATAATATATACCTATAAATATAAAACCATTTAATAACTGAACGAATATATATATATTTATTTATTTAAACGAAAAATTAAATTTATAAGCGAAAACAAATAATATATACCTATAAATATAAAACCATTTAATACCTGAACGAATATATATATATATATACACACACACCTCTCTCTCTCGCTCTCTGTTCTCTCTCTCTAACATACATATATACTACAGTAACCATATACACAGAAACATGCACAGATATTTTAAAAGTAGTTTTTCACATTCATCACATCTTCTGAAACATATCCAAAATTATTGCTTCAAATTTCTTGCATAAATGTAATAAAATGAACACATTTTATGTTCAACATGTAACTCTGTCAGAAAAATAAATTCGTCAAGTCAAATAAGCTGATACTTTACCCCTTTCATTGCGAAATTAAAACTTGTAATGCAGTCGTCTGAATTTGATTGAAAAAAAAATTTGCAATATTATTTAAAAAATGTAAACATGATTGCTACATTCATCCAGAGCCAACTATAAACTTATGGGCCTTCGGACTCAGGTAAGTATTATGGGAAATCAGACCCCAACTACACCACGTGACCTCACATTCCAGTATTGGTGTATATAGACGAATTCATTTTAAAATCAACACAAAATGCTAACTCGAAGTTATTTTATGCAACAAGTTAAGTTTAACAATAAGGAATATCAATATTATGAATATTTTTACCAATAAATAACCACAGACTCACAGAATTGAGTCAAATTGCAAAAAAGCTTGCAGTGTTCTATCAAACATCTATATTTTCCGGCCCTTTCTGATCTTGGTCAGGAACCCCGTCAGTTGTCTGGCCTAGTTATCTAGAGTTGGCTGTGGTTCATCACATACGTAAGTGCTATATATAGATTTGCAACACAAATCCTTGTCAATTGCGATCAGGATGCGAGTTATTCAGTGCTACATAGAACCAATACTGATATATGGATGCGAGTCATGGACAATGAACACACAGATCGAAACATTTCTGAGGGCCACAGAAATGTGGTTTTATAGAAGAATAATGAGAATCCCATGGACTGCTAAAATGACTAATATTGAAGTGTTGAATGAGATCAAGACACAGAGAAAGCTTATCATCAATTTAAGAAAGAGTCAGTCCTCATTTTTCGGGCATGTAATGAGGAGGGGAGGTTTAGAACACATTGTGACAATCGGTAAAATCGAAGGTGGACGAGACAGAGGATGACAGAGAAAGACATTTTTAGATAGCCTGACTTCATGGCAAGGTAGAGCGTCAACATCTGAGATGATAGCAAACACTAAAGACAGAGATTTGAAGAGATGCAAAAACGCCTACGCCAGCCGGCACGGCACCTGATGATGACGATATATATATATATTAAATTCCTTACTATTTATTGCTATATAAAGTGAAATTGTACAGAGAAAGCTTAATCGATATAAGAAAGAGGAAATCATCATTTTTGTAGGTATTTCTTCTTCTTCTTTAAGTTCGGTTTCGTATGCTCGTAAACCATGAGACCAGTTGACTCTATGAAGCTGCATGTCAGTTGGAGTCCCTCGAGATTCCCCATGATTGCTCTGTAAGCTTCGTTCATAATGCCATGTTTAGTTTCGTTGGTGTATGTATGATGGACATGACTGCAGGATGTGTTCTAGAGTCCGTGTTTCTATCTGTGTGTATATAATGCGAACATTGAAATATTTTAAATATATAAAGAGACATAAGGCGTTAGAGAAGAATAGTATGGAAGAATTATTCTCGGCAACAAGATGAAGAGGAAGACCACGGAGAAGATGGATTCAGGATGTAACTAATGATCTGAGAATGACCACTGCAGCCACCAGATTGGTTACAGGGGCCCAAATTTGGGGTATAAAGAATATAACCACTGTTACCTGCCACGTCGTAAGAGGTGACAACGGGGGTTAGGCTGAAATCGGATGAACATGTCCTAAACGTGTAGAAGTCTGCCTACCAAACGAATGTACAACGTATACACGTTCTTGGCAAAGATCAAACATATCACAAAGAGTGATTAAAATTGGTGGTAAAGAACGAACGCAAAGAAGAAGAAGACTGCAGAGACTGGACATCTGGCATATGAGAGAGAGAAATTCCGAAGAACTGTGAGGTTGGCAAAGTTCTGCTCAGGACAAGCTATTTGGTGATGATGATGATATATTTAGAGAAATATGGTATAGAATACATAGAAACAATCGGTAACATTTATGATAACGACACAGAGGACGATAGAGAGAGAGAGAGAGAGAGACAGAGAGAGAGACAGAGAGAGACAGAGAGAGAGACAGAGGACGACAGAGAGAGAGAGAGAGTGGAGAGAGAGAGACGGAGAGAGAGAGAGACAGACAGAGAGAGAGAGCAGAGAGAGAGAGACAGAGAGAGAGATTTTCTGTAGTCCAACCACAAACCGTGCGTACACTGAGAATGTTTGGCTAAGCTGGACTTGAACCGTGGAATTTTCACGGCAGTAGTCACTATAGCAGTGCGTTAACAACTTCACTGTCTGCGACATCTCTATGTTCGTTCTTATCAGCCAATTTAACCACTATTTAATCAGGTATTGAAGTGGGAGACAAAGGGTTCAAGAAAGAGAGGATGCTCTAGGGAGACCCTGAGAGGATGCTCTAGGGAGACCCTGAGAGGATGCTCTAGGGAGACCCTGAAACGGACTGAAAAATATAGGACTCAATTCCATAGAAGAGATTGAGCAAGTTGCCGGGACAGAGCGGTATAGAAAAATTACTTTCAGGTCCTATGAAACTTATAACGATACGAGAGGAGATATATATATTCCATAGAAGAGATTGAGCAAGTTGCCGGGACAGAGCGGTATAGAAAAATTACTTTCAGGTCCTATGAAACTTATAACGATACGAGAGGAGATATATATATTCCATAGAAGAGATTGAGCAAGTTGCCGGGACAGAGCGGTATAGAAAAATTACTTTCAGGTCCTATGAAACTTATAACGATACGAGAGGAGATATATATATTCCATAGAAGAGATTGAGCAAGTTGCCGGGACAGAGCGGTATAGAAAAATTACTTTCAGGTCCTATGAAACTTATAACGATACGAGAGGAGATATATATATTCCATAGAAGAGATTGAGCAAGTTGCCGGGACAGAGCGGTATAGAAAAATTACTTTCAGGTATTATGAAACTTATAACGATACGAGAGGAGATATATATATTCCATAGAAGAGATTGAGCAAGTTGCCGGGACAGAGCGGTATAGAAAAATTACTTTCAGGTCCTATGAAACTTATAACGATACGAGAGGAGATATATATTCCATAGAAGAGATTGAGCAAGTTGCCGGGACAGAGCGGTATAGAAAAATTACTTTCAGGTCCTATGAAACTTATAACGATACGAGAGGAGATATATATATTCCATAGAAGAGATTGAGCAAGTTGCCGGGACAGAGCGGTATAGAAAAATTACTTTCAGGTCCTATGAAACTTATAACGATACGAGAGGAGATATATATATTCCATAGAAGAGATTGAGCAAGTTGCCGGGACAGAGCGGTATAGAAAAATTACTTTCAGGTCCTATGAAACTTATAACGATACGAGAGGAGATATATATATTCCATAGAAGAGATTGAGCAAGTTGCCGGGACAGAGCGGTATAGAAAAATTACTTTCAGGTCCTATGAAACTTATAACGATACGAGAGGAGATATATATATTCCATAGAAGAGATTGAGCAAGTTGCCGGGACAGAGCGGTATAGAAAAATTACTTTCAGGTCCTATGAAACTTATAACGATACGAGAGGAGATATATATATTCCATAGAAGAGATTGAGCAAGTTGCCGGGACAGAGCGGTATAGAAAAATTACTTTCAGGTCCTATGAAACTTATAACGATACGAGAGGAGATATATATATTCCATAGAAGAGATTGAGCAAGTTGCCGGGACAGAGCGGTATAGAAAAATTACTTTCAGGTCCTATGAAACTTATAACGATACGAGAGGAGATATATATATTCCATAGAAGAGATTGAGCAAGTTGCCGGGACAGAGCGGTATAGAAAAATTACTTTCAGGTCCTATGAAACTTATAACGATACGAGAGGAGATATATATATTCCATAGAAGAGATTGAGCAAGTTGCCGGGACAGAGCGGTATAGAAAAATTACTTTCAGGTCCTATGAAACTTATAACGATACGAGAGGAGATATATATATTCCATAGAAGAGATTGAGCAAGTTGCCGGGACAGAGCGGTATAGAAAAATTACTTTCAGGTCCTATGAAACTTATAACGATACGAGAGGAGATATATATATTCCATAGAAGAGATTGAGCAAGTTGCCGGGACAGAGCGGTATAGAAAAATTACTTTCAGGTCCTATGAAACTTATAACGATACGAGAGGAGATATATATATTCCATAGAAGAGATTGAGCAAGTTGCCGGGACAGAGCGGTATAGAAAAATTACTTTCAGGTATTATGAAACTTATAACGATACGAGAGGAGATATATATATTCCATAGAAGAGATTGAGCAAGTTGCCGGGACAGAGCGGTATAGAAAAATTACTTTCAGGTATTATGAAACTTATAACGATACGAGAGGAGATATATATATTCCATAGAAGAGATTGAGCAAGTTGCCGGGACAGAGCGGTATAGAAAAATTACTTTCAGGTCCTATGAAACTTATAACGATACGAGAGGAGATATATATATTCCATAGAAGAGATTGAGCAAGTTGCCGGGACAGAGCGGTATAGAAAAATTACTTTCAGGTCCTATGAAACTTATAACGATACGAGAGGAGATATATATATTCCATAGAAGAGATTGAGCAAGTTGCCGGGACAGAGCGGTATAGAAAAATTACTTTCAGGTCCTATGAAACTTATAACGATACGAGAGGAGATATATATATTCCATAGAAGAGATTGAGCAAGTTGCCGGGACAGAGCGGTATAGAAAAATTACTTTCAGGTCCTATGAAACTTATAACGATACGAGAGGAGATATATATATTCCATAGAAGAGATTGAGCAGTTGCCGGACAGAGCGGTATAGAAAAATTACTTTCAGGTCCTATGAAACTTATAACGATACGAGAGGAGATATATATATTCCATAGAAGAGATTGAGCAAGTTGCCGGGACAGAGCGGTATAGAAAAATTACTTTCAGGTCCTATGAAACTTATAACGATACGAGAGGAGATATATATATTCCATAGAAGAGATTGAGCAAGTTGCCGGGACAGAGCGGTATAGAAAAATTACTTTCAGGTCCTATGAAACTTATAACGATACGAGAGGAGATATATATATTCCATAGAAGAGATTAGCAAGTTGCCAGGACAGAGCGGTATAGAAAATTACTTTCAGGTCCTATGAAACTTATAACGATCGAGAGGAGATATATATATTCCATAGAAGAGATTGAGCAAGTTGCCGGGACAGAGCGGTATAGAAAAATTACTTTCAGGTCCTATGAAACTTATAACGATACGAGAGGAGATATATATATTCCATAGAAGAGATTGAGCAAGTTGCCGGGACAGAGCGGTATAGAAAAATTACTTTCAGGTCCTATGAAACTTATAACGATACGAGAGGAGATATATATATTCCATAGAAGAGATTGAGCAAGTTGCCGGGACAGAGCGGTATAGAAAAATTACTTTCAGGTCCTATGAAACTTATAACGATACGAGAGGAGATATATATATTCCATAGAAGAGATTGAGCAAGTTGCCGGGACAGAGCGGTATAGAAAAATTACTTTCAGGTCCTATGAAACTTATAACGATACGAGAGGAGATATATATATTCCATAGAAGAGATTGAGCAAGTTGCCGGGACAGAGCGGTATAGAAAAATTACTTTCAGGTCCTATGAAACTTATAACGATACGAGAGGAGATATATATATTCCATAGAAGAGATTGAGCAAGTTGCCGGGACAGAGCGGTATAGAAAAATTACTTTCAGGTCCTATGAAACTTATAACGATACGAGAGGAGATATATATATTCCATAGAAGAGATTGAGCAAGTTGCCGGGACAGAGCGGTATAGAAAAATTACTTTCAGGTCCTATGAAACTTATAACGATACGAGAGGAGATATATATATTCCATAGAAGAGATTGAGCAAGTTGCCGGGACAGAGCGGTATAGAAAAATTACTTTCAGGTCCTATGAAACTTATAACGATACGAGAGGAGATATATATATTCCATAGAAGAGATTGAGCAAGTTGCCGGGACAGAGCGGTATAGAAAAATTACTTTCAGGTCCTATGAAACTTATAACGATACGAGAGGAGATATATATATTCCATAGAAGAGATTGAGCAGTTGCCGACAGAGCGGTATAGAAATTACTTCAGGATTTGACTTATAACGATACGAGGATATATATTCCATAGAAGAGATTGAGCAAGTTGCCGGGACAGAGCGGTATAGAAAAATTACTTTCAGGTCCTATGAAACTTATAACGATACGAGAGGAGATATATATATTCCATAGAAGAGATTGAGCAAGTTGCCGGGACAGGCATAGAAAATTCTTTCAGGTCCTATGAAACTTATAACGATACGAGGAGTATATATTCCATAGAAGAGATTGAGCAAGTTGCCGGGACAGAGCGGTATAGAAAAATTACTTTCAGGTATTATGAAACTTATAACGATACGAGAGGAGATATATATATTCCATAGAAGAGATTGAGCAAGTTGCCGGGACAGAGCGGTATAGAAAAATTACTTTCAGGTCCTATGAAACTTATAACGATACGAGAGGAGATATATATATTCCATAGAAGAGATTGACAAGTTGCCGACAGAGCGGTATAGAAAAATTACTTTCAGTCCTATGAACTTATAACGATACGGAGGAATATTATTCTTCTTCTTCTTCTTCAGCCTCCACATCGACCACTTAATATATGTGATTTGTATGTGATCTGAGCCTATGAGCGATTGTACGTTGTGCCAGTTATGCGTCTACAAGTAGGCCAGCATATCCGATTTAGCGCTGTTTTTATTTACTAGGTAGTTTCCTAGGGCCTACATCAGTCGCCTCTTACGACATGTATTGTAGGTTGCAGTGGTACTATTCTTTGCTTCCCTTGCTGGCCCCGGTACCAGGCGGGTGATATATATATATATCTTCTTCTACCCTTCGCTCCAAAGTAGACATAGATCCCCAACCAAGGCGCCTTGACAAGCTCTCGTGTACTTGGTTACTGTTTTATAGCTAAGTATTTTTACTTGATGGGATAGTTAGTTAGTCCCACGCCAAACCTTCACTTTCGCCGTATATGGCATGTGGTAGGTATTAATTGTTCTATTATTTACCCTGAATTTAGGCCCCGGTAACCACACAGTCGTCTAATTTGTATGATGAATCATCTTTGACTCATTATTGGACAGAAGAGACATGTAGTTGCATGTGCTGAGATTCTCATCGTCTATCAGTTATCAGTTATATGAGGACTATCATCATAGCACTTCGGACATGTCCATTGGTGCTCCGATCTCCGACTCAGCAAATCCAACAGCGTCCACTGGCCCAACACGCCAGTTCGATGTTGATTAATCAATCTCCTTGCATATTTAGTATGTCGTTCTTCTCGGGCTTCACCAATATTGGCACCCATCTCTCTCAATCTGGTCAGCGAGTGGGATTCACAGCCCCGAAACTCCTCTGTTCGGAAAGACTCAATGCGTGAAGAATGTCATTTCTATCCATGGCAGCTCAATCTGATATTGTAGCCATGCCAGCCAATCTATCAGCTCGTTCATTACCCCTAAATCCTGCGTGCCCAGGGACAAAAATGAAGGGGATTTCTCTGATCTATATTGCGATCAGATCTCATATCAGACATGTATGCACCTACCCTTCTACCAATTCCAAATAGCTCTCCTTCGATCCCTACCCACTTAGCCAGATATTAGTCTGTTACCAGGGCCACCACTTGGAGGTGGAGTAGAAATATATATATATATATATATATATATATATATATATATATATATATATATATATATATTCAGCCACTCGTTGTGTTGTACGTGGATCGCGTCGATAACGTAAATTACGCAGCTTCCCGGTTCATAAGCACTGAACATCCTAGTTTCGACCTAATAAATAATCGGTAAAATTTCAAACAGATGTACTGACACCTGATATCCGGTAAAAGATATGGCGCGTTAACCTGCAGGTTAAGATATTCGTTTCCCTCGATATTAGATTGTGGTAGATTTTATCTGTAGCTACGTCTGTGCGCTCGTGTGTGTGTGCATGAGGGGGGAGCATACCATCACGTAATCGTGGCGTTGAGCAGTGGTACATTCACTTGACGTTGTTGGCTTCTTGAAGAGATAGCGTGACTGGTTTACAATTATGTTGAATTAGTTACCAGAGAGAAGATGTGATGTATAAGTTATATAGCAGATTAGAAATACCTCAGCAAGCCGTGGCCTGAGATAACATACGACCGGCGGGCACAGGTAATAATTCTAGGAAATAATACCACAACTGTCGCGTGATCCTCGCATTTCAGTATTATTAGATTAAGACAAATTCATTTAAAATCAACACAACATGCTAAATCAAGGTTATATTATGTTACAAGTTAAGTTTAAAGTTAAGGAATATCAATATTATTAACATTTTCGTCAATAAATAACCATAAACTCATAGAAATGAGTAAAATTGAAAAAAAAAAAATTATAGTGTTCTATCAAACATATACAAAAATCAGTACCTATTAAACAGGAATTTTAGATTTCCTGTTTGAACTAGTCGGCCGTATGTTGCAGGGGGCCACGGCCAAGCAAACCGTATCTTTACGATTGTGTCAATTATTGGATAAGGTGCTCCCTATTTCTCCAAACACGGTTCTGGCAAATAGTTTTCTCCAAACCCTCCATTTCCCAACAAAAACAGACTGCCCGGTTAGACTATGGGAAAGGAACCCTTTCATAAACATAAGACAGAGCAAATTCATGGCCGCCCACATGTTAAGACAGGGATAGGGAGAGGGGTGGGGGTGGTAAGCGCCCTCCCTGGAAAATGACTTTTGATAAAACATTTTGATTGACTAAATTCTAAGAAAAGATTAAAATTAAAATTTCTACAAAATATCTTCACCATCTTCAAAATTATGTCGGGGATCCGCGCCGGTGCTACGGAGTTCGTTTACTGCAGCTGAGATCTCCATATGTAAGAAAGAGATCGGAGCACACATGGTTACTCCACGAAGTGCAATGATGATGGGTCTATCAGTCAACCAATCAGGACGACAAACATGTCAAGGATGAACTCCATTGCAGAGAATCCAAGTTTTCCATCGCTCTTGCTACTAAGTAATATTTTACTATAGACTTTCTTCCCAATGTATCTTGTAAATTTGATGTTCTTACTCACTGAGTAGGTACTGAGCTTGAAGTCATTGCTTTACTTCAATGTATCTTGTAAATTGATGTTCATTTCACTGGAGGTAAATTGAGGCTTGGTCTTGCTTTACTTCAATGTATCTTGTAAATTGATGTTCATTTCACTGAGGTACTGAGCTTGGTCTTGCTTTACTTCAATGTATCTTGTAAATTGATGTTCATTTCACTGAGCTACTTAGCTTAATGGTCTTGGCTTTCTTCAATGTATCTTGTAAATTGATGTTCATTTCACTGAGCTACTGAGCTTGGTCTTGATGTCGTCGATGCTTTTTCTGCTCTGTACACTTTCTTTTATATCAGAGGAAATATGTCAAAATAAAAAACAGTCAGCCCTGGATTATCCATGTTTTCTGTACACTTAAAAAAATTAATTAAATATTTCAAAATAAAACAGACAGCACAAGATTATCAATGTTTTCTGTACACTTTTTAAAATTTCAAATTAAATTTGGCTAAACATAGTTAACCGAAAAAGACTGCAGATATTTTTTCTTCTGTTCAAATTTGTTCTTCTGCGCACTTTAAACAAAATAATTGAAAACTGGTAAAGAACGTAATTGTAAGTTGAAGAACAAATGTATTTGGTTCTTTACTCGGTATACTTTTGTATATATTCTGTGTACATTTGTTATTTCAGCTGCAGAATTTCTGGAGAAGACAGCCCACAGACTAGTACTGTCAATATTTCTCTTCTTCAGTGTATACATTTATCTTGTCAAACTCAGCACTAGCAAAGAAAGCAGTTTTCAGTCTTGGACTGTTCGTTATCTTCTTCTGTGTAAACATTTAGCTAGCTGTCATCTTGTATATGTCTGAAGAAATCACATTTCAACTTTGATATGAGAATGTATGTTGTAAAGAAAGCATTGTTCATTTTACGAATGTTGATATTATTTACTTATGCCCTCTATGTTGGTCAATTTAAATATGTGTAGGTCAAAGACTGTATACCTCCCGAGTGGTTACCGGGACCCAAATTTGGGGTGTAAAGAATAGAACCACTGTTACCTGCCATGCATGTCGTAAGAGGCGATTCAGGAGGTTTGACTGAAATCGGATGCACGTGTCATAAACATGTAGAAGTCTATGCGTTTAGGGCCTACCAATGTGCAACGTATACACGTTCTTGACAAAGATCACACATATCACAAAGAGTGATTAAAATGTGTCGTAAAGAACGAACGTAAAGAAGAAGAAGAAGAAGCCCAGTGTTATTAATGTATTCTGTACACTTTTTACAATTTCAGATTACATGTTGCTAAACATAGTTGTCAGGAAAAGAGTGCAGATTAATTTTCTTCTGTGCGCTATTGTATATATATAGATTTCAAACTTGTATCTTTCTTTACACAGAAAACAAAACTTATACAATATGATCTTCATTTCAGCTGTTTTGTTATCAATATCAAAATTGGACACTTTCAGCAAATGAAAACAGAAAAATTATAACAGTGACGAAATGTCTGAAGAAAATAGCGGGAGTAACATGGAGAGATAAGATTTTTTAAAACGAGATTATTAGAGATTTGGTAGGAACAACACCAGTACTAGAGAATATTAGAGATTTGGTAGGAACAACACCAGTACTAGAGAATATTAGAGATTTAGTAGGAACAACACATTATGACAGAGAATATTAGAGATTTGTAGGAACAACATCAGTGCTAGATCATATAAGAGATTTGGTAGGAACAATACCAGTACTAGAATATTAGAATTTGGAGGAACAACATCAGTACTAGAGAATATTAGAGATTTGGAGGAACAACATCAGTACTAGAGAATATTAGAGATTTGGTAGGAACAACATCAGTACTAGATCATATTAGAGATTTGGTAGGAACAACATCAGTACTAGAGAATATTAGAGATTTGGTAGGAACAACATCAGTCTAAGAATATTAGAGATTTGGTAGGAACAACATCAGTGACATAGAGAATATTAGAGATTTGGTAGGAACAACACCAGTGCTAGAGAATATTAGAGATTTGGTAGGAACAACATCAGTGCTAGAGAATATTAGAGATTTGGTAGGAACAACACTAGGAATATTAGAGATTTGTAGGAACAACACAGTGCTAGAGAATATTAGAGATTTGGTAGGAACAACATCAGTACTAGAGAATATTAGAGATTTGGTAGGAACAACATCAGTGCTAGATCATATTAGAGATTTGGTAGGAACAACATCAGTACTAGAGAATATTAGAGATTTGGTAGGAACAACATCAGTGCTAGAGAATATTAGAGATTTGGTAGGAACAAAATCAGTGCTAGAGAATATTAGAGATTTGGTAGGAACAACATCAGTGCTAGAGAATATTAGAGATTTGGTAGGAACAAAATCAGTGCTAGAGAATATTAGAGATTTGGTAGGAACAACATCAGTGCTAGAGAATATTAGAGATTTGGTAGGAACAACATCAGTGCTAGAGAATATTAAGAAACAATAAAACAAATGGTTCGGTCATGTAACACGATTACTGCCTAACAGTATACCATAACAAGCACTACTTTTCAGATACAGCGGTTTCAAGGTCAAAGATCGAAAAATAATGACTACTTCTTTCTTATATTGATAATAAGCTTGCTCTGTGTCTTGGTTTCATTCAACAACTCCCCATTTGCCTATGGGATTCTCATCATTCTTCTGTAAAACCACACCTCTGTAGCCTTCAGAGATTTTTTTATCTGTTTGTTTACTGTCCATGATTCGCATCCGTATGTCAGTGTTGGCTCTATGTGACGACTTATTCATCTCCGCTCCTCGTGGAGCATAGGGCCTCAACATTTGCTCTCTACTTTTCCCGGTCTCTGGCTGTTTTCTTTATGATTTCCCAGGATAATCTAGCACTCATCAGTTCCTCAAGAAGACTTCGTCTCTAGGTCTGTTTAGGACGTCGTCGTTTCCCTTTTCCTTGCTGGTTTCACTCAAGTGCTTGTCTAGTGATACTCAACTGTATCTTCCGTATGGTATGCCAGACCCATAGTCATATTCTCCTCTTAACCTGGGTCATCATCGGTTCTTGTCCTACTATTATCCACAGGTCTGTGTTTACAACTCTATCATCCCATCTCAGTCTGAGAATCCGCCAAAGACATCCGTTGACAAGGTCTGAATCTTATATCTATTTAACTTGGTGACTCGCCACGTTACAGAGCACTCTATGTATTCAATGAATAAACTCACTGTGGACGATGAAATCAATGCGACGTTCTGGTCAACTCCCAAAGGCTTACGCTAAATAGAACAATACTAGTAAGAACAGATAACTCCTTTTACGGACCTGGTCTGAATCAGCTCTGATAACCTCCCATGTGACTAATCAAATCTGACACAATACTTCAGAGTGTGTGTGAAAATGACAAAATGGGGTTTTCTTTGTTCATAAAATCGCATCACTACACAATCTATACAAATGTGTATCCCATGGGACAAGGATCCATCAGATCATCAATAGGGAGGATTAGTAGGATTAGTAGGATTAGTAGGATTAGTAGGATTAGTAGGATTAGTTGGATTAGAGCTAACAATCGAATATTCCATTTTAAAAGTTAGTTTGTTTCAGTAACTATATAGAAGGAACACGGATAAAGCGTGATGGATAATCTCAGCAACCTGTTCCATTAGAAATGTGGAAGTGGAAAAACTAATATTAATGTTAGTGATAAGCTGCAGGCTTATGTCTCATTCGGGACGGAAATGAAAATGAGAGCCACATCATCGCAGTTGTTAGTTAACTCGCTACATATGCGCATGGTCCAGGTTCTTCTTCGACTTCATATCGAACACTTGTTAAACCATCTTTGTGATTATATATGATCTGAGCCTAAGAGTGATTGTACATTATGCCAGTTATGCGTCTACAAGTAGGCCAGTACATCCAATTTCTGCGACGCTTTTATTTATTAGGATAGCTTTCCTAGGCCCTACATCAGTCGCCTCTTACGACATACATTGTAGGTCGCAGTGTTACTATTCTTTGCTCCTTGCGAGCATGCACAAACTAAAGTTGGTTGTCTGTTGATTTATGTGTACTTTAGAATGGAGGTTTCGCCCGTCTGGTGCAGGGGCCCGAAAGGGAGCACAGAATAGTACCACTACGACGTACAACGCATGTCGTAAGAGGAGACTGATGTAGGACCTAGGAAGCTATACTAGTAAATAAAGCTTCGGAAATTGAAGTGCTGGCTACTTGTGGACACATAACTGGCACAACGTACAATCACTCTTAGGCTCAGATCCATACAAATCACAAGAGTGGTTAACACGTGGTCGATATGGAGCGTTTGAAGAAGAAGAAGAATGGAGGTATTGGGGGTCATATTTGTGCATATACTCCATGCTTATTTGCTATATCCCCCAGATAGAGTGTTTTTTGCTTCCATCACGTAACTAAAGAATTCAAAGAACCCCAGGGGAAGGCACGGGATCCAATGAAAATGATAAATAAATAGATAATAAACAAGTATTAAACGTCTCTGTAAAAATACAATTTACCAAACACAGTATTCGAACCACAAACCTTTATCTCTTACACAACTCATTAACTAGCCCTCACATTAACTAACCCCTCATTAACTAGCCCTCACATTAACTAACCCCTCATTAACTAGTCCCTCACATTAACTAACCCTCATTAACTAGTCCTCACATTAACTAACCCTCATTAACTAGCCCTCACATTAACTAACCCCTCATTAACTAGCCCTCACATTAACTAACCCCTCATTAACTAGCCCTCACATTAACTAACCCCACATTAACTAGTCCCTCACATTAACTAACCCCTCATTAACTAGTCCCTCACATTAACTAGCCCTCACACTAACTAGCCCTCACATTAACTAACCCTCACATTAACTAACCCTCATTAACTAGTCCCTCACATTAACTAGCCCTCACATTAACTAGCCCTCACATTAACTAACCCTCATTAACTAACCCTCATTAACTAGTTCCTCACATTAACTAGCCCTCACATTAACTAGCCCTCACATTAACTAGCCCTCACATTAACTAACCCCTCATTAACTAGTCCCTCACATTAACTAGCCCTCACACTAACTAGCCCTCACATTAACTAACCCTCACATTAACTAACCCCTCATTAACTAGTCCCTCACATTAACTAGCCCTCACATTAACTAGCCCTCACATTAACTAACCCTCACATTAACTAACCCTCATTAACTAGTTCCTCCATTAACTAGCCCTCACATTAAC
Organism: Arion vulgaris; assembly: GCA_020796225.1. Classification (NCBI taxonomy): domain Eukaryota; kingdom Metazoa; phylum Mollusca; class Gastropoda; order Stylommatophora; family Arionidae; genus Arion; species Arion vulgaris. The sequence continues at coordinate 20,364,791 of CM036755.1, forward strand.
TAGCCCTCACATTAACTAGCCCTCACATTAACTAACCCTCATTAACTAGTCCCTCATTACTAGCCCCATCATTAACTAGCCCCTCATTAGCTAGTCCCTCATTAGCTAGTCCCTCATTAACTAGCCCTCACTGACTAGCCCCTCATTAACTAGCCCTCACTGACTAGCCCCTCACTGACTAGCCCCTCATTGACTAGCCCCTCACTGACTAGCCCTCATTGACTAGCCCCTCACTGACTAGCCCCTCACTGACTAGCCCCTCATTGACTAGCCCTCACTGACTAGCCCCTCATTGACTAGCCCCTCACTGACTAGCCCTCACTGACTAGCCCTCATTGACTAGCCCTCATTGACTAGCCCTCATTGACTAGCCCTCATTGACTAGCCCTCACTTGAGCCCCTCATTGACTAGCCCTCATTGACTAGCCCCTCATTGACTAGCCCTCACTGACTAGCCCCTCATTGACTAGCCCATCACTGACTAGCCCCTCACTGACTAGCCCCTCATTGACTAGCCCTCACTGACTAGCCCCTCACTGACTAGCCCCTCATTGACTAGCCCTCATTGACTAGCCCTCATTGACTAGCCCTCATTGACTAGCCCCTCACTTAGCCCTCATTGACTAGCCCTCATTGACTAGCCCCTCATTGACTAGCCCTCATTGACTAGCCCCTCATTGACTAGCCCCTCATTGACTAGCCCTACAGACGAGCCGGTGTTTTTCATAGCACAACCATCTAGGAAGAAGATGGAGATATGTTGGGCATACCAAGAAAATGACTTGGCTGTACACACTAGTACCTGGACATGCTGGAGTGCGGGGTAACGAGTGTGCTGACTTTCTTGCAAATAATGCCCCGACTCAAGCGGGCAGAAGTATGGACAGAGCCAATATCATCAATGCGGTACGCTCTCATTTATGTGATATGGTCAAGTCTTATACATTGGAACGAGTTCGAGAATTAGGCATTAAGGTTGGACACGCCAAACAGTGTCGTCTTCGTGGTAGAGAGAGAAGATTTACTAATCAACTTCTCATGGGTACGGTGAGAAAATGGACTTTGGGATGGCTGCTGTAACGGAGGACAGAGCACGAATGGGAATGTCCAATGTGCCATGACGTCGATCGCATAACATAACATAACATAACATAACATAACATAACATAACATACCTTGAGAAGAAATGACCAAAGAATACCAAAGCAGGCATTAAAGTGGAAGGCAAAATGATTAAAAAAAGAGAGGACGACCTAGGAGACCCTGGAAACAAACTTTGCTGAGAAAGGCAAGAAATAGTCTCAATTCTTTGGAGGAGATTGAGCTAGTTGCTCAGGACAGAACGTCATGGAGAAATTATTTGCAGGTCATATGTCACGTATAACGGAGAGAGAGGAATTATTAATAACGTTTGTATCTTCAGTTTTCTTCTATAATTTGATATCAGCGTTCAGATTTTGCACTGATAGAATAATGTGGGAAGAAAGATTGTATTGTACACTGCTCTTTTGTTGTTGTTATTTGTCACCATGAACACAAACAGAGCAATGTTCAACACAATCTTTCTTCCCACATTATGTTACCAGTGCAAAACCTGGATGCTGACATCACATTATAGAAGAAAACTAGTTACGACAGAGATGAATTTTCTATGCAGAATACTGGGGGTAACAAGAAGAGACCGGTTGAGAAATAAAGACATCAGGAAAAAGTGTGTAGCATCAATACTAAACTTCATCAAGAAACAACTAATTAAATGGTTCGGCCACATAAGCAGATTACCAACAGACAGTATATATAGCCGTCCATCGCAAGCGATGATGACAACAATCTCAGACGTGTGCTGTTGCACCTCTCTGGTGTGTGAGGAGGTGACTGTAGAGTCAATCCTAGAACAGAATCCCCGACCACAGGTGGGGCATACATGATCAAGGTTAGACATGTGCGTGTTGTGTAATTTGTGTTGTGTAGTTGTCTGAAACTGTAGCTTGCGCTGTATTTGGATTATAGTGAGGAAAAGTTGCGCTATTCGTCAGCCTCACTCTCTCGTCCAGGACTATCTGTATCCAGGGGCAATTAAAACCTCAAAGAGCAACACCTCAAAGAGCAATGCTGCTCCGATACAATGGATACAAAACAAAAGGCCGGCCATCAAAAGATGGATCTCAGAGATAACAGAGGCGATGAAAGACACTAGTTATGAAGCGCACACAAGGGTTCGTTCTAGAAATCTCTTCTTATCCTGACGCTCTGAGAGAAAACAGGATTGGAAAAGAAAAAAGAAAGAAAAAGTATCTTGAGTGTTGACGAGCTTATAAACACCGAACTGCACCATAAACAAGGTTGTCCTTTCCTTCCACAATCTTGCAAATTAAATTCTTCTTCCATAAAGAAAAAAGTATCTTGAGTGTTGACGAGCTTATAAACACCGAACTGCACCATAAACAAGGTTGTCCTTTCCTTCCACAATCTTGCAAATTAAATTCTTCTTCCATAAAGAAAAAAGTATCTTGAGTGTTGACGAGCTTAATAAACACCGAACTGCACCATAAACAAGGTTGTCCTTTCCTTCCACAATCTTGCAAATTAAATTCTTCTTCCATAAGAAAAAGTATCTTGAGCGTTGACGACTTATAAACACCGAACTGCACCATAAACAAGGTTGTCTTCCTTACAATCTTCAAATTAAATTCTTCTTCCATAAGAAAAAAGTATCTTGAGTGTTGACGAGCTTATAAACACCGAACTGCACCATAAACAAGGTTGTCCTTTCCTTCCACAATCTTGCAAATTAAATTCTTCTTCCATAAGAAAAAGTATCTTGAGTGTTGACGAGCTTATAAACACGAAACTGCACCATAAACAAGGTTGTCCTTTCCTTCCACAATCTTGCAAATTAAATTCTTCTTCCATAAAGAAAAAAGTATCTTGAGTGTTGACGGCTTTATAAACACCGAACTGCACATAAACAAGTTGCCTTTCTTCCACATTCTTGCAAATTAAATTCTTCTTCCATAAAGAAAAAAGTATCTTGAGTGTTGACGACTTATAACACCGAACTGCACCATAAACAAGGTTGTCTTTCCTATCCATATTCTTGAAATTAAATTCTTCTTCCATAAAGAAAAAAGTATTGAGTGTTGACGAGCTAATAAACACCGAACTGCACCATAAACAAGGTTGTCCTTTCCTTCCACATTCTTGCAAATTAAATTCTTCTTCCATAAAGAAAAAGTATCTTGAGTTTGATGACTTAATAAACACCGAACTGCACCATAAACAAGGTTGTCCTTTCCTTCCACAATCTTGCAAATTAAATTCTTCTTCCATAAAGAAAAAAGTATCTTGAGTGTTGACGAGCTTAATAAACACCGAACTGCACCATAAACAAGGTTGTCCTTTCCTTCCACAATCTTGCAAATTAAATTCTTCTTCCATAAAGAAAAAAGTATCTTGAGTGTTGACGAGCTTAATAAACACCGAACTGCACCATAAACAAGGTTGTCCTTTCCTTCCACATTCTTGCAAATTAAATTCTTCTTCCATAAAGAAAAAAGTATCTTGAGTGTTGACGAGCTTAATAAACACCGAACTGCACCATAAACAAGGTTGTCCTTTCCTTCCACAATCTTGCAAATTAAATTCTTCTTCCATAAATAATGTATCGTCTGCTCATAAATTATTTATTGTTTATCTCACATCAGATCATATATCCCGTAGATATCATTTCTTCTGGGACTTGATAATTCTGAATATCCAAGATAATTTATTTTATGTCACGGTTTGTTTTTCTTGGTATTTGTCTAATTCTGTCATAATCCAAGATCATAATTATTTTGTATAAATCAGTTCTTGAAATCTTTCTTCTGCTGCTTCTTTAAACACTTCACAACAACAACTTGTTAACCACTCTGTGTGATTTGTATGTGATCTGAGCTTAAGAGCGATTGTACGTTGTGCCAGTTATTCGCCTACAAGTAGACTAGGACATCCGATTTCTGCGACGTTTTTTATTTACTAGGGTAGCTTCCTAGGCCCTCTACCTTATTCGCCTCTTATGACATGCCTTGTAGGTCACAGTATTACTATTCTTTGCTCCCCATGCGAGCCTTGTTAACATACGGGCGAAATATAGAAGCAAATGTATTTTGTTTTTCTCCTTATCTTTCTAGATTTGTCATCATCATCATTATATAGCTGGTCCTGAGCAGAACTTTGCCACCCCAACAGTCCTCCGAATTTCTCTCTCTCATAGGTCAGAGCTTCTGCAGCCGTTATGTTCAAACCATCAGTTACATCCTGAATCCATCTTCTTCGTGGTCTTCCTCTTTTCTCTTTGCCGGTATGCCTCCTTCCATGATGTCTTCTCCAGCCCTTCATGTTTTTTTTATATGTCCAAAATATCTCAATTTTCTCTTTCTTATTTCTAGCATCAGCCAGTTTTCTTTGATTTTGAATTCTTTCTGGATAGATCTATATGTCAACAACATAAAAATGTAGTTCTTCAAATTATTATAAATCAGTTTTGCTATCAACTTTGTTCGGACAATATTGACAAAACAATTCACATAACCCGAGAAGATAAAATGGTTTTCTGAATTAAAGGGATGATTTAGAGACGCTGGCGAGGACATTAGAACAAATATTGGCAGAAATTTAGAAATATGTGTGCACATGTCGACAAAATTAACATGTACGGGGGCGGATATAGGAGGTAGAGTAAAAATTATTTGTGCATGGGCGGATATGGGAAGTTGCATGAAGGTAGAGGTGTGTTCAGTGCGCAGGAAATGGACTGAATTGCTACAAGCGTCAACAATTCGCTGAATTACATTCATCTTCGTTCCGGGGCACATGGGTGTCGTTGACACTGAGATAGCAGACAGGCTGGATGGCTCAGCCACCATATCAGAGGACAGTAATCCGTCTCCGATAGGACTAGGAACTCGATTTATTAACTATTTTCCTAGATCAGAAAATTGATTGAATAAATGTTCTCTGCAAATTAACAAAGCATTAAATGGTTTGGACACCTGACAAGAATGTCCTGGTATCGTCTAACACAGAAAGCATTAAATGGTTTGGACACCTGACAAGAATGTCCTAGTATCGTCTACCACAGAAAGCATTAAATGGTTTGGACATCTGACAAGAATGTCCTGGTATCGTCTACCACAGAGAGTCACATAAAGATATTGCGAAAGATATCGGAGCACCTATGGACATGTCCGGAGTGCATTGAAGATTTTCCCAAACTGAAACTGAAACTGATACGATAATCCGTCCGACGATCTTAGCTTACAGCAACTAAAGTACACGAGGAGCGTCTGGTCGAGTGGACTAGAGCGTGGCTCTCATGCGGGATACCCGTGTTCAATCCACTCTAAGGCACGGATTTTTTCTGTCGGAGCCTTAAAGAAAAAGTCCTAACCTGAACAGTTTCGTGGCGACTGATTAGCAATAAATAATAATTCCTCTCGTACCAGTATACATTACATAGGGCCTGCAAACAATTTCTCCATAACGCTCTATCCTGAACAACTCGTTCAGTCTCCATGAAACTGAGACCGATATTACTTGCCTCTCTCAGCAAAGTTTTCTGCCATTAAATTCATCAGGCTCATGCCGCCCCCCGCCCTACTATACGCCGCCTAAAATCGTTGCTACAGGCAGTAACTAAAGTGCATACTCGGTCGATTACCTTTTTGTTCAACTGCATTGTCAGTCAAGACATCATCATTTATTAACTTAGTAAAGTAAGTAAGTAAAGGAACCCTTTCATACCTCGTGGTATATAGGTCAATACAGTGTTAGGCCTGTTTTTCATTGACCGTCGGCACACGATGGGTGATGTGGTCAGCATCACGCCGGCCGCCTTTACTTTCCCAGAGCATGTCTGGTACCCAGTTGAAGCTGGGTCGACCTGAGAGCCGTCGCGGTCGGGAAAAATTCCACGCATTTATTAACTTAACACACCTGAAAATGTATGTTCTTGCTGTACAAAGATGTCTTACACAGAACACAGTAGGCATATAACCTTCATACAATATTAACGTACGCGTGAGAGGCAACAACACGTTCACCAAGTCTGAACAAAATTCATAATCCCTTATTATGACAAAAGGTAGATAATGTAATGAATAGAGGATAATGCCAAGAACACACTTGTGTAATAACTAATAATAATTCATATCGTACCGTTATACGTTACACAATTTCTCCATACCGCTCTATCATGTGCAACTCGCTCAATCTCCTCCATGGAACTGAGAACGATATTTCTTGCCTCTCTCAGCAAAGTTCGTTTCAGGGTCTCCTTAGGTCGACCTCTCTTTCTAGAACCCTTTGCCTTTCACTTCAATGCCTGCTTTGATATTCCTTGATCACTTCTACTCAAGGTGTGCCCAACATATCTCCATCATCTCTTTCTTATAACAGTTGTCACTAGTGGTTGACCAGACATGTCTCTGATTTCATCACTTCTCCTGAATTCGTTCCATTTTATATTCATTATTTTTCGCAGACATCTATTTTCAAATGTATTCAACTTGCTGTCTATATCTTTAGTCATTTTCCAACTCTCGCTGGCATATGTTAGGATTGATAAAACATTTGAATTGAAAATTGGTAATTTAGTTTTAATACTATATAACATGCAGTTCCATATTTTATTTAAACTTTTAAAAGCTGGTGTTGCTTTGCCAATTCGTACAATAGTTTCTTTTTTAACATTTCCTGTGCAATAATACGTAATCACAATATATATATCTTTCGTGTGTTGTCGGAGCTCTCAAGGGAAGCAATTAATATTAACAATATGACCTACAAAGCATGCCGTAAGAGACGTCTATGTAAGGTGTATAGGGAAGCTACACTGGTAAATAAAAAGCGTTGCTGAAATCAGATGTGTTGGCCTCCTTGTAGTCGCAAAACTTGCACAACACAATCGCTCTTAGGCTCGCATGTGTGTTGCCGAGGCTCGCAAGGGGAGCAACGAATAGTAACAATGCGACCTACAAGGCATGTCGTAAGAGACGACTAAGGTAGATGCATAGGGAAGCTACACTGGTAAATAAAAATCGTTGCTGAAATCGGATGTGCTATCCTACTTGTAGTCATATAACTTGCACAACATACCATCGCTCTGCTCTTTGGCTCGCCTGTTTGTTGCCGAGGCTCCTCAAGGGGAGCAAATAATAGTAACAATGCGACCTACAAAGCGTGTCGTAAGAGACGTCTATGTAAGGTGCATAGGGAAGCTAAACTGGTAAATAAAAACGTGCAGAAATCAAATGTGTTGACCTACTTGTAGGTACATAACTGGCACATCGTAATACCGCTCTTAATATCGCCCGTGTGTTGCCGAGGCTCGAAAGGAGCAAAAATAATAACAATGTGACCTACAAGGCATGTCGTAAGAGACACCTATGTAAAGTACATAGGGAAGCTACACAGCTACACTGGTAAATAAAAAGCGTTGTTGAAATCTGATGTGCTATACTACTCGTAGTCACATAACTGACACAATGTAATATCACCTGTGTGTTGCCGAGTCTCGTAATGGGAGCAAAGAATAGTAACCTATACGTAGGACATCACATCCGATTTCTGCGATGCTTTTTATTTACTGGGGCGGCTACCCTGAGCCCCTACCCCAGTCGCCTCTTACGACAGGTCGCAGTGTTACTATTGTTTGCTCCCCTTGCGAGCCCGGACAATAAACGGGTGGTCCCATGGAGTAAGATCTTTATCAGTCCCTAATCAGGAATACTAACAGTTATATATCTTCAACCCTTCAACTGTAGAAATGTTTGATCTCCAGTTCTCACTTTATGGGTCTATTGTTTAGCCTAATACAGCGGTTCTCAGTCTTGGGGGCATACCACCCCAGGAAGGAGTGAGAAATTATCAGTGAAGACTTGAAACATTCTGAAAATTTACTGAGTGATGTGTTTTAATCAGTTTACACTAACTTGTTTTTCCAGTTACAATTTGTGGTTTTATTTCATGAAATCTTCTCAAGTCCCAAATTTATTTTAAAAAATAACCAAGAACATTATTGATTTTGACTGATGCCCTGTCAGTAATTACTGCTCTCAAAAATCAAGACGATAACTTGAAGGAACTACAAGCATCGCTACACCAAGTATGCAACGTCTTCTCTAGAGTGGTAATACAGTGGATACCATCTCACTGCGGAATACCTGACAATGAGACTGTGGATATATTGGCAAAAGCAGGAAGCAGGCTACCACAGACAGACACCAGTATGACATATGAGGAAGTAAAAGTACGGATAAAATAGCGGCCTACAAGAACAAATGGCTGAGAGATCACCCAGGGCATGAAAAGGACGATGCTTACCACCAACTAAGTAGAGAAGAACAGGTGGTCATTTTTCGTCTACGAACAGGGCACAATAGACTGAGGTACCATCTGTTTAATAAGTATAAAATATGCCCTTCTGACATATGTACATGTGGCACCAGCAAGATGACAGAGACACACATACTGCAAGAATGTCCAACATACAGTGAACAGAGAGAGAACACATGGCCAATCCCCATACCAGTCCAAGACAAGCTATATGGAGATGTACATGGACTCCGGTTGACCACTAACTACTGTAAAAGTATACAAATCGATGTCTGAAAACTTTGAAGGAGAAGAAGACTGAATTATGTGTTTTAGTCAGTCGTAATACTAACTTTTTTTTCCAGTTATAATTTTGTTTCTTTGTTTAATTAAAACTTGAGGTTCAAAATTTATTTAAAAAATAATCAACAACATTATTGATTATGATCACAGCCAACTATAAACTTATGGGTCTTCGGACTAAAGTAAGAATTATTGGAAATCAGACCACAACTACACTACGTGACTTCGCATTCCAGTATTGGTGTATATAGACGAATTCCTTTTAAAATCAATACAAAATGCTAAATCGAAGTTATATTATGCAACAAGTTAATTTTAACAATAAGGAATATCAATATTATGAATATTTTTCACCAATAAATAACCATAGACTCACAGAATTGTGTAAAATTTCAAAAAAGCTTGCAGTGTTCTATCAAACATCTATATTTTCCGGCCCCATTTTCTGATCTAGGTCAGGAACCGCCAGTCAGTTGTCTGGCCTAGTTATGTAGAGTTGGCTATGTTTTGACTCATGCTGACATTGTTCACAAACTTCTTGTCAAAAATTGGTTTTTTTTTTTTTAATGAATGCATTTCTCACTGTCAATGTTATTGTGTTTATGGGACAGTGCCGTTATAAAACTGAGTGAGGTACATTAAAAAATAATTTACTATTAATTCATTCGGGATGGGGGAGAATGTTGGGAAATGAACGGGAAAATGGACGGGCTTTCTGTGTTTTCAAAATTACAGTTAATACTTGGTGGGGAAAAGAATGGAAGCGGGGTTGGGGAAGCGAGGTAGTCTTGTCTTATTTTAAATTGGGTGCTATCTGAAAAAACTTGAGAACCACTGGATTAATACATGTACAATGCCTTCAAGGGATGACTGGTCGTTTGATCATGGTGAGTGCAACTGTGTGATTAACAATGTGATAACTATGATGTTAAATATGCTTTTTGTTATCAGTACAGTAAAACTTCTATTAAACAACTTCACTCGTTTAAGTGTCAGTTTCTGTTTTCTAACATCGTCTAAAAAGTTGGTTTCTAGTGTGACCACCATTGAAGAAGAAGAAGAAGAAGACATTGATGACGATGAAGGATCAGTTCTTACCAAAAACCTACTACTAGACACACACATGCAGAAATAATGTTATCAAAGTGCATCGACTGGTTTGAAATGGAAGAGGAGGCAAATACAACACCGATACTTCTGTGCAGTGGCGGCTCGTGATCGTTTTTATTGGTGGGGCCAGACACAAATTTTCGAGAAAATCATGGCTTTGGGTTAGGTTATATTTTAATTTATTAAATAATAAATACACGTTACATATCATTTTTGGTGGGGCCCGGGCCCTCTGGCCCTTAATGACGAGCCGCCACTGCTTCTGCGTAAGGTAGGAACATCGCCGAGCAGAAAGCTCGAACCTCCAAGACACAGGAGATGGCAGATTATTTTAAAGTATCATAGGTTTAATAGTATTACAATACATTACTACCTCTTATATTGAAGTTGACATTGATCGTTTTGTCAAATTAATTACAATATGTATGTATTATTCACTTTTAAAGGATTTTATTTTCATTTTCGTCCCAAGCCTGCAGTGAATCATGTTACTGTACATATGTATTAAGAGATTTCTGTTATCCGTTTATTCGGTTATCCGTCACAGCTCTGATCCGCACGGTGACGGTTAATCGAATATTTTTTTAAACAGTAGTTACTGATCTCAGAAAGTAACTACTCAACACTGGTTCACGTTAAATTTGTATTAAGAGATTTATGTTATCCGTCTATTTGGTTATCCGTCACAGCCCTGGTCCAGACGGTGACGGTTAATGGAATGTTTACTGTAGTTACAGATCTCAGAAAGTAACTACTCAACACTGGTTCACGTTATCAATAAATATTTCTCTACCTCAGAAAATTTATTGAATAAATGTTTGAAAACATTAATTAATTGATTGATTGATTGATATGACTGTCATCATTGCACTTCGGTGAGTAACCATGTGTGCTCCGATCTCTTTCTACAGGAGGATCTCAACTGCAGTGCACAAACTTCAGCACCCATGAGGATTCCTGATATAATTTTGAAGATGGTGAAGATAGTTTTGTAGGAATTTTTATTTCTAATTTTGTTAATTAATTTTGCCTGCTCTTTCCAGCTTGCTCTTCTCGATTTTGAAATGCAAATGGTTATTTTACATGCTCAAATTGAACACGTGACCTACGTTTTATCGTCCGTCTCCGATAGGACTAGGAACTCGATTTATTAACTATTTTCCTAGATAAAAAAATTGATTGAATAAATGTTCTCTGCAAATTAACAAAGCATTAAATGATTTGGACACCTGACAAGAATGTCCTGGTATCCTCTACTACAGAGAGTCACAAAATGTTTTGGGACACCTGACAAGAATGTCCTGGTATCGTCTTGCACAAAGAGTCACATAGAATACGTATAAATACAGAGCAGGAAGAAGACTATGCAGGAGATATCTTTGATATCTGTTGGGGGAGACTGAGCACCTATGGTCTGCCCGGAGTGCAATGACGTCAGTTTAGTAACCAATAACCAATAACCTAATAACCATTAAGAACAGCCTTAAGAAAATGAATAACAGCTACAAAGTGCATAGAACAAGCACGCATAAGATCACTATTACACCTCTCTACCAACCCCTCTATAAAGATGGTGGAAGAGAAGAAGAAGAACAACAAAGTATTTAAATACATTAAAATAAATTACATTCCAAGAAGATGCTTAGATAATACGAACAATATTATGGAATTATTTGAAGTATTTTTTCAAGATGGAGTCTTTCCAAACATAGGAATTTCAAGGTTGTGAAACCCCAGTAGCTGACCACGTTGAGAAAGATGCATGTCGATATTGGTTCACTGAACAAAATGAAATACCAAATATGCAAAAGGACTGATTAATCAACATCGAACTGGTATGTTTGCCGCTGACGCTTCTAGAATTCTGGATTTGTTGAGGCGTGGATCGAGGAACCCTTGGGACATGTCCGGAGTGCTATGATGATAGTCTTCATATAACTGATTAGGGAATGTTAACCCGAAACAAGTGCTTGCAGAAAACGAATGCACCAGGCCGTAAGGCGCATAACATGGTGCAACGACCTTTCACAATGAGGAATGGGATAACGGATTCTACGGTCGCCGATCTGCCTCGGAGATTTAGCCACGCCGTAAGAATGTCAGACCTACCATCACGAGGGTGCCAAAACTAACTGTGGGAGATCACACGAAAGAGGTGGTTCACTTACACCAGCGCACAAAACAAAACTGTATGGCGTGGTGATAATCTGAGGAAGGCGGCTGCCTTTATTAGAGAATCCGAAATCCCAATCTAGTAAGAACGCAGAAGAAGAATATAACTGATAACTGATTTTGTACATATAAAAAGATACGAAGGGCTGATAACACAAATATGGAAGGAGTCATTCCTGCAAAGAGGAGAAGGGGGAAAACCACGAAGAAGATGGATTCAGGATATAAGTGATAATTTGAGCGTGAAGGTTGCAGATGCATATGCGAGAGAGAGAGAGACATTTCGAAGGACTGTTAGGGAGGCGTAGTTCTGTCTAGAACAAGCCTATTTAATGAGAATAAACACGAAGGCTTGCAGATATGGCTGCTGTGCAAAGCTGGCTAACAATGGACGAGGCTGATAATATAAATTCCTTAAGAGAAAGAGAGAACGTATGATTCAAGTCACAGTGGTGAATCTACAACACTAACCAGACTGTAAGAATTCAAGTCAAATGTGGGCTAGACATCAACAATATACTGGTATCCAAAAAAAGTAGTAAACCAACAAAGAACCGGTGTCGTTAGTCGCCACATGCTGAGAGATATACTGAGGGGGAGATAGGAGCACTTATGGACTAATTAGTTGACGCAGTGATGATGATCTGACGACTAAACTAAACTAAACACGAATTATACACATCACGGCCAGGAATACTCTTAAAACATAAACCAAACAATATTAAAATTTGGTCAAAACTCAGATAAATAGCCAATCTGTTATTCCATGTCATGTCGTGTATATTTATGCGTGCACATTTATTGCAGCAACTATTAGTTCGCACTGATTACAATGCACGCAACTTGTTTTAATGACGGGGAAAACATAAAACATGCACTTTGATCTTCAATGGGCTAGTTTCTATAAATATTATTCTGTTAGATTTATTTTTTTTTATTTGCATGAATCATGTAATTAATGGAAGCCATTAATTATGTATAAGAGTGACATTTGTACAGTGGTTAATGGTCCTACATAGATGAGTAGTTTAGGTTTAAACCCAGATATATCTGATTTTTAACGAAAGAATCTAAGGTTGACCTAACCTTGAATTAGTAACCAAACATACGAAATAAAGGCGGGGGGTATGCGCATATTCCAGGTGCCCTTACAGCGTGAGGAAGAAGAAGAAGGGGGAAAAAGAAAAGGGAAGAAGAAGAAGGGATAAGAAGGGGAAGAAAAAGAAGAAGAAGAAGAAGGGGAAGAAGAAGAAGGGGAAGAAGAAGAAGGAAGAAAAGAAGGGAAAAGAAGAAGGGAAGAAGAAGAAGGGAAGAAGAAAAAAGAAAAAGAAGAAGAAAAGGAAGAAGAAGAAGAAGAAGGAAAAGAAGAAGAAAAGGGGAAGAAGAAGAAGAAGAAGGGGGAAAAAGAAGAAGAAGAAGAAGAAGAAGGAAGAAAAAAGAAGAAGAAGAAAAAAGGGAAGAAGAAGAAGAAGGAAGAAGAAGAAGAAGGAAGAAAAAGAAGAAGAAGAAAAGAAGGGAAGAAGAAGAAGGGAAGAAGAAGAAGAAGGGGAAGAAGAAGAAGGGGAAAATGAGAAGAAGGGGGAAAAAGAAGAAGGGGAAAAAGAAAGGAAGAAGAAGAAGGGAAAAGAAGAAGGATAAGAAGGGGGAAAAAAAAGAAAAGAAGAAGAAGGAAGAAGAAGAAGAAGGGGAAGAAGAAGGAAGAAAAGAAGAAGGGAAGAAGAAAAGAAGAAGAAGAGAAGAAGAAGAAGGAAGAAGAAGAAGGAAGAAGAAGAAGAAGAAGGAAGAAGAAGAAGGGGAAAAGAAGAAGGGGAAGAAGAAGAAAAGGAAGAAGAAGAAGAAGAAGGGAAGAAGAAAAGGGAAAAGAAGAAGGGAAGAAGAAGAAGAAGGAAGAAAAAAAGGGAAGAAGAAGAAAAGGGAAGAAGAAGAAGGGGGAAAAAGAAGAAGAAGGGGAAGAAGAAGAAGGGAAGAAGAAGAAGAAGGGGAAGAAGAAGAAGAAGAAGGAGAAGAAGAAGAAGAAGGGGAAGAAGAAGAAGAAGGGGAAGAAGAAGAAGAAGGGGAAGAAGAAGAAAAGAAAAGAAGAAAGGGGGAAAAAGAAGGGGAAGAAGAAGAAGGGGAAGAAGAAGAAAAAGAAGAAGAAGGGGAAGAAGAAGGGGAAGAAGAAGAAGGAAGAAAAGGGATAAGAAGGAAGAAAAAGAAGAAGAAGAAGAAGGGGAAAAAGGGGAAGAAGAAGAAGGGGAAGAAGAAGAAGGGAAGAAGAAGAAGGGGAAGAAGAAGAAGGGGAAGAAGAAGAAGATAAGAAGGAAGAAAGAAGAAGAAAAGAAGAAGGGAAGAAGAAGAAGAAGGAAGAAGAAGAAGGAAGAAGAAGAGGGAAAAAAAGAAGAAGGGAAGAAGAAGGAAGAAGAAGAAAGGAAGAAGAAGAAGAGTGGAAGAAGAAGAAGAAAGAAGAAGAAAGGAAGAAGAAGAAGACGGGAAGAAGAAGAAGAGAAGAAGAAGAAAGGAAGAAGAAGAAGGGGAAAAAAAGATGGGAAGAAGAAGAAAAAGAAGAAGAAGAAAAAGAAGAATGGGACGAAGAAGAAGGGGAAGAAGAAGATGGGGAAGAAGAAGAAGGAAAGAAGAAGAAGGGGAAGAAGAAGATGGGGAAGAAGAAGAAGGAAAGAAGAAGAAGGGGGAAAAAGAAGAAGGAAGAAGAAGGGGGAAAAAGAAAGAAGAAGAAAGGGGAAAAAGAAGAAAAGAAGAAGAAAAAAAGAAGAAGGGGAAGAAGAAGAAGGAGGAAGAAGAAGGGAAGAAGAAGAAGGGGAAGAAGAAGGAAAAGAAGAAGGGAAGAAGAAGAAGGAAGAAGAAGAAGAAGGGGAAGAAGAAGAAGAAGGAGAAGAAGAAGAAGAAGGAAGAAGAAGAAGAAGGAAGAAGAAGGAAGAAGAAGAAGAAGGAGAAGAAGAAGAAGAAGAAGAAGAAGAAGAAGAAGGGGGAAAAAGAAAAAGGAGAAGAAGAAGAAGGGGAAGAAGAAGAAGGAAGAAGAAAAAAGAAGAAGAAGGGGAAGAAGAAGAAGGGGAAGAAGAAGGGGAAGAAGAAGAAGAAAAAGAAGAAGAAGAAGAAGAAGAAGAAGAAAAGAAGAAGAAGAAGAAGAAGAAGGAGAAGAAGAAGAAAAGAAGAAGAAGAAGAAGGAAGAAGAATAAGAAGGGGAAGAAGAAGAAGGAAGAAGAAGAAGGGAAGAAGAAGGAAGAAGAAGAAGGAATAAGAAGAAGGGGAAGAAGAAGAAGGGAAGAAGAAAAAGAAGAGGAAGAAGAAGGGGGAAAAAGAAGAGGAATAAGAAGAAGGAATAAAAGAAGGAAAAGAAGAAGGAAGAAAGAAAAAAATAAGAAGAAGAAGATAAAGAAGGGGAAAAAAGAAGAAGTAGGGAAGAAGAAGGGAAGAAGAAGAAGGAAAAAGAAGAAGGAAGAAGAAGGGGGAAAAAAAGAAGGGAAGAAGAAGAAGGAAGAAGAAGAAGGGACGAAGAAGAAGGAAGAAGAAGAAGAAAAAAAGAAGAAGGGGAAGAAGAAGAAGGGGAAGAAGAAGAGGAAGAAGAAGAAAAGAAGAAAAAGAAGAAGAAGGGAAAAGAAGGGAAAGAAGAAGGGGAAGAAGAAGAAGGGAAGAAGAAGAAGGGGAAGAAGAAGAAGAGGAAAAGAAGAAGGAAGAAGAAGAAGGGAAGAAGAAAAAAAAGAGGAAGAAGAAGGGGGAAAAAGAAGGAAGAAGAAGAAGGAAGAAGAAGAAAAAAAGAAGAAGAAGGGAAGAAGAAGAGGAAGAAGAAGAAAAGAAGAAAAGAAGAAGAAGGGGAACAAGAAGAAGGGGGAAAAAGAAGAAGGGGAAGAAGAAGAAGGGAAGAAGAAGAAGGGGAAGAAGAAGAAGGGGAAGAAGAAGAGGAATAAGAAGAAGGGGAAGAAGAAGAAGAAGGAAGAAGAAAAGAAGAGGAAGAAGAAGGGGGAAAAAGAAGGAAGAAGAAGGGGAAAAAGAAGGAAGAAGAAGGGAAGAAGAAGAAGGAAGAAGAAGAAGGAAGAAGAAGAAGGAAGAAGAAGAAGAAGGAAGAAGAAGAAGGGGGAAAAAGAAAAGAAGAAGAAGAGGAAGAAGAAGAAGGGGAAGAAGAAGAAGAGGGAAAAAGAAGGGGGAAAAAGAAGAAAGGAAGAAGAAAAGGGAAGAAGAAGAAGGGAAGAAGGAGAAGAAGAAGAAGGGGAAAAAGAAGAAGGGGAAGAAGGAGAAGAAGAAGAAGGGGAAGAAGAAGAAAAAGAAGAAGACGGGAAAGAAGAAGAAGGGGGAAAAAGAAGAAAAAAAGAAGACGGGAAAGAAGAAGAAGGGAAGAAGAAGAAAAAGAAGAAGACGGGAAAGAAGAAGAAGGGGAAGAAGAAGAAAAGAAGAAGAGGGGAAAGAAGAAGAGGGAAAGAAGAAGAGGGGAAAGAAGAAGAGAGCATTATTGACTCGATCGCCCGATATGAATTAAAGCATCGCCCGTGTGGTGCCGGGGCCTGCAGGGGAAACAAAGAATAGTACCACTGCAACCTACAATGCATGTCGTAAGAGGCGACTGGTGTAGGCCCTAGGAATGCTACCCTAGTAAATAAAAAGCAGCGCAAAAATTTGGGATGTTCGGGCCCTACTTGTGGGCGCATAACTGGCACAACGTACAATCGATCTTAGGCTCAGATCACATACAAATCACACAGAGTGGTTAACAAGTGCTCGATATGGAGCGTTCGAAGAAAAAGAAGAAGAATTAAAGCATAGTCTTGGTGACTAATATGGCACCTCTGACTGATTTTTGTCTGAAGTCTTGCTTTAAAAAATTACCAGGTCCCTTCTAGTTCAGATGTCCCTTACCCCTGACTTCAGAGGTACTTGTAGTATGAATTCTTAAGTAAAGTATCAAGGAAAGAGTAGAATGACGTTGTGTTTTCTGTAAACATTGCCGCACTCAGTTACTGTGTGTCTCATGGCGAGGTGATTAAGACGTTTGCCTGGCGTTCTGAATGTTGTAGGCTCGAATCACATGGGGAATTTGTTTACCGAGTTCCCAAGGATTGTTGTTAAAGTTACGGAGTCCATGCTTTGCCAACGACAAAAGAACCAATATAATTACATTTGCCTGAAAGAACTTATAGCCCCAATTAACTTAAAGAACTAATGGACTTACCTTAACCTGAAAGAATTAATATACGTATATTAAACTGAAAGAACTAATAAATTTACATTCAACTGAAAGAACTAATTCAAGTTAACTTTAGAGAACCAATTCACATTTAATTTAAATAAATAATATATTCCCTTTTAATTCACAGAACTAATGAACTCGCATTTAACTTCAAGAACTAATATATTCACATTAAAAATTACAGAACTAATGAGCTTACATTTAACTTTACAGAACTAATGAACTTACATCTAACTTACAGAACTAATGCACTTACATTTAACTTAAAGAACTAATGCACTTACATTTAACTTAAAGAACTAATATTAAAACATGAAAAGAATTGGGCGCAAGAGAGAGGAAGAGCTGGAGGAAGTTTGTTGAAACCCATACTCTGTTGGGAGTTGAAGAAGAAGAAGAAGAAGAAAGAACTAATATATTCACATTTAACGTAAAGAACTAATGAACTTACATTTAAAATAAAAACTAATGAACTTTCATTTAACTTGGTAAACTAATATATTTATATTAAATTGAAAGAACTAATATGCTTACATTTATCTCAAAGAACTAACGAACTTTCATCGCATTACCAAACTAGTGTTGATTAAACTTGCATGTATGTATTCCAACGAACACTCACACTAACTTAGTTATAATATATTGAGTGTGCATGATGAATTTGACTGTAAAAACATTATCCCCATAAGTATACCACCTGCTCAACGCTCGTTATTGATTTTATCCCCTACACAAATTTGTGTTTCGCGTCCTTTTGGTGTAAATTAAACGTTTGTGGAGTGCCTTATGGCTTACATCAGGATAGAATATGGTGCAATGGTGAAGTTTATATTGAGAATGTTTGATTTGGATTGATTGATTGATTGATTGATTGATTGATTGATTGATTGATAAGACAATTATAGTTGCTTTTTAGTTGGCCTTTATTGCCATACTCAACAAAATCTGGAACGACAAAAGGATGAAATCTTGAAATGAAAATCGTGACATAGAATTAAAGGACGTCACCACAGTAAACAAGTCGTGATTTTCAGGTATAACTTATGCGTTCAATAGTTTGTCATTGTTTTCTGAACTATGGGGTCTATTTTCTTCTTCTTCTTCGAACGCTTCATATCGACCACTTGATAACCCCTCTGTGTGATTTGTATGTGATCTGAGCCTAAGAGCAATTGTACATTGTGCCAGTTATGCAATTGTTGTTTATTATTTACACAGTAAATGTAGCTAAAGTTCAGCCAACCGGATTGGGTCGGACATTGACATTTGCAGATGATATCTTAATATATAGGACTGGGTCAGATAGACGAGAGATGGTTGATGACATTCAGAAAACATTGCGTACCATCTCGGTTGGTGTAGAGAGTCTCGCTCTCAGGTCAATCCTGAAAAAGCGTGTATGTTGTGGTACTTGTTGAATAATCACATCGTCAAGGCTGACCTACCCTGTGTAATCTTGATGAACATACCATCGAGCGCAGAGACAGGTTGCGCTATCTTGGAATAACCTTTGATCGTAGTCTATCTTTCAAACACCATATTGAACAGACGATACAACGGTGCAAGCGTGGTCTTGCGGTTCTCAAAGTTATGGTGGCTGCACACCTTGAGCAGAGACTACTTGCCCTTTTGTTCGATCGACTGGTTATGTCAGTGGTAGATAACGGACTCGGAATTCTTACGATATCAAGATCACAATGTGAACGACTCGAACGGGTTCAGAATGAAGGTATGCGTATAGTTCTGGGCTGCACTAGAGATACCCCCATTGTGAAGATGAGATATATGCTTGCCTTCTATCACTACGCCCGTCATGCAATCGCCCAAACCAAGGCATATATGCGGTTACTGGGTAAGAGACATCCACTTCACAAGAACACTAATAATGATGTTAAGGGCACGAGAATCAAGCGTGGCATGTCGTGGATGCCCCAGGCTGAGAGAACAATTGGTCAGGTGACTACGGTTGCGACCCTACCAAAAGGGGAAGAATGGATCCCAACAGATGGTAGCATGACCAACTATCTCAACGTTATCATTACTCTTGGAAGAGAATGTAGAGATTGGGGCAACATGATTGATGATCTCTCAGTTAAGCAGCTGATAGAAGATAATGCAAGGGGTGATGATGTTGTTGTATATACCGATGGGTCGGTTCAACGTGGTGAGAAATCCGGCTGGGGTTTCTTTGGGTAATGCGCATGGTAGGTTGTTGAAAAGAGCGAAGTGGGCATACAGGACAACTACTTAGTATGAGGATGAGGCTTGAGGCCGTTACTGCTGCCCTCCATGGATTTCTGGGACTTAATTTACTGGGGCAGTTGTTGTATCTGACTACCAGTCGATGCTTCACAAGATCTAGAAGGGCCGGTTTCGGTATGAGTGGATGTCGTCTATAGAAGTTTCTAACTCCAGAAGCTTACGTGAGTATACTGTCCTGGGCATGCGGGTGTTTACGGTAATGAGAGAGCGGATAGGCTTGCATCAACAGCATAGATTGTTGGGGAGTTGAAGATGGATAAGGGATATTCTTCGGTCTCTTCGCGACTGTCTGTTGGATGAGGACACTAAAATCGATGTGGAATCAATCAAGCAATTTAGGCAGTTTGGAGTTACCCGTTGTTCAAGTCGAACTGGGTGCCTGAGAGGCAGAGTGAGAGGTGTGTTTAATCAGCGAGCCACAGGAACCATTAGTATGCATACTCTTCGATATCTGTTGGGGAGACTGAGCCCGGGTCTGCCCGGAGTGCAATGACGTCAGTTTAGTAACCAATAACCAACGCCAGTTATGCGCCTACAAGTAGGATAGAACATCCGATTTCTTCTATGCTTTTTATTTACTAGGGTAGCTTCCTAGGTCCTACATCAGTATCCTCTTACGACATGCCTTGTAGGAGGCAGGGGTGCTATTATTTGCTTCCTTTTGGGCCCTGACACTACACGGGCGATTCAATATATACACGGTGTCAATCACAAAACAACAACTCGATGGCAGAGGTAGAACTTTGTCATTTGTTGATGACATTCTAGTGTATAGACAGGGTAAAGACAGGTATGCGATTTGCCGTGAGATACAAAGGAACTTGATCGCATCGCAGACTGGTGATGTCTCTGGTGCACTGTTAACTCTACAATGGCAGCAGCGTAAGCAGCAGTTACATGGTTCTCACTAATAATCACACTGTTAACGCATGTACGCCTATTAAAAATATTTGCGGTGTTGTCTTGTCCGGAACTAAATCGATGCAATTTTTGCTTGTGACATTTGATCGCTGCCTTTATTTCGGGGAACATGTTGAGTATATCATTATCAAGGCACGTAAAGGTCTGGCGGCAATGAAAGTCAAATGAGCATTGCTCAACGCAATCATTCTCCCAACATTATGCTTAAAGATTTAAGGGGGTCCCTGTGGCTAAGTCATTGCCTTGCGAGTTGAAGGTCGGGGGTTCAATTCCGGATCATGTCGTTCTGTTCACGAGTGCATTTTCCCCCAGAGATCCCTAGGATTGTTGCAGAGCTGCGAGTTCGTGCCTTGTGCAATACTCTCTGCAGGAGGTGTGTCATTTCTGTGGAGAGGACCGAACCAATGGGGTAAAACCTGGTGCAATGAATTCAATCCTTCAAACCTGGACCGTCTCATCAAATAATATCAGAAACTAGTCACAACAGAAAGAAATGTCTACGCAGAATGCTGAGGGTAACAAGAAGAGACTAGTTTAGAAATAAAGACATCAGGGAAAAAAGTGAGTATAACATCAGTATTAAACTTCATCAAGAAACAACAAATTAAATGATTCGGCCTCATAAACCAACAGACAGTGCACCTCAAAGAACAATGTTACTCCAATACAGTGGATGCAAAGCAAAAAGCGGCCACGTAAAATGTGGACCACCGAGATAACAGAGGCAACAAAAAACAGTTCATGAAGCGCGTACAAAAGCCCGTTCTAGAAATCTCTTCATATCCTGACGCTGTGAGGCAAAACAGGATTAGAGAAAAGATAAAAAGAAAGAAAATTAATCTAAGTGTAACACTCAATTTCTATGACAATGAATACCGCTCCAGAATAGGTCATTACAGCCACAACAGATGTTGTGATTCAGCACAGAACAAACTTGGTGACGTAAAACCTGTTGTCTCCTGAGACAAAGTGGCCAATGATGATGATGAACACCCCCATACGTAATAAGTTGGCTTGATGCAGATTTAAACTTGCCCAGATTCAGGGTGTTTCAGATTAGTAGGTCGCTGTGGCGTAGAGGCTAAGTGCTCGCCTCTCGTGCCAAAGGTTCCCTACCTCGCTACCTCGTGGAGCATACTTTTCCAGAGATTCCTGTTCTCAGTGTAGGTGAGATTATGTTCCTAGTCCTATCGGAGATGGATGATAAAACGTTGATCCCGTGTTCAAGTTCAGCAAGTAAAAGAGAACTATTGGTAGCTTACAATGGAAAAGATCAGACTGGAAAGCAAAATTCGTTAGCAACTTTTATTTTATTTTTTTAATTCCTACAAAATATTATCACCATCTTCTAAATTACATTGGAGACCCTCGCCGGTGCTATCTGAGAATTGCCGCTGAAATCTTCCTGTGTAAATAAGAGATTAGAGCACACATGGTTACTCATCGAAGTGCAATGATGATTGCAATATCTATCTATCAATCAATCAATCAATCAATCAAGCAGTTATTAATTGTGCGTGCAACACCGCCATAAGGAATAAGTTGGCTTGGTACAGATTTGAACTTGTCCAGATTCTGGGTGTTTCAGGCTCATCATCAAATAGCTTGTACTGAGCAGAACTCTGCCATCGCAACAGTCCTTCAGAATGCCTCTCTCTCATAGGCAAGATGTCCTGCCTCTGCAGCCGTCATGTTCAAACCATCAGTTACATCCTGAATCCATCTTCTCCGTGGTCTTCCTCTTCTTCTCTTGCCGGTATGCCTCCTTCCATGATGGTCTTCTCCAGGCCTTCATGTCTTTTTATATGTCCAAAATATCTCAATTTCTCTTTCTTATTTGTAGCATCAGCCAGTTTTCTTTGATTTTGAGTTCTTTCTGGATATATCTATTTGTTCTCTTCTCTGTCCAAGATATACGAAGGACTCTTCTGTAACACTTATATTCACAGTAGAGTCCGCTGTATATCATGGACAGAGAAGTGAACAAATAGATCTATCTAGACAGAACTGAAGATCAAAGAAAACTGTCTGATTCTAGGCTAGTGACGCAAAACATGGGCGCGTCGTTAGTGTATCACGTGATTAGGAAGACACGTCATGGTGACCGCCTGCGTGCGTGCTGTGATAGACAGACTTCCGCAGAAAATTGAAAAATAAACAGACTTATAAATAGTTTGTGTGTTCTGGTAGACGTATGTAGCCAAATAAAACCTAATAAACTTGCTCTAAATGTAAACATAATGTATAAACAAGTCACAACGACCGTAAGAACATGTGCTAAATAAGCGGTTCTCAAACTATGATATTACCGCAGACCCCATTTCAATACATTTTGCTGCCACGGACCACAAAAGTTTCTCTATATATAAATGGACATGAATTAGTTATCTGTTTGTTACAATAGTAAACAATGTCTGCAATTTAACATTTTAATAAACAGGAAAAGGTTTCCTTTTGCCTTGAACAAGACGCGCCATCATTAGTATCATCAGTACATTTGCGTTTCAATTTCAGCCAGTGATTCTCCCCCCCTCCTTCCTTCCTGAAGCTCAACCAAAATGTATTTTAACAAAATCCAATGCACGCCAGCATTATTTATCCTATCTTTCCGAAAATGGTTTTAGCAAATTACTTGAAAATCTTCTAGAAAATCTTCTAGCGCTGGAGTTAGTATTACACCACACCAACAGTCAAGCTGACTCCAATTTCTCAGACTGCGATATCTTCAAATAATCTTTAATTTTGTACTGTCAGACATTTAGACTCCGGTCTGGCCCGGGTCCTTTGATTTCGTAGCAGAACTAGTTTACCACTGTTTTATACATGTTTTTAAAATTTATTTTTTCTGTTTGAAATGTCAAAGATCATAATATTTCTTTGAGCGGTTGAGGACCCCCCTGTGAGTACCTCGCTGACCTCGTGGGTCCGAGGTCCACAGTTTGGGAAACACTGTGCTAAATCATTCACGCATAATATGGTCGTTATGGGCCGCTGTATCAACAACAGAAGCGGTGCTTGTGTGTACGTGTTTTAAGTGATACGATCATATTTCTAGTTGTTGATGGTTAATGAAGGTGAACACTATCAACACTATCAACACTATCAACACTATCAACACTATCAACACTATCAACACTATCAACACTATGAACACTATGAACACTATGAACACTATGAACACTATCAACGCTATCAACGCTATGAACACTATGAACACTATCAACGCTATCAACGCTATGAACGCTATCAACGCTATCAACACTATCAACACTATCAACACTATCAACACTATCAACACTATCAACACTATCAACACTATCAACACTATGAACACTATGAACACTATCAACACTATCAACACTATCAACACTATCAACACTATCAACACTATCAACACTATCAACACTATCAACACTATGAACACTATGAACACTATCAACACTATCAACACTATGAACACTATCAACACTATCAACACTATCAACACTATGAACACTATCAACACTATCAACACTATCAACACTATCAACACTATCAACACTATCAACACTATCAACACTATGAACACTATCAACACTATCAACACTATCAACACTATGAACACTATCAACACTATGAACACTATCAACACTATCAACACTATGAACACTATCAACACTATCAACACTATCAACACTATCAACACTATCAACACTATCAACACTATGAACACTATCAACACTATCAACACTATCAACACTATGAACACTATCAACACTATGAACACTATCAACACTATGAACACTATCAACACTATGAACACTATCAACACTATGAACACTATGAACACTGTAAACACTATCAACACTATCAACACTATCAACACTATCAACACTATGAACGTTATCAACACTATCAACACTATCAACACTATCAATACTATGAACACTATCAACATTATCAACACTATCAACACTATCAACACTATCAACACTATCAATACTATGAACACTATCAACACTATCAACACTATCAACACTATCAACACTGTCAACACTGTCAACACTGTCAACACTGTCAACACTGTAAACACTGTAAACACTGTAAACACTGTAAACACTGTAAACACTATCAACACTATCAACACTATCAACACTATGAACATTATCAACACTGTCAACACTGTAAACACTGTAAACACTGTAAACACTATCAAGCCTATCAACGCTATCAACGCTATCAACGCTATCAACACTATCAACGCTATCAACGCTATCAACGCTATCAACACTATCAACACTATCAACACTATCAACACTATCAACATTATCAACACTGTAAACACTATGAACACTATGAACACTATCAACACTATGAACACTATGAACACTATCAACACTATGAACACTATCAACGCTATCAACGCTATCAACACTATGAACACTATCAACACGATGAACACTATCAACACTATCAACACTATCAACACTATGAACACTATCAACACTATGAACACTATCAACACTGTAAACACTGTAACACTATGAACACTATGAACACTATGAACACTATGAACACTATCAACACTATCAACACTATCAACACTATCAACACTATCAACACTATCAACAATATCAATACTATGAACACTATCAACACTATCAACACTATCAACACTATCAACACTATCAACACTATCAACAATATCAACACTATCAACACTATCAACGCTATGAACACTATCAACACTATGAACACTATCAACACTATCAACGCTATCAACACTATCAACACTATCAACACTATCAACACTATCAACACTATCAACACTATCAACATTATCAACACTATCAACACTATCAACACTATCAACACTATCAACACTATCAACATTATCAACACTATCAACACTATCAACACTATCAACACTATCAACACTATCAACATTATCAACACTATCAACACTATCAACACTATCAACACTATCAACACTATGAACACTATGAACACTATGAACACTATCAACACTATCAACACTATGAACACTATCAACACTATCAACACTATGAACACTATGAACACTATCAACACTATCAACGCTATCAACACTATCAACACTATCAACACTATCAACACTATCAACGCTATCAACACTATCAACACTATCAACACTATCAACACTATCAACACTATCAACACTATGAACACTATCAACACTATGAACACTATGAACACTATGAACACTATGAACACTATCAACACTATCAACACTATGAACACTATGAACACTATCAACACTATCAACACTATGAACACTATGAACACTATGAACACTATGAACACTATCAACACTATCAACACTATGAACACTATCAACACTATCAACACTATCAACGCTATCAACGCTATCAACACTATCAACACTATCAACACTATGAACACTATCAACACTATCAACACTATGAACACTATCAACACTATCAACACTATCAACGCTATCAACACTATCAACACTATGAACACTATGAACACTATCAACACTATCAACACTATCAACATTATCAACACTAT
The DNA here is from genome assembly GCA_020796225.1 of Arion vulgaris. NCBI lineage: Eukaryota > Metazoa > Mollusca > Gastropoda > Stylommatophora > Arionidae > Arion > Arion vulgaris. The sequence continues at coordinate 20,390,640 of CM036755.1, forward strand.
CAACACTATCAACACTATCAACATTATCAACACTATCAACAATATCAACACTATCAACAATATCAACACTATGAACACTAGCAACACTATGAACACTATCAACACTATGAACACTATCAACACTATCAACACTATCAACACTATGAACACTATCAACACTATGAACACTATGAACACTATGAACACTATGAACACTATCAACACTATCAACACTATGAACACTATGAACACTATCAACACTATCAACGCTATCAACGCTATCAACACTATCAACACTATCAACACTATCAACACTATCAACACTATGCTGGTAGCCAAAGAAGAATATTACACCAACAAAGGACCGGTGTCATTAGTCGTCCCACGCTGAGATACATACTGAGGAGGAGATCGTAGGACTAATTGGTTCGATATGCAGTGATGGTGATCCGACGACTAAACTAAACTTCTTCTTCTTTATGTTCAGTTTCGTATGCTCGTCTAAACCATGAGATGGGTTGCCTCTATGAAGCTGCATGTCAGTTGAAGTTTCTATAGAGTTCCCCATAGCTTGCATCAACTATTTTCCAATCTACCATTATCGATTCTCAACTGTCAATGTTTTACGTGCTCGACTTCAATACCGGACGACTTTGGTCTCTATTGCTAAGTGGTTATGCTTTTATCTTGCGTTCTTCTTCTTCTTCTTCATCATCCTTTGCCCCTAGGGAGGCATAGGTCCACAACCAAGACCTTCCAAGCCCACCTATCCAAGGTGATCTTTAACCCTTTCGTTGCTACATACTTTCCGAAGACGGGTCTAAAAATAGCTACTATTAGTTTCTAGGTCACAAAACGTGAATGTACGCCTATAGATGTGACAGTAAAAATGTATAACGTGTTAATACGTCTTTAGCTTACAGAGGAGAGATAATAACAGACGTATTAATGCGTCTTTAGCAGTGAATGGGGAAAACGTCTATACACATCCTTAGCAACTAAAGGGCTAACACTATCTCCACCATCTCTCCACTATCTCCCCATTTTCTTGCCATGAGTACCTCCTTGCGTAGTCCTTCTTCCTCTGGTGGCAAGCTATGAATTTTCCTGGTTGTAGTTTCTGTAGCTATCTAGTGATTTTTACAGGGTGGGTTAGCTAGCCCTACTCCCAACCTCCTTAGTCGCCTCTTACGACATGCGTGGCAGGTAACGGTGGTTCTATTCTTTACACCCTAATTTGGGCCCCGGTAACCACTCGGGCGACCTTGCGTTCTGAAGTTCTTAAATTCAAATACAGACCGCGCCGTTCTGTTTGCTTGTGAAATTATTTCATGAGTTCTCTAGAATTGGTGGCGGAGCTACGAAGTTCGTGCTTTGTTCATTACTTTGTTCATTACTTTGTTCATTACTTTGTTCATTACTTTGTTCATTACTTTGTTCATTACTTTGTTCATTACTTTGTTCAGATGGTGCGCCATTTCTGCGGAGATGGACTAAGATGTAGTGGGGATTCGTTGCAATGAAGTCAGTATTTTGTCTTTAGGCCCTTTAAAACGGACTTACGTTTTATCGTCAGTCTCCGATAGGACTAGAAACTCGATCTCACTTACATTGATATCAGGATCAATGAAAAATATTCCGATTGCTTTAAGAAGGAAATGTACTTATTAATTTTGGAGCTAGAGGCCTACCAGAGATCAAGATACATATCAAACAAAATACAAACAGTTGTGAAGGCAACAAACCGACAGTTAGTTAGTCTTTCCTCTTGGGCCTGTGGGCGGCGCATAGGGCAGAGGTCATAGCTCTCCATGTCTCACGGTTCGTTGCTATTTGTTTTAAGTCTTTAATGTTTACTAGGCCCATCGTTGAGCCTTCTCTGGGGATGGTTCTACGCAGAGTCTCTCTTGGTCTTCCTCGTTTTCTTTTTCCCTCTGGTGTCCATATGAGGGATTGGTAAGGAGTCTTCTCTCATCCATTCTAAGTGTGTGGCCGATGTAGTTCCAGCGGCGCTTTCTTATAAAATTTTATACATTTTCTTGCTTGGTCTCTTGTCTTATTTGTGTATTGGGTCTGAAATCTGACCATTTGAGGTTCAGTATTCTTCTAAGACATTTATTCTCAAAGTTATCTAATTTTCTTTCTAGAGCTTTTGTTGCTTTCCAACTCTCGCATCCATAAGTTAATACTGGAATCACAAAGAGTTAAAGATCTTTAATTTTAAGTGCTTGCTGAGTGAATTGGACTTCCATATATTTGACAATTTGTTAAAAGCACTTGATGCCAATGCGATTCTGTGTGGAATTTCTGGCGCTGTATCCCCGTAGATGACATCATACTCCCTAGGTATGTAAAACTTTTGACTTTTTCAAGAGTGTAGTTTTTAGTTGAATATTTTCTGGACTGCTGGTAAGGTCAACAATTTTTGTTTTTGTGGTGTTTATTTGGAGACCAATTTGTCCTGAGGTATTTTGGAGAAGGTTTGTACGATCTTCTGTCTCAGATCAGGACACTGAAGGTTCAACCATAATATGCACAGAATAAAGCTTGCAGAGTATGCATGTCAGACAGAAACACAGACTCCAGAGCACATCCTGCAGTCCTGTCCATCATACACACACCATCGAAACGAAACATGGCCTCATTAACGAAGCTTAAAGAGCTAGAGGCAACCCATCATACACACACCATCGAAACGAAACATGGCCTCATTAACGAAGCTTAAAGAGCTAGAGGCAACCCATCATACACACACCATCGAAACGAAACATGGCCTCATTAACGAAGCTTAAAGAGCTAGAGGCAACCCATCATACACACACCATCAAAGCGAACATGCCTCATAACAGCTCAAGAGCTAGAGGCAACCATCATACACACACCATCGAAACGAAACATGGCCTCATTAACGAAGCTTAAAGAGCTAGAGGCAACCATCATACACACCATCGAAACGAAACATGGCCTCATTAACGAAGCTTAAAGAGCTAGAGGCAACCCATCACATGGTTTAGACAAGCATATCTTCTTCGTCAGCGATCTCTGGTCATGCGCTTAATTTACTGTGGACCACAAACTTGGCAGTCAGCTTCAGATCTGTCAGGTTTCCCAAAAGCTTAGTTTTTAGGTCGCTTACGTGTGACCACATGCTGCTTCTCAGCTCACACAGGAGAGGACAGTCTTGCATGACACTTTCCCTTAAGTATATGGGATTAAATTATAGTGTCCAGGAAGCACACCCTGCATAAAAGCCTGGGTTGGTGAGCCCGACGACAGAAGGCTGAAGTCACCTAGAGTAGGATGACTCCAGACAAACCCGGAAGACAGATCTCGTCAGCAGGGGACTGCAACTGTCTAGAAAACAAACTCCAAAAAAAGATGTCCTCAAAAACGGAATGTGTCAGCCATTATTGGCAGGGAGGAATCTACACATACGAACAACTCAATGACCATGCCAGACGAGCATATGAAAGCGATCGCAAGCAAGACGAGGAAGAAGAAGAAGAAGAAGAAGAGAAGAAACGAGAGATGATCACAGCACAACCACGCAACATAGATCATTACAAATATATTAGTGCGTAATGTAAATGAATATCCCATCATAAAAGGGCCTATATACGTTATGCAACAGCTGTCATGAGAATTGTGAAAGATTAATTGTGTTCATTTATATTCACGATTCAGTAGTTTTAATGAAATCATATCGTTAGAGAGGATTTCAAATTGCAATTGGTTGTAAGGTTGAGCGTTAGAGGTCATCATCATCAGGTGCCGTGCCGGCTGGCGTAGGCGATCATGGATCTCCACAAATCTCTGTCGTTGGTGTTTGCTATCAACTCATGTTGACGCTCTACCTTGCCATGAAGTCAGGCTTTCCAAAATTTTCTGTCTCTGTCTTCCCCTGTCTCGTCTACCCTCGATTTTACCGGTTGCCACAATGTGTTCTAAACCTCCCTTCCTCAACACATGCCCGAAAAATGATGACTGCCTTAGAAGTACAGTTTCATATTTCATGTTTACTGTACAACGACATATTGTTGTTTGGCATACAAATTACGGTGACACATTCTGGCTTAGAATCCAATCCAGTAAAAATAATATTGTGTTTCGGAAACGGAAGTAAGGAATGCTTTTGTTTCATCAGGTGCATGGGCGTCCGCATAAATTTTTCCACGAGAGGGTAAAGGAATTTTTGTAATGTAAATTGAAAGTTTACTGCCATGAAGCAGGCTAGAACACTGCACGCTTTTTTGTAATTTTACTAAATTATGTGAGTCTATGGTTATTTATTAGTGAAAAATAATCATAATATTGATATTCCTTATTGTTAAACTTAACTTGTTACAAAATATAACTTCGATTTACCATTTTGTGTTGATTTTAAAGTGAATTCGTCTATATACACCAATACTGGAATGCGAGATCACGTGGTGTAGTTGTGGTCTGATTTCCCATAATTCTCACCTGAGTCCGAAGACCCATAAGTTTATAGTTGGCTCTGAGCTACCCCACACCGTAAAAAAACACTAGATGACCACAGAACGGAGAACGAACCGAGTAAACGCTGGCTGAAACCGGACACATCGCCGAAGGAAAAGCACCAGAGCTCCAAATGGTGCTGAAGATGTGACGTAAAACACACAAATGCTAAGGCTGCATGAATCAGATTTCCACATGAATATAATTTATGGGAGATCTAGTACATCGTCTGGGCGGTGATTGCGAGAGAGAGATTTGCATAAAACTATATTGATCTAAAAAGCCATTTTTCAGGGGGTGGAAATCACAGTACAAAGAACAGCCAAGAATAGAGAAGAATGGTGCGAATTTTATGCTGCTCTAAGCGCCAGGGGCGTTACTGGCTAGAGAGAGTCAATGGTTAGAAGGCCACACATATTGGTTCTCCATCCTCAGAACATCAGCAGCAAAAGATGGACATGATCAATAAAATAGCAAAACAGATTGGACTAACGATAAACAAATTGTCTATTGTCATTTCCCATGTGGATGCTAGAATTGGTTGTCCACTCTTACCGTTAAGCGTAGGGGTGGGAGTTTTAATTTACATTCCAGGGCCAGATGAGTTGTTCTTGTTGTTTGATATCCTTTGTTTCAGTGTGATCTTAATTTATCTATCCATCGTTTTCTTCTTCCTCCCTTGACTCTAGTACCAGATTTCTTTTTATTGTGTGATGTTATTGATGGTTGGTTGTATTCCATTCTCATTAAGTCTCCGAACCACAGCATTTGTTGTCTTTCAATGTATTCGGTTCATGAGCTTATGCCCACCCTGCTTCTGATGTCTTCATTTCATAGTCTATCTTTTCTAGTGACCCCCATTACTTTCCTCAAGCATTTCATTTCGCATGTGGTGAGCCTTAAACACAACAAAAGCAAAACTAAAGTAAAAGGGAACAAACCCAAAGACAGGAGGACATATACAAATAGAGGATACGCAGCTAGAGATAGAAACATATTTTAACTACTTGGGCAGTACTGCTTCTTCACGTAGAAAAACCAAAACAGACATGTTGAAATACCAATAAATATGTTACGGCCACGCAAAAGGTGGACCTCAGAGATAACAGAGGCGATGAAAGATACTATGTATGAAGCACACACAAAAGCCCGTGCTAGAAAACTCTTTTTACCATGAAGTTGTGAGGCAAATCAGAATTGGAGAAAAGAAAGAAAGACAAGGTGCATAGAGAGACTTGCTCCACGTGTCTCCTTTTTCGACCTGATACTGAAGGGCAAACAGGATTAGAGAATATATAAATAGTATTCGTGTGACTGATGTGCGTAAGACGTCACAGGAATATAACAACATTATCGCTTTGGGTATCACGTGACGGGCGAATCGTGAAAGCATTGATAGACATATTCGGCGATTTCTATAATTGATGACCATGTGCGTTAAGTTGGAATATGGTTATAGAAAGGAAAAATAGTTCAGTTTTATAATTTTTACATCTTCTCATGTATGAAAGCTAACTTTTGCCAAATTTAAAGTCCATTGGATGTCCAGATATCTTCAAACAATTGGGACAGGCATACAATGTAATTCATCTCTGTCTTATATTGTACTGGCTTAGCGTCATCTTAAAAAATACTGTGAGCCAGATTATCGGCTTGGCGGGGCGAAAGGGTTAAGTGAATTTGAGTGAAGATTTCTTAGACGAATACTTGGGTATTCCTTGGAGAATATGATTAGCAGTAACAGACTTCAAGAACTAAAGCATAATAATAATACTCGCCCCATCGATGATAACAACATCATCATACACTGTGCTGCTAGATGCTGCACCTCTCTATTGTGAGCATATGGGATGCCAAACGTAATGCTAGGTCGTGATCAATGTAATGTAAACAAAAATAAAAAAACTAAACATAATAATATGTAAGCCGTCTGGTTGCACAAAATCAATAACTGCAAACGATACATCCCAGTTGGGTTAAGGTAAGGATTTATAAGGGCATCGTAAAAATAATGGAGAAAAGATATATCCCAGAGGGGGAGGGACGGTAAGGATTTATAACGGCTTTATATAATTAATGAAAAAAAGACAAGTTAATGAATAGAAACGTTTGTTTTTGGTCGTCCATTTGTTTTTTTAAATGTGTCACTCCTTTTGTTCGTTTGCTTGATAAAGGCCTTGTTGGTCGAAACGTTGCTGTATTTTGTCATTGTTTTTGTAATTTGTAAAACTACAGTACTTTGTGATTACGTGTTTTGCCAATCAAATAGTTTTACTGCAGTCTCATCTGTTTTGAATATAATTAATGAGAAAAGCTGCCCGCCTGCCAAGAGTGTTCGTAGCGCGTTGGACTGCGAGTGACTAGCCCTCTGTGTGTGCGGGTTCAATTCCGCGGCTGGCAGAAAAGCCACAGGTTCCCCAGATTCACGGTGTTCGTGACACCGAACCGAAGGGTTACGCTGTCCATGGCACCGAGCCGAAGAGCTGAAAGCTCAAGTGCTTCTGGATCGGAAAAAGAGAAATGCTTGCAACCAAACCTTCTCATGGTACTTGCAGTGCGTGGCACAAGGTAACTTCTTCTTCTTCTTTGCGTTAGTTTTACGTACCTGCCACGCATGTCGTAAGAGGCGACTAAGGAGGTTAGGCTGAAATCGGATGCATGTGTCCTAAGCGTGTAGAGGTCTATGCGTTTAGGGGCTACCAAACCAATGTGCAACGTATACACGTTCTTGGCAAAGATCAAACATATCACAAAGAGTGATTAAAATTGGTCGTAAAGAACGAACGCAAAGAAGAAGAAGAAGAAGATCACATCCAGCCAGAAAAAACTCTCCACCAAACTTATCCCGTCTCCTCCAAAGTCATCTTTAATATTTTTATTTTCAGTTGCCACCACCGTATTGGACGCCCTTGTCTCATCTTCCCGGAACCATGTCCTCCATCACCTCTCTCTCTCTCACTTCAAACCCCTGCGACGCCCTCCCCCCTCCTCTTGTGTCTTTTAAACCCTGACTGGGAAATAAGACTTTCAACTGACTCATGCCAAGTCTTTCTATTCTTAGCTATCTTTTCACCCACAAGATCCCATCAGCAGACTAAACAGAAAACAGCACACCACAATCTTTCGCCTAAGAACAGGTCACTGCAGGTTCAACCACCACATGCACAGAATAAAGCCTGCTCAGACTGCACAGTGTGCATGCCAGACAGAAACACAGACTCCAGAGCACATCCTGCAGTCATGTCCATCATACATACACCAACAAAATGAAACATGGCCTCATGAACAAAGCTTACAGACCAAGCTATGGGGAACTCTCGAAGAACTCCAACTGACATGCAGCTACATAGAGGCAACCCATCTCATGATTTAGACGAGCATACGAAACCGAACGCAAAGAAGAAGAAGAAGTAGCAATCTCTTGCAGCTCTTTCCAGCTTTTCCGTATTTCGTGTCTACATCCAGAAACCGGCCAATTTGCGTCTGTCTACTTTTTAGTTTTCGTCAATGTAATGCTATACCTCCAAGTCACATCTCCATGTATTGCTAGACCTCGCTTTACCGGCAGTTCCAGGAAAGAGCTCTTCAACTATGTCCTTTAATTTAACTCAAATATTTCAGTTTCCTGGACATGATGTTGTTTATGAGCCAAAATTGGTCGTATGTTCAGGTAATGTAGGATATCTATATTCTTTACAAACGCCGATAGCGAAGTCGATAACACACTTCGCTTGTTACCACATGCTGTACTAATTCCAGGGTTCGAGACCAGCTTGGACCAACAATATTTTCGGTGTGCACACGGTACGAGGTTGGACTACATGTTTCTTGTCATTATAATTGGGAATATAAATTACAAGTACCTCATAAGTCAGATTAAGGCTCGCCTGAATGGTGAAGGACACTGATGATAAGGATAGCTAGCCCTCACACAAAAATGCATAGGTGCCATATTAGGCGCCATGACTATGTCTAAATTCATAGCGTGCGAACGAAACAAATACCAAGACACGCAACAGAAGATTGGTACAGCTATCTCTGTGACACCTTCCTTGGTACACATCGGGGAGAGCCAGTGACTTCTTTGATTCCATCCTTCTCCTGATTATTGATCAGGACCGAAAATCAGCTGGTTGCACCACTCTAATTTTTTTGGTGTATGTTTTTGTAGTGTTGGATGTGTGTAGAATCGCATATCCCTCATGTGGGTCAGTGAATCGGTACACCGAAACCAAATTGTTTGAACCAATGCTCGTTGATGACAACGAGTGAGTTGGCGGCTCTAGATACTTGCACGGAAAGGGTGAACACTAGAGTTCCTGTGCGGTGGATGGTTTCGCATCCTAAGACTTCAGTTGTCTTGAAGACAAGGGATGACATTTTATCTGCCATTTTGAGGGGTGGAGGGGGTTCTTTGTTGGTCTACCGCTTGTTAAATCCGACTGTTTATACGAAGGTTTATGTTCTCATGAATCAGCTTTCTGTCAAACAAATCTGAACTAGTCTTACAATGGATACCAGCACACTGTGGTATACCAAGAGATGAAAAGGTTGACAAACTTGCACGGGCTGGAGGGAGCCTAACACAACACCACACAACACAAAGTTTTACAGAAACAAAGACTCTCCTGAAACAATCCAGGAAAATGATGTGGAAAAAAACAAATGGAGGATACAAGCCAGAGCATGACAGTATAAATACACTAAACAGAAAAGCACAGGTCACAGTCTTCAGATTTAGAACGGGACACTGCATCTCAGAGCACACCTCCACAGAATGGGCCTCAGCAGCCTGCACATGAGGAGCACCTAAGCAGTCTCCAGAGCACATCATGCAAGACTTCCCCAGTCTGAGTAGTGCGAGAATGGAGATCTGGCCAACAGAAACAACCCTACAAGACAAACTATGGGGGACCAGAGTAGTCGCATAGCAGAAGTTGATCGCAGAAGAAGAAGATGTTCTCATGATAGATAGAGAATTTAATACACAAGCAAGGCACAATATGCCCATTAAATGCGTGTTAGTCTTGAAAAAGCAATGCGCTAAATATCTGGATTGAGTTTTACTCGAACGAACTGATGTCGCAATCCGTTTGATTTTAATGATTCAAGAATGGTCTAATGGTGAATGTCTCATTTTTTACACTATATTTACATATACTGGAAATTATTTTTTTTTTTGCTAAAATAAAGCCTTACATAAAAGCAGTAGCTTTTCTCTAATGTACTAAATTCACGAAGTGCAGTGCGAGTAAAATGCACACAAGAAATGTATAAATTAACAATAAAGGATCCATTAACGAGGGGACACGACTCTATTTCATTCTTGCAAACTTCATAAGCATGGCCGTCAGTTTCAAGATTTACCAAATCTATATTATTTAACACAATAGTACTATGCAGTCAGTATTTATGAAAACTACAGAAGTTGAATATTTATTCACAAGCTAGTTTTTGAATTTAGTATTTCAGTTTAGTTTAATCAACTCACAACTGTGGACAAACTAGTGTGGACCTTGGTGACTTGGTCATTTCAACCAGTTGTGATTGTGAGACAATATACCGAACGTTGGTCGATTGTGTGACCGAAACGACGCTTGTGACGTAAAAACAATACTACACTACGGTTTTACTGGTATTAAGATTAATATTTATAGTAAAAGCCAGCAAGACAATGTTAGCCAACAAGGTGTTCATAAAAAAGACGAGGTTGGGTGGTGTGTTGAAAATAGTCAGAGAACACTATTTACGAGATGACATCAGTTGTGGCTCAGAAGCATGCACAAAATGTTCAGAGTACATGGACAATCAGTCATTAGAGGAGCAGCCGATAAGTGACAGCAAACTCATCCCAGGACATCATTACATAATACCAGATACCAATGTTGTTTTGCATCAGGTAAGACATTAAAGTCAAAGACGTGTTTACTTCTACTTTTTTAATCAAAATATTTGGAACCCTTGCCTTGATGAACTAATGAAAACAGCAACATACATCCAGAGAACCAAACGTATTGCGTAGACATTGAACAACAGCGAACGAGGAGACTTCTCCCAGTTGGAGTGGCATTTTTCTGACCCATATCAGCTCTCAGGTCTTCCCTGCCTCAATTGGGTACCAGAGAAACACTGAGAAGTAATGGTATGATGTTGATTGCCAGGTGCTGAAGACAGAAATACAATGTGGGCCTAACACTATTCTGGAATACGTTATGTTATGCGATCGATGCCATAGAACATGGTATTCTCATGCGTGCTTCATCCTCTGCAGCTATCCCAAAGTCCACCTGCTCACGATACTCATGAGAAGTTGATTATTGTATCTTCTTTCTCTACCACGATGACGACACTTGTCGGGAATGTCCAAACTTGACTCATAATTCTCTCAATTGTTACAGTGTCTGAGACTCATCCATATCACATAACTGAGTGTGTACTGTAGTAATGACATCAGCTGTGTTCATACATCTTCCAGTTATAGTATTGGCATTATTTACAAGAAAGTCAGCACGTTCATTGCTTTGCACTACAGCATGTTCAGGTGTGTACAGCCAAGTCAGGATCTTTAGATGTGATCGACCACCCAAATGTGCAAAATACTGGAAAGTCCTGCAGAGGTTGAATCCAGTGCTCATTTCTTCTAGCAGAGAACTGCTACTACCTTTTGGTTTGATTGGGGACAAAAGAGTAAACCGTACACAAAACTGGACGGCAGGAAAACCCAGTAGTCCACAAAAGGGCAGGTCGTCTAAGGGTTGCTACCCTAAAGAAAATAGCAACCTGCTGCCTTGCAGGTTGGCTGGGGACAGTCAAAGGCAAATGGAGAGCAAACCCAGTAAACACATGTTGAAATCGGACACGTCGCGAAGGACAAGCACTAGAGCTCCAAATGGTACTGAAGATTGTGATGTAAAACACGTTCTTGGCAAAGGCTGGTTCTATATCACAATAAGAATGATAAAAATGGCTGAAAAATAATGATCAAGAGAGAGATGTGATCGCTGCATCCTCGTGGGCCATTCCATTTGAGGACTTTGAGACTCATTTGAAACATATTCATGGGGTCTGATATTATCTTTACTTTCTTTTTTAATAAATATATTTCTCCCATGTTGTTATGTTAAAATATGTGTATGTTGATGTATTATATTAGAGAGCAGAGACACCATCCTATGTATCAGCTCCAGTTTCACCTCCGCCAACCGGCAAGGATTGCCACTCCAGAATAGGCCATTGCACCTGTGTGTTGCCAGAGTTCACAGGGGAGCAAAAATAGTAACACTACGACCTACAAGGCATGTCGTAAGTGGCATCGGATGTAGGGGCCTAGAGAAGGTACCCTAGTGAATAAAAAAGTAGCAGAAATCGGATGTGCTGGCCTACTTGTAGGCGCATAATGGGCGCAATCGCTCTTAGGCTCAGATCACATACAAATCACAGAGAGTGGTTAACAAGTGATCAATATGTAGCGGTCGAAGAAGAAGATGTATAATATTAGAGAGGGCAGAGACCATCCTATGTATCAGCTTCAGTTTCACCTACAGCAGCTGTGGCAAGGATTGCTAGTCCAGAATATGCCATTACAGCCACAAGAAACATTGTGATTCAGCACAGAACAAATTATTTGATGTGAAACCTATTGTCTCCTGAGATCAGTTATCAGAGGACTATCATCATAGCACTCCGGACATGTCCATAGGTGCTCCGATCTCCACCTCAGCAAATCCAGCAGCGTCCATCGGCCCAACACGCCAGTCCGATGTTGATTAATCAGTCTCTTTGCATATTTGATATGCCGTTCTTTACGGGCTGCACCAATCTTGATACCCATCTCTCTCAATCTGGTCAGCGAGTGGGACTCACAACCCTGAAACTCTTCTGTTCGAAAAGACTCTCGCAGTGCGTTAAGAATGTCATTTCGGTCCATTGCAGCACTCTCCTGAGATAAAGAGGCCAATGATGATGATGTAACATATTTTGTTTGCAGTCTTATGATGCTGTATGTTTTTGATATTTCAGATTGATATTCTGGAAGATCCTAGTGTACAAAATGTCATCATTTTACAAGTTGTCTTAGAGGAGGTATGTAGATATATTTTGTAATTATTACTTGTTAATGAGAGTTGGAAAATGACTAAAGATATAGAAAGCAAGTTGAATGCATTTGAAAATAGATGTCTGCGAAAAATAATGAATATAAAATGGAATGAATTCAGAAGTGATGAAATCAGAGATATGTCTGGTCAACCACTAGTGACAACTGTTATGAGAAAGAAAAGATGGAGATATGTTGGGCACACCTTGAGGAGAAATGATCAACGAATATCAAAGCAGGCATTGAAGTGGGATGCAAAGGGTTCAAGAAAGAGAGGTCGACCTAAGGAGACCCTGAAACGAACTTTGCTGAGAGAGGCAGGAAATATCGGTCTCAGTTCCATGGAGGAGATTGAGCAAGTTGCCCAGGATAGGCGGTATGGAGAAATTACTTGCTGGCCCTATGTAGCATATACGTAGCAGAGGAATTATTATTATATTATTATTATTATTTATAATGAGAGTTGCAGTAGTGTTGTTGTTAATGTACTCACTTCTTAGGCTAGTGGTCTGGGTTCAATTCCACATTGGGCGTGGAATATTTTTCAAACTGTATCGCTCTCAATTCGACCCAGCCTCAATTAGGTACCAAGAAAAGCACTGGGAAGTAAAGATGGCCGATGTGATGTTGACCACATCACCCTTCTGGGGCTGACGGTCAATAAAAAATACGGGCCTAACACCGTATTGCCCTATATACCTTGAGGTATTACAAAAGTTCTTTTACCATAGTTAATAAATGTTGGTAAATAATGGTCTTGGATATCATTTTACTTCTTTAAAAATTGACAAATTATATGCTTTAATGTTATTGATTTGACTTGGTCCTTCTTGTTCATTGTGAGAAATAAGGATTCTCCACTCAATTCTATTTGTAACCATTTTTATTGACTACCGACTCATTATGGGACAAAGTGGTTCTCCATTGAATTCTATTTCAAACTGCCGTATATGTAAAAATAATTACTTTTTCTCATTCTTATTTGTAGCATCAACCAGTTAAAAAAAAAAATTTGACTTCTTTCTTGATAGATCTATTTGTTCTCTTCTCTGTCCTTGATATATGGAGAACTCTTCTGTAACACTTACATTCAAAAGCACATTTATGTTTTTCCTCGGCCCTGTTATCTAATATAAACAATTCTAGTTTATGAGGTCAGATGTTTCATTTGCTACCATATGACAGTAGATTTTCGGGTTAGCATTCCCTGGCGGACACATGCATCCGATTTCGGATGTCCGTTCAATAACCGCTATATAAAACAATCTAGTGTAACTGTGGTTTGGTAATTGAAATCTATTGATTGTTTCAGATTCGTCATCGAAGTGCTCCAATCTATAAAAGAGTGAAAGATATTGTCAACAATAAGAAGAAACATTTCTACACTTTCTGTAACGAGTTCAACATGTAAGTTGTTTTTTTTCCTAGTTCCTTCCTTTCGTTTGTTGATATATTGTCTATATATTCAGTTTTGTCTCTTGAATAAACTTTACTGTCTTTTGTAGCTCACACAGAGGTCTGTGTAGTTTTCTGCTGTGTGTTGTTTCGTTAGGCCAGTGAGTTTGCCTTAGTATATCATATTTGGAGCAGTCTTGAAGTATGTGCTCTGCAGTTTGATGTGCCTGTCCACATATACACATGGCTGAATTGCAAATCTTGAATTTTCTATACATGTGGCTGCGGAGTACATTGTGTCCTGTTAAAAGTTTTTCCTTGGTCGTGTGTTATTAATTCTTAGTGGACCAGGACAGAGGCCATGTTTTTACGAGCCATTTGTTTTTAAAATAAAAAGCATTCTTTGGTGTGGCTCCTGGTAAAAAGTGCACCCCAAAGCCACATAATGTGGCATTTGGTCAACAAGGAGTTAATTCAGGCATAATCATGGCAGCTCTGACTGATTTTTGCGCAAAAGCTTGCTTTCCTTATTACCAGTGTCCCTGGCCTGCATGACCATGACTATCCTCATTTCTGATGTTAGGAACTAATGTTTTCTTTAACATGTCCTAGGCACACATATGTTGAACGCAAACCAGGGGAGACAGCTAACGACCGCAATGACAGGGCTGTGCGTAAAGCTGTGGCTTGGTATGCTGACCACTTGAAAGAGAGTGGACTTGGTGTTGTTCTACTGACCAATGATGCAGATAACAGAAGACAGGCTTTGCTGGAGCAACTTGTAGCATATACTGGTAGGTGGCTGCTATTACTACTACTGATATACAGGGTGTTTTTAAAGTCTCACTACATTTTCTATGTAGCACAACTTGAAAAAAGAAGTAGATGACATCACTAAAAAAATGTGGTAAAACAAAGTAGTCCTCTTCTTTGAGTTCGTTCTTTACGACCAATTTTAATCACTCTTTGTGATATGATTTGATCTTTGCCAAGAACATGTATACGTTGCACATTGGTTTGGTAGGCCCCTAAACGCATAGACTTCTACACGTTTAGGACATGTGCATCCGATTTCAGCCAAACCTCCTTAGTCGCCTCTTAAGACGTGTGGCAGGTAACAGTGGTTCTATTCTTTACACCCCAAATTTGGGCCCCGGTAACCACTCAGGCGAAACAAAGTAGTGAAATCAGTTACAATAGTTACTGCTATGGTCTACTGGTGTTCTTGGTAAACTAGAAAGAACCAATGAATTATTCATTAGAATAAGTATTGGAGATATCCGCCACGGACTTAAGACATGTCTGTACACATTTTCCCATATTGTTAAATACCTTCTGCAACGTGTCTGTCGATATTTCTTCTGTTGAAAACACCATTATGTTTTAAGTGAAAAGAATTACCCCAGCAGACAACAGTCATTCACTGCATATTGCATCACAATTGACTATGGAGCACATTTTTTGATGATGTCATGTGCTTTGTTTTTAATGTTTTTTCTTCATATAAAGTGTAGTGAGACTTAACAAACTCCCTGTATTACCACTGCTATTATTATTACTACTACAACTACTACTACTTATGTACCCCCTGGAAAGGAATGCTGGCCCTACAGCACAACACTACATTCAAAACTACATGACATCAGAGATGAGCTCCAGACAACAGTGGACTTCATAAGAACCACTGATGCACTGTCAGTATTGCAAGCCCTAGGTAGTGAAAAGCTGCCAGAACTGAAAGAAACACTAAGTGAGCTGAATACCAAAAGAAGGGTGGAGCTGCAGTGGATACCAGCACACTGTGGCATACCAGGAACCGAGAGAGCAGACAAATTAGCTAAGGAAGGAGCAACACAGGAACAAAGGAATCAAACAATCACTTTCCAGGAAAAGAAAACGCTCATCAAAGCCATTAGAAAAGAAGACCAACAAAGAGACAATTACCACTATCTAGATAGAGCAAGGCAGGTGATATTGTTTCGACTTAGAACTGGACACTACAGACTGAACAGACACTTACACAGAACTGGACACAACAGACTGAACAGACACTTACACAGAACTGGACACAACAGACTGAACAGACACCTACACAGACTAAAACTTCTTCACCCACATGTGCATGTGGACAGACTGCACAGACAGCTGAACACATCCTGCAAGATTGTCACCTGATGAATCAACTACGGAAAGAACATTGGTCAACAGAGACAGACATCAACATAAAGCTGTTTGGAAGCCTTGATGAACTAACAAATACAACAACGTACATCCAGAGAACCGGACTCATTGTGTAGACATTGAACATCAGCGAACGAGAAGAAGAAAAAGATCATAAGAACGCGTCTAACGGTATAATTATTACAATAGCGATCGCAAAGAAGAAGACTTACTACTACTAATATCATTACTACTACTATTGTTATTACTACTTTTATTCGGCCAAATACAGTAGCAAATTAAGAACTTTTAAAACGAACAAACTGCACATCACTGGAGACCCATCATTAAAAGAAGATGGAAGTGGATTGGTCATGTATGTCGTATGCCAGTATGGACATTGGCTAGAACAGAAAAAAATCAAGGGATTATTTTTAAATGCCCTTTCCCAGAACCCACAGGGAAAGCAAACGAAGGAGAAGCCTAGAGATTTGGAAGCAGAGATTAATGATTTACAGAAGAGCTGCAAGAAATAGCTAAAGATAGGAAGACTTGGCATGAGCTTGTTGAAGGCATGTACCCCAACCAGGGTTAAAAAGGCACCAGAGAGATATATTTTCGTCAGTGTGTTGCCGGGATCACAAGGGAGCAGAGAATAGTAACACTGCGACCTACAGGGCATGTTGTAAGAGACAACTAGGGAATGCTAACCTGAAGCAAATGCTTGCAGAAACCAGATACACCAGGCCGTAAGGCGCATAACATGGTGCAAAGACCCCTCACAATGAGCACTGGGATAATGGATTCTACGGTCGCCTCTCTGCCTCGAAGATTTAGCCCCGCATGAAGAGTGTTGGACCAACCATGCCTGCATCCAAGACAAACTGTATGACTCACAATCTAAGGCACTAAGGCAGACTGCGGCCTTTATTAGAGAATCCGAAATCCCAATCTAGTGAGAATGCAGAAGAAGAAGAAGCAAGAGGCGACTGAGATAGGGACCTAGGGAAGCTACCCTAGTAAATAAAAAGCGTTGCAGAAATCTAATATGCTGGCCTACTTGTAGGTGCATAATTGGCACAACATACAATCGCTCTTACGCTCAGAACACATACATATCACAAAGAGTGGTTTAACAAGTGGTCGATATGGAGCGTTTGAAAAGAAGAAGATATATGTTGATGGTGTATGAAATTGCACATAAGAGATCACCTGATATATTTGAATATTTACCAATGTTTCAGTACAAGACTATGTCAGAAGCTTGTCTAACCAGTCTCTTGTTGATACACTGGCAAATCCACTGAATCAGTCTGTGAGTATAATTCTCATTCTGCAACCATTTCTTCTTTATTTTACAGTTATTTTGTCAGTCATTAGCTTCACTACATTGTATGATTTACTACTTTGCTATTTTTTGGTCAGTTTTTAGATCACAATACTCTTCCACATTAGCCTAGCTTATGGTGTGTGTGCCTTTAGGATCCTTCAGGCTATGTCAGCAGGGCAGGAGTCTAACTCCGGCAGGTTTAACCAAGCCGAACAGACAGAAAGTCCAGACCAAAGGGCAGAGAGCAGGATGGGGGCCTCATAAGGTGACAGCGCAGAACCCACCGGCGAGTGGTAAATGCTCTGGCTGCAACCAATCCATCCCCATCTATGGGACAAATATCAGTTGTCCTCTCTCTCCCTTGAGGAGAACATCATTTTTCTTGTCTTCTACTTCTGTAACACTTTCCTCCAAGTATATGGGATGCACAGTGTGTATGTCAGATTGAAACACAGACTCCAGAGCACATCCATCTTGTCCATCATATGTACACCAACGAAACATGGCCTCATGAACAAAGTTTACAGAGCAATCTATGGGGAACCCACAAGGAAGTCCGACATGCAGCTTTATATAGGCACCCCATCACATGGTTTAGACGAGCATATCTTCTTCTTCAGCGATCTCTGGTCATGTGCTTAATTTACTGTGGACCACAAATTGGGCAGTCAGCTTCAGGTCTATCAGGTTTCCCCAAAGCGGAGTAGGACGACTTCAGACAAACCCCACAGATCTCATCAGCAGGGGACTGCAACTGCCTAGAGAATAAACTCCCCCAAAAAGATGTCCTCGGAAACAGAATGTGTCAGCCACTATTGGCAGGGAGCAATCGACACACACAAATGACTCGATGGCCAGGCCTAAAAAGCGGTATTACAGGCAGTAACCACAGTTTTTATTATTTTTTTGCGGTTTTTTTACTAACCGCTATAGTTCTGACTGCTCTGCTTTGTTCTCTCGTCTGATATATTTGACTTTTACCTTCACAGACTTTGGGAAACAACAAGACTTTCTTCAATGAGCATCTGGGACTGGCAGAGATACAGAAAGGTCTCAAGACTGGACGTTTCTTACAGGGAACTATACTGATTAGTAGAGAGAACTATCTAGAAGCTAATGTGTCTGTCAGGGACAGAGAACAGATGGTAGGTACATTTATGTGCTAGTCTTTTGTTTGTCCTTCTCTCTTGTGCCTTTTTAACTCCCCCCAGTTGAAAATGGCCTACAAGAACAAATGGATGAGAGATCACCCAGGTCATGAAAAAGATGATGCATACTGCCAACTCAATAGAGAACAGGTTGTCATTTTTCGTCTATGAACAGGGCACAATAGGCTCAGGCATCATCTGTTTAACAAGTATAAAAAAGGCCCATCTGACATATGTACATGTGGCACCAGCAGGATGGCAGGGGCACACATACAGCAAGAATGTCCAACATACAATGAACAGAGAGAAAACACCCCTTGGAAAGTTAAGGTATAAACACAAGTTTGCCATTCTTCTCTGCTCTTTTCCATCCTGTATTGTGTTCCAGTGAGACATGGACCATTAACAAAGTGACGGAGATCATTAATGCCTTTGAATGCAAATGCTACAGAAGAATTCTTAGATTAGAATATCATGGACAGAGAAAAGAACAAATGTTTCTGTTCTGCAACAGCTTGATATTAAAGAGAGTTGGATATTGCAAAACATAAAAACAAGGAAAATTAAATATTTTGGACACATCAAACGATAATTTTGGAGGGAATGGTGTCTGGAAGAAGAATGAGAGGAAAACAATGGGTGCAAGATGTCATTGACAATCTGAGAATGACTGCTTCTGATGCCGGCCAACTTGCTCAGAACAAGAGTTTTTTTCAGGACTGCTGTCATGGGAGCCAAGTTCTGGAAGGGACAAGCTACTTGATGATGATGATTGTGTTTCAGTAGGGATTCATATCGTTCAGTTCCTGGTCTACTATTCTCATCCTAAGAACTGTTGTTTTTATCTTGAATCACTGAGATTTGCTGTTATTGTAATCTGTGTGTCAATCAAGATTGTTTAGTGATTCTAATGTTGATATGTATGTGGCTTAGTGGTAGTGAACTCGATCACAACCCAAGAGTACCTGGTTCAAACTTCGCGTTAGGCAGTTTGGAAGCAAATTTGTCCCCGTGGATTTTTAACAAACTAAAAATAGACCATACAGTTCAGAAAGCAATGGGAAACTACTGATTGTATAAGTAGTGCCTAGAAAATCAAAGACTCGTGGGCTTTCACTGCTCAGGTCGGAGGTGATGTTGTGAAGGAAGACAGTGGTGATTTTGCCGTGACTACAAGCAGTCTCACTATGGAAATCATGGCGGTTACCAAAGCGATGATTTGGCTAGAATCACAGACTTTTATCCATGCATGTTTTCTCAGTGACTCAATGAGTATGCTCAGGAAGATTGAAACAGGATGGGCTAGGAGACATTGGATAGAATCGCTGGGGAGGTCTAAGCTGACAAAGATCAGTTTTATTTTTGTGCCAGGGCATGCAGGTGTAAGGGGAATGAACGTGCGGATAGGCTTGCAGGTATGGCTGCTGTCCAAAGCGGACGAGCAATGGACCAGGCTGATATTATAAATTCCTTAAGGGAGAGAGGCGTGTACATGATTCACGTAATAGCGGTGAATCCACAACACTAACCAGACTGCAAGAACTCAAAGTTAAGTGTGGTGTAGCTCGACAAGAACGCTATGCTGGCAGACAAAGAAGAATTGTAAACCAACAAAGAACCGTGTCGTTAGTCGCCACACGCTGATGGACATACTGAGGGAGAGATTGGAGCACTTATGGACTAATTTGTTCGACGTGCAGTGATGGTGATCCGATGACTAAACTAAACTAAAATCAAAGACTCATTTGCTATGGTTGATAGTGATGTCCACATAAAGGATATGTCACGACTCTTTTTTTTCATTGTGAATATCCTCAGGTATTTGTTCAAGGATTGATGAATTTGAACCGGGCTGTTAACGATGATGTTGTAGCTATTGAGATGTTGCCAGAATCTGAGTGGAGCTGCCCTTCATCTCTTGTGCTTGCAGAAGATGATGCAATGGATGAGGAGGATGAAGCGAATCGAGGAGTCAATGACAGTGTAGGTGGTATCTAATTTTGTTGTATCAATGTGCTGGTGTCTGATTTGCACATTACATATCACTTTGTCTGATTTTGTCAATGTTTAGACTTATATCTATGTGTCATGTCATAACTAGCTTCAGTCTGTCTCTGATTGTTTTATTCATAGGAATATAATCATTGCACTTCAGCTAGCCCATTTAACTCCTTGTGGACCAAATATCACACTACAGTGCTTTGGGTTGGACACCTTTTTACCTTGAGCCACACTAAAGGGCGTTTTTTTATTCTAAGAACAATTGGCTTGTAAAAACATAACTTTTGTCCTGGTCCACTAAGAATTAAACCCTGGCCAATTTACTCGAAATAATATGTGGGCACGGCCGTGAATATTCCTGTATACGTAGATTGTTCTCCAGATTGAACATATATAGCTTGAATATCAATCAAATAAAACTATTCTTCATTGTCTAAATGATCGTCTATCTCACTTTCTATATCCGTATCAGAATAATGACACAAGTCTAATTCATCTTCAGATTCATTCAAAACTAGATCAGCAGCTTGCTCTGTTGTTATACTTTTAGAGTGACCATTTTTGAAATTTTCAGAACTAATTTTCATCATGAAAATACTTAACTAATTATCTTTTCAGAACAAAAAAAAATCACACAGCAGTGTCCGCCATCTTGCTAAACCATGTAGAACACACATGTTGTGTTTGCGCCGTATTTGTACACAATTTATTTTCAGATACCGAAAAATTATAAAATCTTCTCACACTGATATTTCAGGATCTCGGGGTATTCAATGTTTACATTATCAATATAGGGGAAGACTGCAGGAAAAACTATGTAGTTACTGTGTATTTTTTTTTTATTTTGTAAAACTACAATACTTTGTTTTTACGTGTTTCGCCATTGTTTACATTCAGTTCTGAAATATCAGGTTCTAAGGCTTAATCCCATCCTGCAATGATGCTACCGTTCATGATTACTAGAAATCTCTAGCCCAACTTCTCACTATAATGCACAGACCCATCGGTATATACATCATCACCACTTGCGTTAATTGATATTGACCGTTTAATTTCAAGTTCAGTCTTTATATTTGTTTGTTTGTGTGAAAAGTCGAATAGATTTAAGTTAAATACTTTGTGACGCCTGTAATCCATACAATTTTGGTGTGTCTGGTTCTTACTAGGATTCGTTAGCATTGCGTAAAGTTCCAAAAGAGTTGAGACAACCAACAGGATGTGTTATTGGAATCATTAAAAGAAATTGGAGACAGTATTGTGGAATACTTCAACCATCAATACTCAAAGAGGTATGTACTGTTTTAGGTATTAAGTTAACATTCTGAGAACCACTGAGTTATTGTTTCATGTTGAAGATGGAAGTTCTCAAACTTTCTCACACATGCCCCCCCAGAGAGGTATGTTCTGTTAAAAGTATCAAGTTCACCCTTGTGTTGCCGGGCTCACAAGGGAGCAAATAATAGTAACACCGTGACCTAAAGGCATGCCGTAAGATGCGACTGAGATAGGGGCCAAGGGAAGCTACCAAAGTAAATAAAAAGTGTAGCAGAAATCGGATGTGCTGGCCTACTTTACTATGGCACACTTCTTGGCACATAACTGGCACAACATACAATCACTCTTAGGCTCATATCACATACAAATCATAAAGAGTGGTTTGACAAGGGATCGATATGGAGCGTTTGAAGAAGTATTGTACATGTAAAGGAGGACCTTAATATTGACATATAATTCACACAATTAAATCTGAAATGCTTTAGTTACTTGAACTAAATTATAAAATATCCCTCTTAGACTCGATCACATATAAATCATAAAGAGTGTTTTGTTTTTTTAGATCCAGAAGCACTTGAGCTTTTCAGCTCTTCGGCTCGTGCCATGGACATCGTAACCCTTCGGTTCGGTGTCACGAACACCATAAATCTAGAGAACCTGTGGCTTTTTCTGTCAGCCGGCGGAATTGAACCGCACTCACAGGGGGCTTGTCACCCGTTGTCCAAAGCGCTATGAACACGCTGGGCAGTCGGCTAAACAAAGGGTGGTTTAACAAGGGGTCGATGGGGAGCGTTCGAAGAAGAAGAATTGTACATGTAAAGGATGACCTTAGTATTGACATATAATTCATACAATTAAACCTGAAATGCTTTGTTACTTGAACTAAATTCTAAAATATATTCAATTGTTCACAGAGGACACGCCATCTCTTCATACCTGCTGAGAAGAAGATACCAAAGATACGGATTGAGACTCGTCAATCTTCTACTCTGTCTTCTAAACGTATCATTGTTGCTATTGATAGCTGGCCTAGGAACTCAAGATACCCTTTGGTTAGTATTTGTTTGGTTTGTATATGTTGTATTGTAGGGTTTGTATATGTTGTATTATTTGGTTTGTATATGTTGTACTATTTGGTTTGTATATGTATGTGAGCATCTGTAGCTCAAGCAGTAGTGAGCTCGATCACAAACCCAAGCGTACCTGGTTCAAACCCACGGTGGGCAAGTTTGGAAGCAAATTCGTTTCCGTGGGATTTTACAAAAGGTAAAAATAGACCTCACTGATCAGAAAGCAATGGCAAACTACTGAACATATAAGTAGTGCCTAGAAAATCAACGACTCATTTACTGTTGTTGATGGCTATGTCCTGTAAAGGATATGCCACAATTTTCATTTCATTTTTTCATGTATTGTATTATTTGTTTTGTATAATTTTGTATGTGTTGTGGTATTGTATTGTGTTTTTTGTAAGCAATGTTATGTTATATTATGTGATCGACGTCATGACACATTGGGTATTCCCATTCGTGCTCTCCTCTGATGCAGCAGCCATCCTGAAGTCCATTTGCTCACAATACGCTTGAAAAGATGATTAGTATACCTTCTCTCTCTCTACCACGAAGACGACACTAACTGCTAATTCTCACACTCGTACCAGTGTCTGAGACTCGCCCATATCACATAAATGATAGTGTATTGCATTTATGACATCGGCTCTGTGCATACTTCAGCCCGCTTGAGTCGGGGCATTGTTTTGTTTGGGTTGTACTGTGTAGTTTGTATACGTTGTATGGATTGGTTTGTGTGATTTGTATATGTTCTATTCCTTGATTGTTTTTGATTGCTTACTTCTTCTTATTTGCGTTCGTTCTTTACGATCAATTTTAATCACTCTGTGATATGTATGATCTTTGCCAAGAACGTGTATACGTTGCACATTGGTTTGTTAGGCCCCTAAACGCATAGACTTCTTCACGTTTAGGACACATGCATCCGATTTCAGCCAAACCTCCTTAGTCGCTCTTACGACATGCATGGCAGGTAACAGTGGTTCTATTCTCTACACCCCAAATTTGGGCCCGGTAACCACTCGGGCGTGATTACTTCCAATTATTCACAAACTTGTATTATCAAAGATGAAATATAACTCCATGGCACCATTTATTTGAAGCATCAAGAATGCTAACAACAGTTGTGACTCTATCCTCCATAGGGATCATCTGTTGAAGAGACAAACATCTGAGTATAATAGTAATCAGTTGTACTTTGTTCATATAGGGTCACTTTGTTCGATGCCTTGGTGATGTTGGAGACAAGCAAACAGAGAATGAAGTTCTGTTGTTGGAACATGATGTACCACATTCCAATTTCTCAGACTATGTTCTCAGCTTCTTACCAAAGATGCCATGGACAATTACAGAAGATGTAAGTCACATTTTGTGTTTTGAAAAAATTGTAACCATTCGATTATATATTTAGTGTGAGTTTTTTTGGGTCTATCTGTACCATTTTTGTGTCACATAGCTTACACTTTGGTCTCCTTCAATATAAGACTCCGACTAGCTCAGACGGGAAATTGAAAATTCCTGTTTAAAGTCCATGGTTATTTATTGATGAAATCTTACTATATATTTCTTACTGTCTGGATTTGCTGTCCGGGTATACATGGGGTCAGTTTACATCGAAAATTCATCATTTTTTCTGCAAAATTATATCTTGAAAAGTTTAGGTCAACTAAAGTAACAGTTTCGAAATCGGATCAATATTAGATTTAAAATTAAATGAAATTGAATTCTTGATGTCTGATCCTACATATTTCGACCACACGGGTGAAATAGAGGGATGTAATCCACAAATTGCTAGATACAACATAGGCATGGATTGAGTCCCTTAATTTGTTGTTTCAAACTAAGCTATAAAATTTTCGTTTGCTTTGGTTTGAGCATGCTATAAAAATTGTGTTTTTTTCTTTGGCTTTGGTTTGAGCAAACTGTATAATTTAGACTCGAAATCGGGTCAATATTCATTTAAAAAAATAAATAAATAAAACCCAAACTGATATGTCTTATCCGATCCTGTCTTTTCAAGAGGTCAAAACCCTTATATAGAGAAAATCGGCAGTAGACTAGAAGACAAACATTGGATATGATTATGGAAAAGACTCCATCAAAGACCTAAGCAGAACAGATCAGGTCATTATATTTCAACTGGACACTGCAGACTCAACAAACACTTATGTAGACTAGGAATAAGTCAAACAGCTCTCTGCCAGTGTCAGCTGGCGGAACAGACAACGGAGCATATCCTGCAAGACTGTCCTCTCCTGGGTGAACTGAGAAGCAACATGTGACCACACCCAGTCGACCTGAAAACTAAGCTTTGGGAAAACCTGACAGACCTTAAGCTGACAGCCCATTTGTGGCCCACAGTAATTTAAGCGCATGACCAGAAATCATTGAAGAAGAAGATGACATCTCTTAGAACGGCTTCACCAATTCCTCATCAAGAATTACTATGTAGGAAATCAAGTGTATGTCCTCCCTAGAAAGAAAGACTGGCCCTACAACACATCACAACATGCCTCCAGAGATGAGCTCCAGACAACAGTCAACTTCATCATAAGAACGTATCCGGCGGTATAATCATCAAAATAGAGATCGCAAGAAGAAGATTCAGCTTTCATATTGTCACAATCTCCTCATTCCCTTCCAGAAGGTGATGTCTACGAGCAGTCTGAATTTGTTATCAATATTTGTTATTTATATCTTCTCGTCTTGTAAAGAGAATAAGAAGTTGTAAGAACACCAAGGAAAACACAGAAACTTATGAATATGATCAATAAATAGACATCGAACAAGTATTAGGGGGCTTCCAGAAAAAAACATATAACCAAACATATGATTCAAACGACAAACCTGGCACTCATTGCCTAGCCCTACACACAAGCGTTTTAAAGAAATAATTGTTGACTGTTTATGTATCGATCATATCTTCACTTCTTTTTCTTAGGATTTGAAACGCCGTCGTGACCTGCGCCACTTGAATATCTGCAGTGTCGATCCCCCTGGCTGCACCGATATTGATGATGCTCTACATTGCAGAAAATTGGATAATGGAAACTTTGAGGTAAGGACAAACTGTTTGGGAGATTAATGTAAGGACAAACTGTTTGGGAGATTAAAGTAAGGACAAACTGTTTGGGAGGTTGAAGTACGGGCAAACTGTTTGGGAGACTGAAGTAAGGGCAGACTATTAGGAGACTTCTTCTTTGCGATTACCGCTTAGACTGGTGTTCCAGATCTCCCCATAAATCTCATTCATGTGGAAATCTGATTCATGCAGCCTTAGCATTGGTGTGGTTTGTTCGTCACATCTTCAGCGCCATTTGGAGCTGTGGTGCTCAGCGATGTGTCTGGTTTTAGTCAGCGTTTACTGGGTTCGCTATCCGTCAACCTTTGACTGTCCCCAGCCGACCTGCAAGGCAGCAGGTTATTAGGAGACTGAGGTAAGGAGGACAGACTATTAGCAGACTATTAGGGAGATTGAAGTAAGGACAGATTTTTTGGGAGATTGAAGGAAAGACAGACTGGGAGACTGGTAAGGACGGACTGTTTAGGAGATTGTGAGGTCAGAACCGACTTAGGGAGACTATTCATGAAAGAATAGAGGGCCAGAGACTGAAAACTTTGTTATAAGGACAGATTGTCATAAAATGCAATAATGCCCACACTGGTGTTAGCAGATAGGCTTCATATTAGTTTTATATACAGCTGTTTCAAACTTTGCTATTTTATTTCTCCCATGGACTGCTAAAATGACGAATGTGGAAGTGTTGAATGAAGTCAAGACACAAAGAAAACTTATTGTCAATATAAGAAAGATTCAAGATAGGCACCAACGACCTGTGCACCTGTTGCTTGGCGAGTATGACAAAAGAGCATATCCTACAGAACTGCCCACAGTATGCAGACCTGAGAAGAAAGAGGAGGAAACTTACACCAGCGTCCAAGATAAACTGTATGGCATGGCTGATAATCTGAGGCAGACGGCAACCTTTATTAAAGAATCAAAAATCTCAATCTACTGAGAACGCAGAAGAAGAAAATATAAGAAAGAAGCAGTCATCATT
The DNA here is from genome assembly GCA_020796225.1 of Arion vulgaris. NCBI lineage: Eukaryota > Metazoa > Mollusca > Gastropoda > Stylommatophora > Arionidae > Arion > Arion vulgaris. The sequence continues at coordinate 20,417,633 of CM036755.1, forward strand.
TTTCAGACATATGAGAATGGGAAGTTTAGAACACACTGTGACAACCGGTAAAATCAAATGGAGATGAGACAGAGGAAGGCAGAAAATTTTAGACAGCCTGACTTCATGGCACAGAAGAGCATCAACGTCTGAGATGATAGCAAATTCCAGGGATAGAGATTTGTGGAGATCCATGATCGCCTACGCCAGCCGGCATGGCACTTAATGATGATATTTTTATATTGTGTCGTTTGTTTCGTGATGAGATGTTTGATGGAAACATTGATCTGTTCTGTTATTATTGTACAATACTTGGAGTAACAAGAAGAAACTGGTTTAGAAATGAAGACATCAGGAAAAAGTGGGTACAACATCAGTACTGAACTTCATCAAGAAACAATAAATTAAATAGTTCGGCTACGTAAACAGACTACCAACAGACAGTATGCCTCAAAGAGCAATCTTATTCTGATACAGCCGATACAAAGCAATAGGTTGGCCACGCTAACAGTGGACCTCAGAGATAACCAAGGGGATGAAAAACACTTTATGAAACACACACAAAAGCCTGTTCTAGAAATCTCTTCTTATCCTGACACGGTGAGACAAAACAGGATTGGAGAAAAGAAAGAAGGAAGTTGTTGTACAGTGTTGCCCAAGTGGTTACCGGGGCCCAAATTGGGGTGTAAAGAACAGAACCACTGTTATCTGCCATGCATGTCGTAAGAGACGACTAAGGAGGTTTGGCTGAAATCGGATGCGCGTGTCCTAAATGTGTAGAAGTCTGTGTTTAGAGGCCTACCAAACCAATGTGCAACGTATACAGGTTCTTGGCAAAGATCAAACATATCACAAAGAGTGATTAAAATTGGTTGTAAAGAACGGAGGCAAAGAAGAAAAAGGAGAGTTGTACATTGTAAATCTGCTTATACTTTGTGTGTTGATGTTTCTCTGTGGGTGTTTCTGTGCCAGGTTGGTGTTCATATTGCTGATGTGTCACACTTTATTCGACCCGGCAATGCCTTGGATCAAGAGGCAGCAAACAGAGGAACAACTGTTTACCTCACAGACAAGGTTAGTGTTTATGTTATGTTATTCGATCGACCTCATTGTACATTTGGCATTCTTTAAAGTTCTCCAAACTCTGTTTGATATTCTTCTTCCTCTGCATCATTTTTCTGTTAGTAGATCTCAGAACCAGTAGCTTTACAGAACTATATGATTTGCCTGTACCACACAATACAGTTTTCATAGAGGCCAGATCTCAGAACCAGTAGCTTTACAGAACTATATGTTTTGCCTGTACCACACAATACAGTTTTCATAGAGGCCACATCTCAGAACCAGTAGCTTTACAGAACTATATGTTTTGCCTGTACCACACAATACAGTTTTCATAGAGGCCACATCTCAGAACCAGTAGCTTTACAGAACTATATGTTTTGCCTGTACCACACAATACAGTTTTCATAGAGGCCACATCTCAGAACCAGTAGCTTTACAGAACTATATGTTTTGCCTGTACCACACAATACAGTTTTCATAGAGGCCTCAAGTCTACTAATCTAACTTATCACTGAGATAATATATATATATATATGATAATGATATATATATATATTGCTATTGAAGAAGCTCCGGCATTTTCTTTCTCTTGCTATTGGGTTACACTTGATCAGACTTTGATGATGTTCACTTGTTGATGTTTGTGTTCACTTGTTTGATAGTGTTCACTTGTTGATGTTTGATAATGTTCACTTGTTGATGTTTGGTGATGTTCACTTGTTGATGTTTGGTGATATTCACTTGTTGATGTTTGATGATATTCACTTGTTGATGTTTGATTCTAACTTGTATAGTCTAACATTGTTACATCCTCAGAGAATTGACATGGTACCAGATCTACTCAGCTCTAATCTCTGCTCTCTTCGCAGTGCTGTCAACAGGTAAGCAATCTCACTTCATTCATCATTACTAAATATCTTGTCCTGACTGTGTTGTTGGGGCCCACAAGCGATGCAAAGAATAGTAACACTGCCACCTACAAGACATGTCGTAAGAGGCGACAGAGGTAGGGGCCTAGGAAAGCTAGCCTAGTAAATAAAAAGCCTTGCAGCAATCGGATGTGCTTGCCTACTTGTAGGTGCATAACTGGCTTAACGTACAATCGCTTTTAGGCTCAGATAACATACAAACCAATGTGGTATATATGAAGCGTGTAGCAGAAGAAAAATTTATTTATATGACATCCCTGTTTTAAAAATTATGAATTTTTAGTTTTCTCATACAAAACAGCCCATCTCCAAACTTACTGTGTTGTGATGTTTTATAACTTGTTGTTCGTTTGTTGGTTGTATTTGCTCAATGTTTTATAACTTGTTTCAGATTTGCCTTTTCTGTGCTATGGGAGATAACACCTCAAGCTGAAATACTTTCATGTGACTTTACCAAGAGTATAATTGATTCAAAGGTAAATAACTGCAGAAATATTTGTTGAAAAGTTGTTTTTCCTTAAGTGATACAATTTACTCTGTGTCAGTGGTTGTCTACCATATAATAATAAAATAAGAAAGAGAAGATGGAGATATGTTGGACACACCTTGAGGAGAAATGATCAACGAATATAAAAGCAGGCATTGAAGTGGGATGCAAAGGGTTCAAGAAAGAGAGGTCGACCTAAAGAGACCCTGAAACAAACTTTGCTGAAAGAGGCAGGAAATATCGGTCCCAGTTCCATGGATGAGATTGAGCGAGTTGCCCAGGATAGAGCGGTATGGAGAAATTACTTGCAGGCACTATGTAATGTATAACGGTACGAGAGGAATTATTATTATATATGAATACATAAACATTAAGAAAATTGTGATTCGATGCATTGCTTATTAATTGTTTACAAACTAGCATCGTGTTCATTAATAAAAGTCTCTAGTTTTTTCAGTTGCAGATTTTCCTAGAATGAATGATAAACTCCGTTTCACTTCTACTTCTATCATAAGCCATAATGATATATTTTTGTTATCGTTTACACTTTACTTTTAAGTAGTTTTCAGTTAATATAAAAGTCTTAGAAACGGAAAGTAATGGAAAACAACAAAATATGTCCAATCTTTAAAGCGACTGCTCGTCCCTGCGATAAGCCTTGTGTATCTTTAAAGTGACTGCTCGTACGCAATCAGTTAACAAATTTGACTTGTGATATTTTGCAAATTTCATTTTTTTATGGTTGTTGAAAATTTGAGATATTTTATATAATAGTATTTAATGTTTTTTTAAATATGACATTTGATGTTTTATTGCAGGCTTCACTAACATATGCTGAGGCTCAAATGAAAATTGATGATAAAAATGCTACAGATGACTTGACTCAAAGTTTGCGAGGCCTCAACATGTTGGCTAAGATTCTCAAGAGAAAACGTATGGACAATGGGTAAGAGGCTGCTGCATGCAAAATCAGTCATAGATTTCATTTGTTGTCACTCTCAAGACATTGGAAGCGAAATTTTCACTCAAATTTTAAAAGTAAAATGTTGCACGAGGGCTGTAGGTAAGATGAGGGACAGAAAACTGTGTCACTATGAAAGTTGGCCTGTCAGCTTCTTCTAATGCTCAACATCGACCACTTGTTAACCACTCTTTGTGATTTGTATGTGATCTGAGACTAAGAGCGATTGTACGCTGTTCCAGTTAATCGCCTACAAATAGGCCAGCACTTCTGATTTCTGCCACGCTTTTTATTTACTAGCGTATCTTCCCTAGGCCCCTGCCTTAATCTGCTCTTACAACATGCCTTGTAAATGAGGTAAATGCTGTGTAGGTCGAAGTGTTACTATTCTTTGTTACTCTTGCGGGCCAGGCAATACACTGGTGATGGTCTGTCAGCAACACCTTGTGACAGTTTTCTTGAATGTTTTTGTTTTGACACACTGTAACAGAGATGACCAAACTATGTAGGTTCACGATTGACATTTTGACGTAAATTGACAAGCTATGAAAATTCTGGGGTTCGTGACCAGCTTGAGCCAAAAATTTTCAGTGTGCACGCTGTGTATAGTTAGGCACAGGATTCCTAATAATTTACTTGGATTTAAAATTACAAGTAACTAGGGAATGCTAACCCGAAACAAATGCTTGCAGAAAACGGATGCACCAGGCCGTAAGGCGCATAACATGGTGCAACGACCCTCACAATGAGGAATGGGATAACGGATTCTGCGGTCACCAATCTGCCTCAAAGATTTAGCCACGCAGTAAGAATGTCAGACCTACCATCACAAGGGTGGCCAAACTTACTGCGGAAAGAGGTCGGCACAAACGGGAAACAGAAATCATAGGAATTATATCCTACAGAACTACCCCAGTATGCAAACTTGAGAAGAAAGAGGTGACCCACTTACACCAGCGTCAAAGACAAACTGTATGGTGTGGCTGATAATCTGAGGCAGATGGCTGCCTTTATTAGAGAATCTGAAATCCCAATCTAATGAGAACGCAGAAGACAACAAACTGTATGGTGTGGCTGATAATCTGACGCAGACGGCTGCCTTTATTAGAGAATCCGAAATCCCAATCTAATGAGAACGCAGAAGACAACAAACTGTATGGTGTGGCTGATAATCTGACGCAGACGGCTGCCTTTATTAGAGAATCCAAAATCCCAATCTAATGAGAACGCAGAAGACAACAAACTGTATGGTGTGGCTGATAATCTCAGGCAGATGGCTGCCTTTATTAGAGAATCCGAAATACCAATCTAGTGAGAATGCAGAAGACAACAAACTGTATGGTGTGGTTGATAATCTGAGGCAGATGGCTGCCTTTATTAGAGAATCCCGGGGACTGCCTAGAGTAGTTGATAGTAGCTCGGCCTGCTAGCTGTGAGACGCCTCATAGCTCGGGTTCGAACCTACTGTCCGGCATTTGTTCGAGTCCCTGGTCTTACTCAGGACGATAACGTGAGTACCTCTGAAGTCGGAGAAAATCTGCCTGCATGGCGAGGGAATACTAATTACGAGTACATTGGGCACACGGCTGCCAGTGTAAGTAATTTACAATGTGCACGCTGCTGCCATTGTAAGAAATTGGTAAAACGGATTTTCACGCAAAAATCAGTTTCAGAGATGAAACTTCGTCTGAGTTGAAAGCGGACGAAAGAGAAAAAAAAAAAAAAATTAGAGAATCCAAATGTCAATCTAGTGAGAATGCAGAAGACAACAAACTGTATGGTGTGGCTGATAATCTGAGGCAGATGGCTGCCTTTATTAGAGAATCCGAAATACCAATCTAGTGAGAATGCAGAAGACAACAAACTGTATGGTGGGGCTGATAATCTGAGGCAGATGGCTGCCTTTATTAGAGAATCGAAATACCAATCTAGTGAGAATGCAGAAGACAACAAACTGTATGGTGTGGCTGATAATCTGAGGCAGATGGCTACTTTTATTAGAGAATCCGAAATGCCAATCTAGTGAGAATGCAGAAGACAACAAACTGTATGGTGTGGCTGATAATCTGAGGCAGATGGCTGCCTTTATTAGAGAATCCGAAATGTCAATCTAGTGAGAATGCAGAAAACAAACTGTATGGTGTGGCTGATAATCTGAGGCAGATGGCTGCCTTTATTAGAGAATCCGAAATACCAATCTAGTGAGAATGCAGAAGACAACAAACTGTATGGTGTGGCCGATAATCTGACGCAGACGGCTGTTTTTATTAGAGAATCCGAAATCCCAATCTAATGAGAACGCAGAAGACAACAAACTGTATGGTGTGGCTGATAATCTGAGGCAGATGGCTGCCTTTATTAGAGAATCCAAATTCCCAATCTAGTGAGAATGCAGAAGACAACAAACTGTATGGTGTGGCTGATAATCTGAGGCAGATGGCTGCCTTTATTAGAGAATCCAAATTCCCAATCTAGTGAGAATGCAGAAGACAACAAACTGTATGGTGTGGCTGATAATCTGAGGCAGATGGCTGCCTTTATTAGAGAATCCAAAATACCAATCTAGTGAGAATGCAGAAGACAACAAACTGTATGGTGTGGCTGATAATCTGAGGCAGATGGCTGCCTTTATTAGAGAATCCGAAATACCAATCTAGTGAGAATGCAGAAGACAACAAACTGTATGGTGTGGTTGATAATCTGAGGCAGATGGCTGCCTTTATTAGAGAATCCGAAATACCAATCTAGTGAGAATGCAGAAGACAACAAACTGTATGGTGTGGCTGATAATCTGAGGCAGATGGCTGCCTTTATTAGAGAATCCGAAATACCAATCTAGTGAGAATGCAGAAGACAACAAACTGTATGGTGTGGCTGATAATCTGAGGCAGATGGCTGCCTTTATTAGAGAATCCAAATACCAATCTAGTGAGAATGCAGAAGAAGAAGAAATTTCAAGTAACTGAAATTGGAGTATGGTTTGCTAGAATGGCAATGAACACTGATGACAAGAAAAGCAAGCATGCATGCAAACATCTGTCAGAGACATCATTTTAGACACAATGACCTCTCGAAGAACTCCAACTGTCATGTAGCTTCATAGAGGCAACTCATCTCATGGTTTAGACGAGCATACGAAACCGAGCGCAAAGAAGAGACACAATGACTACTCCTGAATTCCTAGAGTACAATGAAAAGAACTAAAAAATATTCTCTCTAGGTCTATTTCTACACTTCGGAATAGAAGAGCAATTAAGTAAAATAATGGAGTATATTTTACACATCCATGTTTTAATTATTGTCCGTCCATATTAGCAGTTACTTAGCAGAATACAGCATCAGAACTCACAGATTAATATATACAGCAGCTGCATGCTATCAACTCTACTTTATGGATCAGAATACTGGAGAATGACAGAACAAGATATGCCCAAACTCTCCACCTTTCATACAACTTGTCTGCGAAAGACCGTGGACATGTTCTGGCCAAATACTATCTCTAACCAAGAACTGCTTGTACAGATCAACAACAGAATATGAGCACCATCATCCAAAATAAGACGCTGGAGATGGATCGGACAAGTGATACGCTTCTAGACTAACTCTGGCATGAAAACTGCACCAAGATGGACACCAGAAGGTTAATTAAAATGTGGAGGACCCAAAATGACATGGAGTAGAACAAGAACTGAAAGAAATGAATGACAGCTGGAACACAATACAGAGGCCGGCCAAGAATAAAGAAGAATGGTGTACATTTGTTGCTGCCCTAAGCTACGTGGGCGGGCATCACAGGTTAGAGAGAGAAATATATTACCTCTGTGCGCTGCTAGGGTCCGCAAGGGGAGCAAAGAATAGTGACACTGCCACCTACAAGGCATGTTGTAAGAGGCGACTGAGTTAGGGCTTAGGAAGTAACCCTAGTAAATAAAAAAGTGTCACATAAACGGATGTGCTGTCCTACTTGTAGGCGCATAATTGGCACAACGTACAATCGCTCTTAGGCTCAGATCACAGAGTGGTTTAACAAGTGGTTGACATAGAGAGTTCAAAGAAGAAGAAGAAGAGTTATATTATCAGTTGTATAATGTCATATTTATTGTGTTATGTTTCATTGTTCTCAGAGCCTTGAACCTGGCATCCACGGAGGTTCGATTCTATGTGGACAGTGAAACCAGTGATCCGGTAGATGTACAGACAAAGGAGCTGAGGTAATATACTTGTTTCCTTTTCACCCGTATGGTGTTGTGGTCCCTGCAAGGGAAGCAAAGAATAGTACCACTGCAACCTACAATGCATGTCGTAAGAGGCGACTGATGTAGGCCCTAGGGATGCTACCCTAGTAAATAAAAAGCAGCGCAGAAATCGGATATGCTAGCCTAGTTGTGGGTGCATAACTGGCACAACGTACAATGGCTCTTAGGCTCAGATCACATACAAATCACACAGAGTTGTTGACAAGTGGTCGATGTGGAGCGTCAAAAGAAGATACTTGTTTCCTTTTGATTCATTCAACTTTGTGTCTATTTGTCTTGATTGTATGTGGACAGGCACATCAGACTGTAGAGCACATACTTCAAGACTGCCTTGAATATGATATACTGGAGACAAACTCACTGGCCTAATGAAACAACACTGGACATAAAACTACATGAACCTCTGTGTGAGCTACAAAAGACAGTGAAGTTCATACAAGAGACAATGTTGTAAATATAGACTAATATTTCCAACGAACGAAAGAAAAGAAGTTGATTGTATTGTCTTTGTTGTTAATGCGTATGGTAAGGTTGTTGCAGAGCAAAGGAAAGGGGAGTGTACAGGACAACTACTTCCAGTATGAGAGTGGAGTTTGAGGCCATTCTGCTACCCTCCATTGGTTCTCTGGGACTCTGTTTATGTCTGTATGCCTTGATTGTTGGTATTGTCTCTATTGGCTAATGCTTATGGTAAGGTTGTTGCAGAGCAAAGGGGAGTGTACAGGACAACTACTTCCAGTATGAGAATGGCCTTTCAACCTTCAATCTGTCCGGCTTAGTTAGTTAGACCTACCAGGAGTTAGACTCCCACTGACATAGCTCGATGGATCATCAAGACACACAGATCTTCCAAAAATGATACGGTAGGCTAATATGGAAGACAACTGGACTTCAATACCATAAATTAAATACAAAGAAATAATTTAGGTCTCTCAAGGAAGGCTTTCGGAAAGAAGAAATTTAATGTCAGAAGAATTTAGGACTCCTAAGACGAAGGTTTTGGGGCAGGAAAATTGCCAGTAAATGCTAAGAAGTTTGGTAAATATGATTTTAATGTTTACTGCCCTGACATTGCTAATGTCACTGATGTATATGTCAGCTTTGATGTCACTAACCCACCCATCAACCTATTTTATATAAAACACAACTATCATGTACTTTGTATCTGTCACAGTTTCTAATTGGAACAATTGTAATTTTCTTGCTCAGAGAAACCAATTCGATGGTGGAGGAGTTCATGTTGTTGGCAAATATTGCTGTCGCTGAGAAGATTCAACATGACTTCCCTGACTGTGCTCTACTACGTCGTCACCCTTCTCCTCCAGTCACGAACTTTGATCCACTTATAAAAGCTGCTGCTTCCAAGGTAAGAAAATTGATATGTTCTTACAGTGTTATTACTGTTACAGAAGACCCAAGTGAGATGGGCCGGTCATGTTGCTTGGATGCCTGATAATGTGGCGCTCTAACAACACAAGAGGAACTTGTATAGCTGAGAATAGACATGCTGTTGAGGTAGAGAAAACCAGCTGCACGAAAAAACAGAACACACACCACCCACATGTCTAACCTTGATCTTGTATGCCCCACATGTGGTAGGGGATTGGGTTATAGGATTGGACTCTACTGTCACCTCCGCACACACCAGAGAGGTGCAGCAGCATATGTCTGAGGCTGTTGTCATCATGGCTTGCGATGGACGGCTATTACAGTGGTAGTTTCTGTAACAATTTGACGTTATAATGTTCAACCACACTTGCAATACCTTATGTTACTCTTCTATTATATTTTCTACTAGTGTTATACTGCTGTTCTTTCTTTCCCCACTAGATGTTGGCTAATGGCCATACATAAGTTCAACCATTTCACTTTCTGGACACCCACCCGAGTGGTTACCTAGGCCCAAATTTGGGGTACAAAGAATAGAACCACTGTTACTTGCCACACATGTCGTAAGGGGCGACTAAGGAGGTTTGGCTGAAATTGGATGCACGTGTCCGATAGGAAATGCTGACCTGAAATAAATGCTTGCAGAAAACAGATGCACCAGGCCGTAAGGCGCATAACAAGGTGTAACGACCCCTCACAATGTGGTATGGGATAACGGATTCTACGGTCGCCAATCTGCCTCCTAGATTTAGCCACGCAGTAAGAATGTCAGACCTACCATCACAGGGTGGCCAAAACTTACTGCGGGAAGAGGTCTGCACAAATGGGGAAGCAGAAATCATACGAATTATATCCTACAGAACTACCCCCAGTATGCAGACTTGAGAAGAAAGAGGTGGCTCACTTACACTAGCGTCCAAGACAAACTGTATGGCGTGGCTGATAATCTGAGGCAGACAGCTGCCTTTATTAGAGAATCCGAAATCCCAATCTAGTGAGAACGCAGAAGACAAACTGTCTGACTTGGCTGATAATCTGAGGCAGACAGCTGCCTTTGTTAGAGAATCCAAAATCCCACTTGAGAAGAAAGAGGTGGCCCACTTACACTAGTGTCCAAGACAAACTGTATGGCGTGGCTGATAATCTGAGACAGACGGCTGCCTTTATTAGAGAATCCAGAATCCCAATCTAGTGAGAACACAGAAGACAAACTGTATCACTTGGCTGATAATCTGAGGCAGACGGCTGCCTTTATTAGAGAATCCAAAATCCCAATTAGGGGTTAAGTTTGGACATACCAGACACTGTCATCTTCGTGGTAGAGAGAGAAGGTATACTAATCAACTGCTCATGGGTACAGTGAGCAAATGGACTTTGGGCTGGCTGATGCAGCGGAGGACAGAGCATGCATAGGAATGCCTAATGTGCCATGACTGCGATTGCATAACATAACATTTCATTTGCATTTTGGAATATTTTCATTGCGCTCCAGATATGACCATAGGTGCTCCGATCTCTTTTGCAATATCTCTAAGTGTCCAGCGACTGACCGTACTACCAGTTTGATTTTGATTGTTAAGCCTACTCATATATCTGTTGTGCTGTTCTTTTCTGGCCACTCTATTCTTCAACACCAGCTTTTGCAATCTAGCAGTTGATGGGGATTGGCTTAAATGGAAATCCTCTTTGCTGCCATACGCTAGGAGGGCGTTCAAAATGTCAACTTTATCCATTGGCTGACCCCGCTGCTCTCATTGCCAACGACACCCATGTGTCCCGGAACGAAGATAAGTGTAATTCTACAAATTGTTGTCGCTTAGGATTTAGTCCATTGTCTGCGCAATGGACCAGACTCCACCTTTCGGATCATACTCAATGAATCACTCATAATACACGCATGAGTAGTTTTGTGACTCCAGCCAGAGTAGTGCCTTAGTCACCACTAGTGACTAAGTTAAACTACAGTTAAACCCTTATTTCTGATTAACATAATTCTTTAATAATTTTATCTGTTGACAAGGTTGGACAGTGAGTTACCTAATCTTTTGTTTATTTGCAGGGATTCAAGGTCGATGTGTCATCGGGCAAAAACTTGGCCGACAGTTTGGATAAAGCAGTTGTGTCTGACAATCCATACTTCAACACCATGTTACGTATCATGACAACCAGGTGTATGATGCAGGCCGTCTACTTCTGTAGTGGGATGTTACAACCTGCAGACTATATGCATTATGGCCTGGCTACACCGATCTATACACATTTTACATCACCAATTAGAAGGTAGGTCACCAGGTGTATGATGCAGGCGATCTACTTCTGTAGTGGAATGTTACAACCTGCAGACTATATGCATTACGGCCTGGCTACTCCGATCTATACACATTTTACATCACCAATTAGAAGTTAGGTCACCAGGTGTATGATGCAGGCGATCTACTTCTGTAGTGGAATGTTACAACCTGCAGACTATATGCATTATGGCCTGGCTACATCGATCTATACACATTTTACATCACCAATTAGAAGGTAGTTTCAGTTTGGAATATCTTCATTGCACTCCAGACATGTCCATAGGTGCTCTGATCTCTTTCGCAATATCTCCAACAGCGTCCAGCGACTGACCGTACCAGTTCTATTTTGATTGATGGGCCGACTCGTATACCTGTTGTACCGTTCTTTTCTTGCCACACCAATCTTCAATCCCAGTAGAAGGTAGGTCTGAGGTCAGCGATAAAACTTGTTATGGATCAATGATTTATTCAATCAATGATTTATTCAATCAATCATGAAAACACTTCAAATATAACACATTTCTACAGGCATATGCCTGCCGTCTTGCTAAATCAAATAGTAACATAAGGATTGTGTTTTTGATATCACATTTGTGCACAATTTATCTGAGGAACATATAACGAAGTGGTTAAGACATTTACCTGTTGTTCTGAAAGTTTTGTGTTTGAATCCGAACTGAATCACATGTGTTTTTTTCATGAGACTCCTAGGAATGTTGCTGGAGGTACAGAGTTTGTGCTTTGTGCAAAACTCTCAGTAGATGGCATGACATTTCTGTCGACAGGGACGGAGTGATATGAAAACCCGGGCCCTTAAATTCAATCCTTTGTCTGCAAAAGGAACGACCGCTCAGTCAGAAAGATTGCAAAGTACAAAATTCTCTGGCGTAGATCCAAAGCCCAATTATACAGCATTAAAGGGATCATTAAAGAGAAATGTACACACGAAAGAAAGGGAAGTGTTTGACTGCCAGCAAAACAGACTCAAACATTTCCTTAGGCCGAAAATTTTGGATGCGCCTGCCCTACACTAGCAGGGGTGCAACGTTTAGTCATTCTTGGCAAGTACATCACAATAAGAATGATCAAAATAGTTGAGAACGTCAAAACAAACAACAATCCTTCATTAAACAAACTATGAGGGACTGGTGAAGACCTCAAGCGCACCGCCCTGTTTATGACACATACTGCAGTAGTCGCATAGCAGAAGTTGATGGCAGTAGAAGAAGAAGAACAATCCTTTGCCTTCTAGAACATTTGAAATGCCTGAGTGGTTACCTGGCCCCAAATTGGGGTGCAAAGAATAGAACCACTGTTATCTGCTGCGCATGTTGTAAGAGGCAACTCTGGAGGTTGTGCGTGGGACTAGCTATCTCACACCGTAAAAAACACTAGATGGCTATAGAACGAAGAGCGAACCGAGTAAACGCTGGCTGAAACCGGACATATCATCGAAGGATAAGCACCAGAGCTCCAAATGGTGCTGAAGATATGACGTGAAACACATCAATGCTAAGGCTGCATGAATCAGATTTCCACATAAATAGAATTTATGGGGAGGTCTGGTACATCAGTCTGGGCAGTGATCGCGTGAGAGAAAGAGAGAGAACCTTTGAACACAATTTGGTGGGGGACTGGGTTGAGCCCTAGGCCGGAACAGCACAGGCAAATGTGAGCGCGGTTGGAATTGACGGAAATGGTGCGACGGGCAAAACAGGCAAGAGGGTGTGCGGACCACCTGAATGTGCAGAAAAAACTGGAGGGCCCAGCAGAGTCGAGCCATGCGTCGCCTAAGCGTTTTTACGCCTGACCAGGGAACTACTGTCAGTGCACCTTATTTGTTAGTTTGATTGGGGACAATCAAAGGCTAGCGGAGCAAACATACACAAAACTGGACGGTTGCAACCAAGGTGTCCACAAAATGACTGGTTTCGCTGGCAGATGGCACTCATAAACCCAGGAGGGCAGGCGCCTAAGGTCGCTGCCCTAAAGAAAATAGCAACCTGCTGCCTTGCAGGTTTGGCTGGGGACAGTAAAGGGCTAACGGATAACGAACCCAGTAAACGCTGGTTGAAACTGAACACGCCACCGAAGGATAAGCACCTGAGCTCCAATAGGTACTGAAGGTTGTGCACTACATCCGTTCTTGATGTTTGGCTGTTTATATATCACATTAGAATGATAAGAAGCGATCTAAGACGAGAGGACCTTTGAACACAATTTATCTTGATACTCAGATATTGACATTTCTTTCAGGTATTCCGATATCATAGCTCACAGACTGCTAGCTATTACTATTGGTGCAGATTCATCCTACTCAGATCTGTTAGATAAGACTAAGATTCAGGTAGGTGAAGCAGCAAAATAAATGACTCTCTCTGGTTATGTGTTTATTTATTTTGTTTGACTTGGTTCACATGCTATTTTTATTTGTTTTGTTTGACTCTTCACTGCTGTGTTTATTTATTTTGTTTGACTGGTTCACATGCTATTTTTATTTGTTTTGTTTGACTCGGTTCACATGCTATTTTTATTTGTTTTGTTTGACTCGGTTACATGCTATTTTATTTGTTTGTTTGACTCGTTACATGCTATTTTTATTTCTTTTGTTTGACACAGTTCATCCACTCTTATTTTCATGTTTTTGTTTGACTCATTTCGCTCGCTTTTTTGTTTGCATGGTGGATGATAGTTAAGTAGTTAGTCATCAGATCTAGTCATCAGATCATCCTCATGGGTACTCTCCTCCCTTCCCAATTCCCCATATTCTTCTTCTTCCGCGTTCTCACTAGATTGGGATTTCGGATTTTCTAATAAAGGCCGCCGTCTGCCTCAGATTATCAGCCACACCATACAGTTTGTCTTGGACGCTGGTGTAAGTGGGCCACCTCTTTCTTCTCAGGTCTGCATACTGGGGGCAGTTCTGTAGGATATGTTCTGTTGTCATACTTGCCAAGCCACAGGGGCACAGGTCGTTGGTGCCTATCTTGAATTTAGTGTACAGGTGGTGTCACATTCTGTTGTGACTCGATAGCTCTGTCCCCAGACGTGTAAACCATTATTCTTGTGTTTTGTTCTTACCCATTGGAGTCCTATTTTGCTAAAGTTGTACTGAGAATCCGCCTAGCCAGTCTGTATCTTCACCTGATCGCATGATCCAACCTCGGACTCAGAATAGTAGCTCGGCTGCTAGCTGTGAGACGCCATAGCTCGGGTTCGAACCTACTGTCCAGCATTTGTCTGAGTCCCTGGTCTTACCAGGCGATAACGTGATCCATTGAAGTCGGAAAATCTGCCTGTATGGAGGTACTTATACATTGTTTCATTGAGCACACTGGCGCAGTGTAGTAATTTAGCTGTGCTTGCTACCATTGTAATATTGGAAAACGATTCCTGTAAATCATTTCAGAGATGGAACTTTGTCCTGAGTTGAGGGACGAAAGAAGAAGAACTACCTCTCAGATTCATGGGATAACTGGGCTAAGGTTGACCTGAGATCACTTAGTTCTGTGTTCCTTTCAGATTTCAGTGCTGAGATAGCAGACAATGCGTCAGTCAAGAGCACTATTTTTCCATGTATTTGGTTCATATTTTGTAGTGCCATTTTGCAGCTGCACTGAGGGCCTCTACCTCAGCCCTGAAATTGGTGAGAACTTGCCGGTGGCCAGAGCTAAGGTTAGTTCTACTCCATTTTTAGTCTAATCCCCATATAAATATCTCAATGTTTAAGAAATATTTGTGCTCACCTTGTGTGTTATTTTATTCAGAGCTTATGTAACAACCTCAACTACCGCCACAAGATGGCACAATATGCCGGACGCGCTTCAGTCAACCTACACACACATGTAAGTACTTGATTTTAAATATTGACAATCTACACCCACATACATTAGTATTTGTAGACGTAATGGCAACTTGTTGACACACTTCTAGTATGTTATTGTTTTACGGGTTTCTATACTACACTTGTGACTTAGTATTGTTTGCTCTATTATTCTTCTTCTTTGTTCGTTTTTATGACCAATTTTAATTATTCTTTGTGATGTGTTTGATCTTTGCCAAGAACGCATATACGTTGCACATTGGTTTGGTAGGCCCCTAAATGCATAGACTCCTACACGTTTAGGACACATACATCCGTTTTCAGCCAAGTTTGCTCTATTATATTGGCTTGATGTGAGATTCGTATCCTGAAGGTGAAGACTGGTTCGGTGCGCAAACAATAGACTGGATCACTAAATGGGTAAAAAATATGTAGAATTACATTCGCCTTCTTTCCTGGGCACATGGATGTTGATGACAATGAGATAGCTGACGGGCTCCGAATAGATAGAACTGGCATTCTGAATGCCCCTTATAAAGTTTGACAGTCGAAGAGGATTTTCATTTAAACCAATCCACATCAACTGCTAGATTTCAAGAGCTTGAACTGAAGTTTGGAGTTGCCAGAATAGATCGGCACAACAGACGTATGAGTAGTCTCATCAATCACAATCAAATTGGTTTAGTCAATCACTGAACACTGTTGGGGATATTATGAATGAGATCGGAGAAACTATTAGCATGTCCAGATTACATCAAAGATATTCAAAACTGAAATTGATGTTTATATGATGTTCCGTTCTCCCAGCAACATTCGTACACATTAGACAATATGTGATGTTTTATAAGAGAGACTTTGATCAAACATTATATGAGATCTATCCTGGTTCGACATCCAGCAAAGCTGGGGTTGGCTATTGACATCAACAGACTGGGCTGGCTAGTACAGGTGTGTCCTGTGTCTGGTTCGACATCCAACAAAGCTGGGGTGGCTAGTACAAGGTGTGTCCTGTGTCTGGTTCGACATCCAGCAGAGCTAGGGTCGGCTGCACAAGATGTGTCCTGTGCCTGGTTCGGCATCCAGCAGGGCTCAGCTCTACAAGATGTGTCCTGTGCTTGGTTCGGCATCTAGCAGAGCTGGGGTTGGCTCGTACAAGATGTGTCCTATGCCTGGTTCGGCATCCAGCAGAGCTGGGGTCAGCTAGTGTCTCTTATGAAGTGTGAAAATTAGTATCCTAGGGATGACCTTCAAGACACACGAGTCGCTCCCACCTCCCAGGCTGGGTGTAGGCTGGGAACGCTGACCGGTCCAAGTCTAGGGTGTCTTGTTTGGTGTCTATGTCGTAAGGAAAACAAGAAAACCTGAAGAAAAACAAGCAGACTGAAACTGGTTGTGCTGACTGACCCACTATACCAAACTGGCACAAGAAACTCACACTCTTTAAGACACAAATCCCACAAAGAGTGGTTTAACCAAGTGGTTGATGTAGAGCGAGCGAAGAAGATCTATCAGATTGATCTAATGTTCTATCTTTATAATTATCTGCCTGTGTGTTGCAGGGGCCTGCAAGGGTAGCAAAGAATAGTAACACTGCGACCTACAAGGCATGTCGACTGAGATAGAGGCCTAGACAAGCTAACCTAATAAATAAAAAGCGTAGCAGAAATCGGATGCGCTTGCCTTCTTGAAGGCCCATAACTGGTACAACGTAAAATCTCTCTTAGGCTTGGATCACATACAAATCACAAAGAATGGTTTAATAAGTGGCCGATATGGAAAGTTTGAAGAAGAAAGACAATTTGTAACTGATCTAACAGCTGATGTTCTTTATTTTTACTTAGAATATCATGGACAGAGAAAAGAACAAATGCTTCTGTTGTGCAACAGCTTGATATTAAAGAGAGTTGGCTATTACAAAGCATAAAAACAAGGAAAATTAAATATTTCGGACACATCAAACGACATGAGTGCCTAGAGAAATTAATTGTGGAAGGAATGGTGCATGAAAGAAGAATGAGAGGAAGACCTAGAAGACGATGGGTGCAAGATGTCATTGACGATCTGAGTTTTTCAGGAATGCTGTCATGGGATCCAAGTTCCAGAAGGGACAAGCTACTTGATGATGATCTAACAGCTGATGTAGATTGTAGGTTTAATTGTCTGTTTTGGTTTGTCTTTCCGCAGTTGTTCTTCAAAAACAGAATTCAAGATGAGGAAGGTCATATTTTGTTTGTCCGAAAGAATGCGATTCAAGTTCTCATTTCCAAGTATGGCTTGGAGGGAACAATCTTTCTCAATGATGAAGATCGCAAGTCTAGCAAATTTGTTTACAATGAAGAGGTAATGTGTTATGTATGGGAAGAGTATGACTGTTGTCAACAATTTGGAAGGTTTAATTGCTACAGTGGGTCATGGCCTCTGATAACATACGGCCAGCAGGCTCAGATAAAAATTTGAGGAAATAAGACTACAACTGTCGTGTTATCCTCGCATTCGATGTATATAGACAAATTCATTTTAAAAACAACAACTCATGTTAAATCAAGGTTATATTATGTCACACATTAAGTTTAAAGCTAAGGAATATCAATATTATTAACATTTTTTATCAATAAATAACCATGGACTCGTAGAATTGAGTAAAATTACAAAACAGCTTACAGTGTTCTATCAAACATATACAAAAACCAGCCCCATTAAACAAGTATTTTCTTCGATTTCCCATCTGAGTTAGTCAGCCTTATGTTGCTGGGGCCACTGAATGAGTATTGCATGAATAAGTGTAATAATTATCGAATGAGAAATTCATGAATTATGAACATCATGCTCAGTGTGACAGTGTTATGTTATGTGATCGACGTCATGGCACATTGGGCATTCCCATTCGTGCTCTGTCCTCCTGCGCAGCCAGCCCAAAGTCCAGTGACAATGTGTGCAGTACCATGAGCTGGACAGTCACTTTAGAGTAGGACCTTGCAGTGGCAGCATTACTACATTGAGATATTCTGAAGATTAAAGAGTTGATTTATTACCTGCAGACACCTCTGAAGTCGGAGAAGGCATGCCTATATGCGGGGACACTGATAATAAAGAAAGCAGGCCTTCACACAAAAATCAGTCAGAAGCGCCATGCCAGGCGCACTGACTACACTGAATTCATAGCGGGAACAAAAAAGAAAAGGACAAATTACCTGAAGATGTGTCTACATGGGGTATTCTGCGTCTGTCTCTGCATCCAGCGAGTTGGGATTGCTAGTGTTTCTTAGGAAGTGCAAGAAGTGAATCTTTATTGATATCTGATGACCCATAGAACACACAAGCCAACCCCATATCACTGTGGTGTAGTCTAGGAAACTGTGACCGTAAGGTCCAATGCTAACAGGGCTTTTGCTCGCCTAGGAGGATGGTCCACTAGATATTTGTTCACCCATAAAATGGTAAGCAGACTTTCACGCAAAAATCAGTCAGAAGCGCAGTTCCAGGTGCCATGGCTACATCTGAATTCATAGCAGGCGAAAGCAGAAGAAGAAGAAGATATTTGTTGTAAGTCTTACTTAGGGAGACAAACCTGAATAAAAAGGCATGCAGAAACAGGAATTGCTGGCCTGCGAGTGTAGATGTCTAACTGGCACAACTAACTCACGCTCTAAGATGCAAATCACATACAGATCACCACAAATACCAACACAAGATGACTACTATAATATGAGCAGATTAGAACAAGTTGTCATTCTGTGCCTCAGAACAGGACACAATCGACTCCGCAGCCACATGTATACAAAATACAAGATTGTCAATTCAGCCATGAACAGACTGCATCCTTGGAGACCGTCATTAAGAGATGAAGATGGAGGTGGTTTGGACATGTATGTGCTGCCAGTGAGGGCATTGGCTAGGACAGCTCTCAGATGGACAGCGGATGGGAAGAGAAGGCCTGAGAGAAAGGAAACATGGAGAAGAACTGGTGAGAGAGAGTTAGAGTGTGGCCTGACATAGAGACGTTTAGTATAAAGGCAGCAGAACGGCAGCAGAAGGGCAACAGTGGAAGTCTGTTGTGGAAGCTTTATGTGTCAATCGGGACACGAAGAGGATATAGAATTCAGCTATGTGTGCATGTGGACAGGCACATCAGACAGCAGAACACATACTTCAAGATTGCTCCGAATATGATATACTTAGGCAAACTCACTGGCCTAATGAAACAACACTGGACATAAAACTACACAGACCTCTGTGAGCTACAAAAGACAGTGAAGTTTATACAAGAGACAACGTTGAATATAACGACAATATTTCAAGTGAACAAAAGAAGGGACATACAGACTGACATAAAGACTGGTTCAACAAGTGGTTGATATCAAGCAAATGTAGAAGAAACAAAGAAATATAAAGATTCTATTTTATATTTATATTTTGAAATTTAGTTTTGTTGGTGAATTAGACGGTTATTGTTGTTTATTCTTTTGTTGTTGTATAGATGGATACTCAGACAGCAGGAAATGTTACTCTACATGTATTTGATCCAGTCATTGTCCAGCTCTGTATTGACCGTTCAAATGTCCAGCACATGAAGCTGTCACTTAAACTTGTCAAACCAGTTGTAAGTATTATTTTATTAGTTTAGTTTAGTCATCAGATCAGCATCACTGTATGTCGAACTAATTAGTCAATAAGTGCTCAGATCTCCTCCTCAGTATATCTCACGTATTCTGACAACGACACGTTCTTTGTTGGTTTACTATTCTTCTTTGGCTGCCAGCATAGTGTTCTTGTCTAGCTACACCACATTTGATTTGGGAATTCACCGTGGTTACGGGCCCAAATTTAGGTGTAAAGAATAGAACCACTGTTACCTCACCATGTCGTAGAGACGACTAAGGAGGTTTGGCTGAAATCGGATGCAAGTGTCCTAAACATGTGAAGTCATGCGTTGGGCATACCAAACCAATGTGCAATGTATACAGTTCTTGACAAAGATCAAACATATCAAAAGAGTGATTAAAATTGGTCGTAAAGAACGAACGCAAAGAAGAAGAAGATTTGAGAATTCTTGTAGTCTGGTTAGTGTTGTTGATTCGCCACTATTACTTGAGTCATGTACACGACCTCTCTCCCATAGGGAATTTATAATATCCTTGTCCATTGCTCGCCGCGATTGTACAGCAGCCATACCTGCAAACCTATCAGCGCATCGCCCGCATTGTACAGCAACCATACCTGCAAACCTATCAGCGCATCGCCCGCATTGTACAGCAACCATACCTGCAAACCTATCAGCGCATCGCCCGCATTGTACAGCAACCATACCTGCAAACCTATCAGCGCATCGCCCGCATTGTACAGCAGCCATACCTGCAAACCTATCAGCGCATCGCCCGCATTGTACAGCAGCCATACCTGCAAACCTATCAGCGCATCGCCCGCATTGTACAGCAACCATACCTGCAAACCTATCAGCGCATCGCCCGCATTGTACAGCAACCATACCTGCAAACCTATCAGCGCATCGCCCGCATTGTACAGCAACCATACCTGCAAACCTATCAGCGCATCGCCCGCATTGTACAGCAACCATACCTGCAAACCTATCAGCGCATCGCCCGCATTGTACAGCAACCATACCTGCAAACCTATCAGCGCATCGCCCGCATTGTACAGCAACCATACCTGCAAACCTATCAGCGCATCGCCCGCATTGTACAGCAACCATACCTGCAAACCTATCAGCGCATCGCCCGCATTGTACAGCAACCATACCTGCAAACCTATCAGCGCATCGCCCGCATTGTACAGCAACCATACCTGCAAACCTATCAGCGATCGCCGCATTGTACAGCAACCATACCTGCAAACCTATCACGCATCGCCCGCATTGTACAGCAACCATACCTGCAAACCTATCAGCGACGCCCTGCATTGTACAGCAACCATACCTGCAAACCTATCAGCGCATCGCCCACATTGTACAGCAACCATACCTGCAAACCTATCAGCGCATCGCCCGCATTGTACAGCAACCATACCTGCAAACCTATCAGCGCATCGCCCGCATTGTACAGCAACCATACCTGCAAACCTATCAGCGATCGCTCGCATTGTACAGCAACCATACCTGCAAACCTATCAGCGCATCGCGATTGTACAGCAACCATACCTGCAAACCTATCAGCGCATCGCCCGCATTGTACAGCAACCATACCTGCAAACCTATCAGCGCTGCCCGCATTGTACAGCAACCATACCTGCAAACCTATCAGCGCATCGCCCGCATTGTACAGCAGCCATACCTGCAAACCTATCAGCGCATCGCCAGATTGTACAGCAGCCATACCTGCAAACCTATCAGCGCATCGCCCGCATTGTACAGCAACCATACCTGCAAACCTATCAGCGCATCGCCCGCATTGTACAGCAACCATACCTGCAAACCTATCAGCGCATCGCCCGCATTGTACAGCAACCATACCTGCAAACCTATCAGCGCATCGCCCGCATTGTACAGCAACCATACCTGCAAACCTATCAGCGCATCGCCCGCATTGTACAGCAACCATACCTGCAAACCTATCAGCGCATCGCCCGCATTGTACAGCAACCATACCTGCAAACCTATCAGCGCATCGCCCGCATTGTACAGCAACCATACCTGCAAACCTATCAGCGCATCGCCCGCATTGTACAGCAACCATACCTGCAAACCTATCAGCGACGCCCGCATTGTACAGCAACCATACCTGCAAACCTATCAGCGCATCGCCCGCATTGTACAGCAACCATACCTGCAAACCTATCAGCGCATTGTACAGCAACCATACCTGCAAACCTATCAGCGATTGTACAGCAACCATACCTGCAAACCTATCAGCGATCGCCCGCATTGTACAGCAACCATACCTGCAAACCTATCAGCGATCGCCGACGATTGTACAGCAGCCATACCTGCAAACCTATCAGCGCACGCCGCATTGTACAGCAACCATACCTGCAAACCTATCAGCGCATTGTACAGCAACCATACCTGCAAACCTATCAGCGCATTGTACAGCAACCATACCTGCAAACCTATCAGCGCATTGTACAGCAACCATACCTGCAAACCTATCAGCGCATTGTACAGCAACCATACCTGCAAACCTATCAGCAGTTCATTTCCCTTACACCTTCATGCCCTGACACAAAATACAATTGAATTTTGTCAGCTTAGACCTCCTCAGTGACTCCATCCATTATCTCAGAGCCCAGCCTGTTTCAATCTTCATGTATCATTTTATTATTATTATACGAGATGTTTGTTGTAATTTGTTGTTGACATAAAAAAAGAAGGGGGCAACAGATGTTGTATATTGTGATTCATATGGGGAAAAATCAACAGAAGGAAGACATGTGTAACCATTTCCCAATTATTGGGGGCCTTGTGTGTCTCAGGACTCGAAGATCTATACCAGCAAGAACATTGTTCACGACAGCGTTGCCCAACCCGGACAGGTTAAAATAGAAATGTCAGACTGAATGTGTCCTCCAGGTTGGGGGTTGTGCAATGAACTAACTACCGATCCATGAAACAAAATTATGCAGTTACAGAAACTACAAAAGACCGGTAAAAGTTGAGGACATCTGTTAAGGCCCTATACTCCACAAGTAGCAGAGAAGAGTAACTTCAAGTTAGGGCCCAGACCGAAGCATAGACTCCTGAAACTATACAGGAAAATGATCTGGAGAAAAACAAATGGAGGATACAACCCAGAGCACAGTATAAATACACTAAACAGTAAAGCAATCTTCAGACTTAGAATGGGACACTGCAGTCTCAGAGCACACCTCCACAGAATGGGTCTCAGGGACTCGGCAGTCTGCACCTGTGGAGCACCTGAGCAGTCTCCAGGGCACATCCTGCAAGACTGCCCCGGTCTGAGTAGTGTGAGAATGGAGATCTGACCAACAGAAACAACCCTACAAGACAAACTATGGGGACCGGTGAAGACTTCAAGTGCACCGCACTGTTTATAACACCTACCGGAGTAGTCGCATAGCAGAAGTTGATCAAAGAAGAAGAAGAGGGGCCCAGACCTCTTTTGCCATTACGAGGTGATATATCACGAAGTAGTTTTATTAGTCAAAGAAAACTGGCTGATGCTACAAATAAGAATGAGAAAATTGAAGTATTTTTGACATATAAAGAGACACAAATGGCTGGAGAAGACCATCTTGGAAGGAGGCATCCTGGCAAAGAGGAGAAGAGGAAGACCAAGAAGAAGATGGATTCAGAATGTAACTGAGGGTTTGAACATGATGGCTACAGAGGCAGGACATCTGACCTATGAGAGATAGAAATTCCGAAGGATGGTTAAGGTGGCAATATTCTGCTCAGGACAAGCTATTTGATGATGAGTTGCATTAGTTACCTGGTGACACTTGAGTATTTTATAATAATTCTATCTGGCAAAATTTTTAATAAATTATAGACAAGTTCTATGCCAGGACAAGACAGCATTTTACTAACAAACAAATTATTTCATTTTTTGTTACAGATACCAGGATTTAGTGTACCACAAGTTTCTTCAGACTCTGCATCATCACCAGCTGCCCCAGCAACACCAAAAATACAGAAGCCACCACACAAGAAAATGAAAATTTAATTTGTTAATTAAGTGTAAATTAATTATTTTATTTCGAAGTAATGAAAATGACACAAATTATTCATAGGCAGCTTTGTAGCCAATGAAACTAGTTGTAAATGAGCAAAAAAGGCACTAGACAAGTTGTTTTAAGGCTTTTGGAAAATGTAAACATCAAACAACAGAGATGAGAAATCTGACTAGAGGCAAATCAGAATCTAATCGATAGCGTGTCTGTTAGTTCTGTACATATGTGTGTAGCATACATGATATGTTTTGTTTTTAAATTGTTATAATTCAGATTTGTTTGTGTCCTTGTGTTGTCGAGGTTGTTCAAGGGGGCACAAAGAATAGTAACACTGAGACCTACGAGACATGTTCTAAGATCTAGAGACATATGGTAGGGACCTAGGAAGCTACCTAGTCAAGAAAAAGCATTGCAGAAATCTGATGTGATGGCATACTTGTAGGCGCATAACTGGCATAACGTACAATCGCTCTTAGGCTCAGATCATATACAAATCACAAAGAGTGGTTTTAAGAGGAAGAAGATTTGTTTGAGGTTTTAGAACATTTTGCTTTTTTAATTGTCTTAAATTAGAACAGACAGAACGCGTCTGATGATGATGATGTAATCATTTACACAGATCGCTCATGGACGTTCACTGCTCAAGTCGGAGGGAATGTTGTGAAGGAAGACAGTGGTGGTTTTGCTGTGACTACAAGCAGTCTCACTTTGGAAATCGTGGTGGTTACTAAAGCGATGGTCTGGCTGGAGTCACAGGCTGCTCAAGTCGGAGGGAATGTTGTGAAGGAAGACAGTGGTGGTTTTGCTGTGACTACAAGCAGTTTCACTATGGAAATCGTGGCAGTAAATATAGCGATGGTCTGACTGGAGTCACAGACTTTTATCCATGCATGTTTTTTCAGTGACTCAATGAGTATTAAATCAGGATGGGCTCGGAGACATTGCTTGGATTCGCTGCTGAGGTCTAGGCTGATAAAAATCAGTTTATTTGTGTGCCAGGGTATGCAGGTGTAAGAGGAAATGAACGCAGCGATAGGTTTGCAGGTATGGCTGCTGTGGAAAGTGGACGAGCAATGAACCAGGCTGATATTATCATAAGAGAGAGAGGATGTGTAAATGATTCAAATAATAATGGTGAATCTACAACCCTAACCAGACTGCAAGAAGACCAAGTCAGATGGAATGTAACAAGACAAGAACACTATACTGATAGCCAAATAAGAATAGTAAACCAATAAAGAACTAATGTCGTTAGTTGCCACACACTGAGAGACATACTGAGAAGGAAATCAAAGCACTTATTAACTAATTGGTTAGACATGCAGTGATGATGATCTGAAGATTAAACAAAGACAAGACTGAGGAGGAGATCGGAACACTTATGGATTAATTAGTTCGATGTCAGCGCGATGATCCAACAATTAAACTAAGTCCAGATTGATGTTTAATCGTATGCGTTATGAGAGTGTTGACAGTAGAACAGTTCGAAGCTCTGACACTAGTTGTCAAATATTTTCTACTTCTTTGTTCGTTGCCCTAGGAGGCATAGGTCCTCCCTCAACCAAGACCTTCCAAGCCTGCCTATCCAAGGCCATCTTTTCCAGATCTGTCTTCTCTCCCCAGATTGTCCTCTCTCCACATTTTCTTGCATTCCATCTCCAACTTCCGTCACCAGGTGTTCCTGGGTCCTACTGTACCTCTATTGCCCTGGGGTTCCATCAGTGTGCTGTCTCATGATGCTGTCAGAGAATTTCCTTAGTGTGTGTCTTATCGATGGCAACCTTCTACTCCTTATCTCTTGTTCCACCTACCGTTGTCCCGCTCTATCCCACAGTTGCTTGTGTGTGGTTCTGTCATACCATCGCAGATGGAGTATTCTCTGCAGACATCTATTACTGAATGTCTGCAACGTTTTGTTTGTGATGTACATCAAATGTGATGGTTTGTCATGATGTTCTAATGTATAGGAGATTTTGTTTGTGATATGTCAAATGTTATGTTGTAGCTCAGATCTTATCATGTCTGTCAGATGTTGTGATGTACAGGATGTTGCGATGTATGAAATGGTATCATGAGATGAGTGTTGCAGTGAATGGCTCCGACCATGATCCATATCTTTGAACCAATTTTTAAAAAAAATGTAATAAATGGTACACTTGTTTCATCAGATTTCTTCAATTAATACTTCAGTCTTCCTCATTTTTCACTTCTATAACTGTTTGTGTGGCGTCTGTGCTAGGGTTAGTGACTCGGTCTATTAACCTGCGTTCTGGTTCGAATCACGCTGCGGACAGTTTGCTTGCAAATTGTTTCCGTTGATTTTAACAAAGGGCGATGGGCCACCGTTCAAAGCAATGGCAAACTACTGAGCGTATAAGTGGTGCCTAGAAAATCAACGACTTGTTTACTGTGGTTGATGGCTCCGTCCTTTGGGATATGCCACGATTTTCATTTTTTCATAACTGTTTGTGCATCTCTGTTTTTATTGTTGGACAAGCTATATTGTCTTTGTTTATTTGTCTTTTCTTGTTTTTGTTTATTTGTCTTTTCTTGTCATTGTTTTCTTGTCTTTGTTTTCTTGTCTTTGTTTTCTTGTCTTTGTTTACTTTGTCTTTTCTTGTCTTTGTTTTCTTGTCTTTGTTTTCTTGTCTTTGTTTACTTGTCTTTTCTTGTCTTTGTTTACTTGTCTTTGTTTACTTGTCTTTGTTTACTTGTCTTTGTTTACTTGTCTTTGTTTACTTGTCTTTGTTTTCTTGTCTTTTGTTTTCTTGTCTTTGTCTTTGTTTTCTTGTCTTTGTTTACTTGTCTTTGTTTACTTGTCTTTGTTTTCTTGTCTTTGTTTTCTTGTCTTTTGTTTTCTTGTCTTTGTTTTCTTGTCTTTGTTTACTTGTCTTTGTTTTCTTGTCTTTTCTTGTTTTTGTTTTCTTGTCTTTGTTTTCTTGTCTTTTCTTGTCTTTGTTTTCTTGTCTTTGTTTTCTTGTCTTTGTTTTCTTGTTTTTGTTTTCTTGTCTTTTCTTGTTTTTGTTTTCTTGTCTTTGTTTACCTGTCTTTGATTTGTTTTCTTGTCTTTACTTGTCTTTTCTTGTCTTTGTTTTCTTGTCTTTGTTTTCTTGTCTTTGTTTTCTTGTCTTTGTTTTCTTGTCTTTGTTTTCTTGTCTTTGTTTTCTTGTCTTTGTTTTCTTGTCTTTGTTTTCTTGTCTTTTTTTATTTTTGTTTTCTTGTCTTTGTTTACCTGTCTTTGTTTTCTTGTCTTTGTTTTCTTGTCTTTTCTTGTCTTTTCTTGTCTTTTGTTTTCTTGTCTTTGTTTTCTTGTCTTTTCTTGTCTTTGTTTTCTTGTCTTTGTTTTCTTGTCTTTCATTGTCTTTGTTTTCTTGTCTTTTCTTGTTTTTGTTTTCTTGTCTTTGTTTACTTGTCTTTGTTTACTTGTCTTTTCTTGTCTTTGTTTACTTGTCTTTGTTTACTTGTCTTTGTTTACTTGTCTTTGTTTACTTGTCTTTGTTTACTTGTCTTTGTTTTCTTGTCTTTTGTTTTCTTGTCTTTGTCTTTGTTTTCTTGTCTTTGTTTACTTGTCTTTGTTTACTTGTCTTTGTTTTCTTGTCTTTGTTTTCTTGTCTTTTGTTTTCTTGTCTTTGTTTTCTTGTCTTTGTTTACTTGTCTTTGTTTTCTTGTCTTTTCTTGTTTTTGTTTTCTTGTCTTTGTTTTCTTGTCTTTTCTTGTCTTTGTTTTCTTGTCTTTGTTTTCTTGTCTTTGTTTTCTTGTTTTTGTTTTCTTGTCTTTTCTTGTTTTTGTTTTCTTGTCTTTGTTTACCTGTCTTTGATTTGTTTTCTTGTCTTTACTTGTCTTTTCTTGTCTTTGTTTTCTTGTCTTTGTTTTCTTGTCTTTGTTTTCTTGTCTTTGTTTTCTTGTCTTTGTTTTCTTGTCTTTGTTTTCTTGTCTTTGTTTTCTTGTCTTTGTTTTCTTGTCTTTTTTTATTTTTGTTTTCTTGTCTTTGTTTACCTGTCTTTGTTTTCTTGTCTTTGTTTTCTTGTCTTTTCTTGTCTTTTCTTGTCTTTTGTTTTCTTGTCTTTGTTTTCTTGTCTTTTCTTGTCTTTGTTTTCTTGTCTTTGTTTTCTTGTCTTTCATTGTCTTTGTTTTCTTGTCTTTTCTTGTTTTTGTTTTCTTGTCTTTGTTTACTTGTCTTTGTTTTCTTGTCTTTTCTTGTCTTTGTTTTCTTGTCTTTTCTTGTTTTTGTTTACTTGTCTTTGTTTTCTTGTCTTTGTTTTCTTGTCTTTGTTTTCTTGTCTTTGTTTTCTTGTCTTTTCTTGTTTTTGTTTTCTGTCTTTGTTTACTTGTCTTTGTTTTCTTGTCTTTGTTTTCTTGTCTTTGTTTTCTTGTCTTTTCTTGACTTTGTTTTCTTGTTTTTGTTTTCTTGTCTTTGTTTACTTGTCTTTCTTGTTTTTGTTTTCTTGTTTTTGTTTTCTTGTCTTTGTTTTCTTGTCTTTGTTTTCTTGTCTTTTGTTTTCTTGTCTTTGTTTTCTTGTCTTTGTTTTCTTTTCTTTGTTTTCTTGTCTTTGTTTTCTTGTCTTTGTTTTCTTGTCTTTTCTTGTCTTTGTTTTCTTCTCTTTGTTTACTTGATTTTGTTTTCTTGTCTTTGTTTTCTTGTCTTTGTTTTCTTGTCTTTGTTTTCTTGTCTTTTCTTGTTTTTGTTTTCTTGTCTTTACTTGTCTTTGTTTTCTTGTCTTTGTTTACTTGTCTTTGTTTTCTTGTCTTTGTTTTCTTGTCTTTGTTTTCTTGTCTTTGTTTTCTTGTCTTTGTTTTTCTCATTGTTACTTCTGTCAATAAAATAAATTGTTATCAGGAGATCAGTGACTTTGATGATCTTTTGATAGGACCATCATCATAGCACTTTAGTGAATAACCATGTGTGTTCAGATCTCTTACACAGAAAGATCTCAGCGGCAGTGCACGAACTCTGCAGTACCGGCGAGTGTTCCTGATGCAATTTAGAAGATAGGGAAAATTTGATGTCGGAAATTTAAAAACTCTTCTAAAGAACTTTGCCCGGACAGTGGCTTTCCAGCCTGCTTTTACAGATTTTGAACTGCTAAGTGTTCTTTTACATGCTCAACTTGAACACGGGAACTACGTGTTATCGTCCATCTCCGATCAACTAGAAACTCGATCTCACCTACACTGAGATCAGGGATCTCTGGAAAAATACCCTCATGGCTCCACAAGGAATCGAACCGAATTCCTTTGGAACGAGAGGCAAGCACCTAACCTTTACGTCACAGAGACAAGTCTCTAACCTCTACGTCACAGAGACACGCACCAAACCTCTACGTCACAGAGACAAGTATCTAACCTCTACGTCACAGAGACAAGTATCTAACCTCTACGTCACAGAGACAAGTATCTAACCTTTACGTCACAGAGACAAGTATCTAACCTCTACGTCACAGAGACAAGTATCTAACCTCTACGTCACAGAACACATAACCTCTACGTCACAGAGACAGATCTAACCTCTACGTCACAGAGACAAGTATCTAACCTCTACGTCACAGAGACAAGTATCTAACCTCTACGTCACAGAGACAAGTATCTAACCTCTACGTCACAGAGACAAGCATCAACCTCTACGTCACAGAGACAAGTATCAACCTCTACGTCACAGAGACAAGTATCTAACCTCTACGTCACAGAGACAAGTATCTAACCTCTACGTCACAGAGACAAGTATCTAACCTTTACGTCACAGAGACAAGTATCTAACCTCTACGTCACAGAGACAAGTATCTAACCTCTACGTCACAGAGACAAGTATCTAACCTCTACGTCACAGAGACAAGTATCTAACCTCTACGTCACAGAGACAAGTATCTAACCTCTACGTCACAGAGACAAGTATCTAACCTCTACGTCACAGAGACAAGCATCAACCTCTACGTCACAGAGACAAGTATCTAACCTCTACGTCACAGAGACAAGTATCTAACCTCTACGTCACAGAGACAAGTATCTAACCTTTACGCTTCCACAGAGACAAGTATCTAACCTTACGTCACAGAGACAAGTATCTAACCTTACGTCACAGAGACAAGTATCTAACCTCTACGTCACAGAGACAAGTATCTAACCTCTACGTCACAGAGACACGCACCAAACCTCTACGTCACAGAGACACGCACCAAACCTCTACGTCACAGAGGAACATTTAATGTTTGTGAACCGTAAAGCTTAGTTTCCATAGAAACTGCAATAGATCAAGTTATTCTTGGATCAGTATATCATTCCTAATATGGAAGTACATGTTCAAGACCAGACTCTCCGTCTCACATCGAGGGACTATAAATAAACTACATGGGTTTGTAGCAGTCAGTGACTCATGGCTGACTGCTAGTGTCAGGGTCAGCTTAATAACAAAGCTTACCAAGACTCCACTTTGCCTCCTCATGGCGTCCCCAGAAATAGATGACTACCAAAAAGTCTGATTGTATTTGTGGAGATCGAAGAAGAAGCTAACCGGTACCTAAAAAAAGGCTCTTCTTAAGTGGGATGTGTCAGTCCGAAAGATACAGATACCACAACTCACGCTGAAAACTGCAACATAACGGATTCCGTTCTCCAGACTGTATCCTGCTACAACTAACGGGAGTATGAGAACGAAGACGTATATGTTAGACATTCTCTTCGCCTGTGTGGTGCCGGGTCTGCAAGGGAAGCAAAGAATAGTACCACTGTGACCTACAATGCATGTCGTAAGAGGCGACTAATGTAGGCACTAGGGATGCTACCCTAGTAGATAAAAAGTAGCGCAGAAATCGGCTGTGCTGGCCTACTTGTTAAGCGCATAACTGGCACAACTTACAATCGCTCTTAGGCTCAGATCACTTCAAATCACCAAAGTGGTTGACAGTTGGTTGATATGGGCATTCAAAAGACGACATTCTCTTGAGCTTTTTTATCTCTTGTTAGATAAATGTTCATATCTTTATCTCTTGTGCAATATGTCAACATTTATCATCTTTATCTCTTGTGCAATATGCCAACATTTATCATCTTTATCTCTTGTGCAATATGCCAACATTTATCATCTTTATCTCTTGTGCAATATGCCAACATTTATCATCTTTATCTATGGTGACATCTCCATCTACCAACACTTTGTTACGTGCCAAACTTGGTCTCTTACAGCAACACACCACAGAAAGCTCACCACGTGTGAAATGAAATGCTTGAGGAAGGAAGTGGGAGTCACCAGGAAAGACAGACTACGAAATAAGGACATCAGAGCAGGGGGCATAACTTCATGCACCAAATACATCGAAAGACAACAATTGCAGTGGTTTGGACATTTAATGAGAATGAAATACAACCAACCACTAATAACAGCATACAATAAAAGAGATCGGGTACTAGAGCTAAGGGAAGACCAAGAAAAGATGGATAGACAATATCAAGACCACACTACATAAACACGGATATAACAGAAGGGCGACTCATCTGGCCCTAGAACACAAATTAAAGCTCCCATCCCTACGCTTAACGGCAAGAGTGGACATCCAACTACATCTTCCATCTGGGAATAGACAATCGATATCTCCATGAAAACAAAGCTCAGGATATTCAGCTCAAATGTGAAATCTAATGTTGCTGTATGGCTGGGAAACTTGGAGAGTCACTAAGTTAAATACAAATAATATTCAGATCTTTGTCAATGAATGTCTTCGGCGAATTCTCAGACTGAGGTGGTATGATAGAGTTACAAACACAGACAAGACAGGAACCAATGATGACCCAGGTTAAGAGAAGAAAATAGCGATGGGTCTGGCATATCTTACAGAAGACACAGTCGGGTGCCACTAGACAAGCGCTTGAGTGGAACCCTCCAGGAAAACGGAAGAGGGGACGTCCTAAACAGACCTGGAGACGGAGGCTTCTTGAAGAATTAAGGGGTGTTGAACTATCCTTGGAGACCATAAAGAAAACAGCTAGAGACCTGGAAAAGTGGCCAACAACTGTTGAGGCTCCATGCTCCACCGGAAGCGGAGAGGAATAAGTCAAGTCAGAAATGGCAGAAGAAAATATAAAGTGAACGATATTCAGTTCTAGAGCAATCGGATGATATTCAGTGTTAGAGCAATCGGATGATATTCAGTGCTAGAGCAATCGGATGATATTCAGTGCTAGAGTAATCGGATGATATTCAGTGCTAGAGCAATCGGATGATATTCAGTGCTAGAGCAATCGGATGATATTCAGTGCTAGAGCAATCGGATGATATTCAGTGCTATATCAATCGGATGATATTCAGTGCTAGAGCAATCGGATGGTATTCAGTGCTAGAGCAATCGGATGGTGCACAGTACACGTTGTGCTGCCAGGACTCACAGTGGAATAAAGAATAGTAACACTGGGACCGTCAAGTCGTAAGAGGCGACTAAGGTATTGACCTAAGGAAGCTACACTAGTAAATAAAAAGCGTCGCAGAAATCGGATGCGCTGGCCTACTTATAGACGCATAACTGGCACACCATACTAGGCTCTAAATGCCATATCTTAGGCTCAAATCACATACAAAGCACAAAGATTGGTTGAACAGGTGATCGAAGCAGATAATTCGATGAAGGATGGTGCATGGTAATCGGGTGAAGATTAGGTCAAGAAAAAAAGACGACAGATTGACATCATTGCACCAGGTTTCGCTTGGCTAGGGCCACTATCAGCAAGAACTGGCACACTACCTACCAAGAGTAGTGCACGAACTCCGTAGCTCCAGCAGAAAATCTAGGGATCTCTGGAAAAAATGCACTCGGGAACAGAACAGCGCGACCAGTATTCAGACCCACGGCACTTGGAACACAAAGGAAACGGCTTAGCCACAGAGACCCCCTAAACAGTGGAGACTGTCACGAGCTAGGACTGCGGAGACTGTCACGAGCTAGGACTGCGGAGACTGTCACGAGCTAGGACCGCGGAGACTGTCACGAGCTAGGGCCGTGGAGACTGTCACGAGCTAAGGCCGTGGAGACTGTCACGAGCTAGGGCCGTGGAGACTTTCACGAGCTAGGGCCGTGGGGACTGTCACGAGCTAAGGCCGTGGAGACTGTCACGAGCTAGGGCCGTGGAGACTTTCACGAGCTAGGGCCGTGGGGACTGTCACGAGCTAAGGCCGTGGAGACTGTCACGAGCTAGGGCCGTGGAGACTTTCACGAGCTAGGGCCGTGGGGACTGTCACGAGCTAGGACAGCGGAGACTGTCACGAGCTAGGACAGCGGAGACTGTCACGAGCTAGGACCGCGGAGACTGTCACGAGCTAGGACAGCAGAGACTGTCACGAGCTAGGACCGTGGAGACTGTCACGAGCTAAGGCCGTGGAGACTGTCACGAGCTAACCTTTAAGATCCTTTCTTTTATGATCTATATCAGCGGTTCTCAAACTTTGTACCACCACGGACCCCAGTCTAGGAAACGTTGATCTATAGAATCCTGAGTTAGATATGAAAAAAGCAAAGAAAATTTGTGATTTTTTTGACTGCTTGAAAAAAGCGGGAAGGCAATGAACCAGACTGATATTCTGAATTCCCTAAGGAAGAGAGAACGTGTAAATGATTCAAATAGTGGTGGGGAATCTACAACACTAACCAGACTGCAAGAATACCAAGTCAAATGTGGTGTAGCTAGACAAGAGGACTATACTGGTAGCTAAAGAAGAATAACCCCCGAGTGGTTACCGATGCCCAAATTATGGATGTAAAGAATAGAACAACTGTTACCTGCCAAGCATGTCGTAAGAGGTGACTAAGGAGGTGGGGCTAGCTACCACACCCTGTTAAAAAAATCATTAGATAGCTACAGAAACCACAATCAGGGAAATTCATAGTTCCCCACCAGACGAAAAAGAAGGACCTGGTATGGAAGGAGTTGGAGACGAAATGCAAGAAAATGGGGAGAACTCTGGAAAAGATGGCATTGGATAGGAAGGCTTGGAAGACCTTGATTGCGAACCTATGCTTCCTAGGGGTCAAGGAGAAGAATAGTAAACTAATAACCGGTGTCGTTAGTTGCCACATGCTGAGAGACATACTGAGGAAGAGATCGGAACACTTATGGACTAATTGGTTCGATGTGCAGTGATGATGATGATCTGACGACTAAACTAAGAGCTGGTCTCGTTAGTTGTCACACGCTGAGAGACATACTGAGGAGAAGATCGGAGCACTGTGGACTAACTTGTCCTCTAAGGTCTGTGATTGCCACTCTGTCATACCACCTCAGTCCGAGTATACGCCGCCGAAGACATTTGTTAATAAAACCGACATAAATCCGAGCATCGATGTCATTATAAGCCTTCCTGCTTACATTAACAAAAATTGCACGTGCCCTTGAGGAACCATGTTGCTCTGCACGTGACGTGAAACATTTCTCAAGTTAAAATATGCTCAAACACTCACGCGCTTTAGCTGACATACTTTTCATTCGGCTAGCACGCGCAAACTGGAGAAGCGTGGAGGACTGAGATATAATGTCAGGACCCAAGGCCTTATATAAAAGCAGCAACCACTCATTCTTGGACTGAACAGGGGAAGAACTTCTAAAACGTCGTTGATAAGTTAAGTAAGTCTTTGAATGTAAGTATTTAGTTCATTTTGAAAATGTAATATTTTTTAATTTGCGTGAATTCACTAACAATGACGCTGCGGACACAAATAGTACTTGTGATATATTGAACCAATACTTATGTATGGTAGCGAATCATGGACAATGAACAAACAATCAATCATTGAAAGCCACAGCGCCCGTGTGGTGACGGAGCCCGCAATAGAAGCAAAGTATAGTACCACTGCGACCTAAAAGGCATGTCGTAAGAAGCGACTAGTGTAGGACATAGGGAAGCACACCCTAGTAAATAAAAAGCATCGCAGAAATTGGATGTGCTAGCCTTCGTGTAGACGCATAACTGGCACAACGTACAATCGCTCTTACTCTCAGATTACATACAAATCACACAGAGTGGTTAACAAATGTTCGATATGGAGCGTTAGAAGAAGAAGAAGAAGAAGCAATCTAACAGTTGACATGAATTTGTTTAGATGGAAGTCCTCTCTGTGGCTACACTGTGAGAGCGTTCAGAATACCAGCTGTATTCATTGGTAGACCTTACTATATAGTCTGAAGAATCAGCCGGCCTGTTCACTCTCTGATTGCTATTGACA
Organism: Arion vulgaris; assembly: GCA_020796225.1. Taxonomy (NCBI): domain Eukaryota; kingdom Metazoa; phylum Mollusca; class Gastropoda; order Stylommatophora; family Arionidae; genus Arion; species Arion vulgaris. Next base: position 20,452,654 of record CM036755.1, read on the forward strand.
CTCATATGCCATGGAACAAAAATGAATGTTGTAATTCTGAAAATTGTTGACCCAATTGGTACAGCTATGAAACTGCAAGTTATATAGTATTAAAACTCAATTACAAATTTTCAATTCAAATGTTGTATCAATCCTAACATATGCTAGCAGAGTTGGAAAATGACTAAAGATGTAGAAAACAAGTTGAATGCATTTGAAAATAGATGTCTGCGAAAATAATGAATATAAAATGGAACGAATTCAGGAGAAGTGTTGAAATCAGAGACATGTCTGGTCAACCACTAGTGACAACTGTTATAAGAAAGAGAAGATGGAGATATGTTTGACATACCTTGAGAAGAAATGATCAAAGAATATCAAAGCAGGCATTGAAGTGGGATGCAAAGGTTCAAGAAAGAGAGGACGACCTAAGGAGACCCTGAAACAAACTCTGCAGAGAGAGGCAAGAAATATCGGTCAGTTCCATGGAGGAGATTGAGTATTATCGATATAGGGGGAGACTGCAAAAAAAACTATGTAAAATGGCGAAACACTTAATAACAAAGTACTGTAGTTTTACAAAATACAAAACAATACACAGCAACTTTTCGACGAAAATACCTTTATCTAGGCCCTTTGTAACGTATAACGGTACGAGATAAATTATTATTATTAATTGGTACCAGTGGCGGCTCGTGGTAATTTTTCTTGGTGCAGCCGGACCCTACTGGCCCTTAATGACGAGCCGCCCCTGATTGGTACAGTTATCAGTTCTGACGTCCATCTCTTGTAGAACTATGATGTCAATCAATCAAACATCTTATTCCTATATCCTTCCTTAACCTCTCATTTCTTGTATTTTATCTGTTGGTATCAAATGTTACAAACCTCATTTCTTGTATTTTATCTGTTGGTATCAAATGTTGCAAACCTCATTTTCTGTATTTTATCTGTTGGTATCAAATGTTGCAAACCTCATTTTCTGTATTTTATCTGTTGGTATCAAATGTTGCAAACCTCATTTTCTGTATTTTATCTGTTGTTATCAAATGTTGCAAACCTCATTGTCTGTATTTTATCTGTTGGTATCAAATGTTGCAAACCTCATTTTAGCATGATATGCCCGAAAAAACATTCATTTTCAAATTTTTATTCTTTTGATACGTTTACTTTCTGTGCAAACCTAATCATTTCTCTCATTTATCTTCTTCGTTTTTCCTTGGTCTATGTTACCAGAGCCAAACATGGACAATGAGCAAAGCACAGTCACAAAAAATAACTACATGTGAAATGCGTTGCCTGCGAAAAAATTACCAACAACACCAGAAAAGACAGTCACCAACATCAGCATAAGAAAGAAAGCTGGCACAAAACCTTGCTTGAATTACATTGAGAAACAAAGAATGAAGTAGTTTGGCCACTTAATAAGAATGCATCCAAACTCCACAGTATGCACAATCTTCTACAATAGAACATCGGGAAGGAAAGCGAGAGGAAGACCATGAAAAAGATGGTTAGATGGCATAGCAGAATCTTGTCAAAGAACAAAAATAACAACCACCCAAGCCACCAGAACAGCGCCAGGCAAAAAATAAATAAATAAATAAATAAATACAAATAAAACCATGACACTACACTAGACTGGGCAACAACCCGGTAGCAATGTGATGACACAAGAATAAGTTTGTCACTGGATTTTCAGCATTCTTCTGTAAAACCATATCTCAAGATTTCAGCGACTCGACTGTTTGTTCGTTTTCCATATTTCTCTGAGGGTCTCCTGTCGAGTAGAAGTTAGATTGTTCATTGTCCATATTTCTCTGAAGGTCTCTGAGCGTCTCTGGTCGAGTAGAAGTTAGATTGTTCATTGTCCATATTTCTCTGAGCGTCTCTGGTCGAGTAGAAGTTAGGTGCTCAACTCTCGCTCCAAAGATACCTGGTTCGCTCCCTCGTAAAGCCATCGCGATATCTTTCAATCACGTTTGTGCGTTGGCCTTTAACCAGCTCATGTTAGTTCATTCTTATCTTATCTTAACCACATTTACCGTGAAGCGTCGTGGGTAGAGTTAGTTTTCTATCTTATGCCAGGTTTGTTGTGCTTGACGTCAGTCCATGCTTTCGCATGGACTCTGAGATGTTATCTATCCATCGTGTTCTTGGCCTGCCTCGTGTTCTGCGCCCTGAGTGTCGATTATTGTAGGCACGTGATGGTAGTAAATGTGGTTCCATTTTCATTAGATGGCCGAACCACTTGATTCTTTGCTTGTCGATGTACTGTATGCATGGTATAGTACCAACGATGCTTCTGATATTCTCGTTTCTCACTCTATCTCTCCTTGTAACGTTGACAACTTTTCGTAGACATCTCATTTCACATGTTGTAATCTTTCTTCTTGTGTCTTAGTCAGGGGCCATGTTTGGTACTGATAGCAGAGAGTTGGAATAAATATGCAGTTTATCAGTTGTTAGTTCATTGTCGTTTGGATGTTGCAACTAAAGTTTTTTTTCTTATCAAATGGGGGTTGTTAGCCACAAACTGAACCCTACCTTAGCCACCTCCATTGCCTCCGATAACACAAGGCCGGTGAGCTCCGGTAAATATTCTAGGAAATCAGACCACAACCGTCATTTGATCCAGCATTCCAGTATTGTTAGAGGAATATAAATTCATGTTTAAAAACAACACAACATACTAAATCAAGGTTATATTATTCTACAAGTTGTTAACAATAAGAAAATATCAGTATTATTAACAGTTTTCTGCAATAAATAATCATGGAGTTGTAGAAGTGTGTAAAATTGCAGAAAACCTCACAGTGTTCTATCAAACATGTACAAAACCAGCCCCCATCCCCCATCCTCCCGTCCCAGGGGTTTTCGATCTTCCCTCTGAGCTAGTCGGTCTTATGTTGTCGGAGGGAAGGGCAGGGCCACCTCTTACGAATGCCTTATATCTCTCTCTTTAGCCTGTTACGCCCTTGACGTTTAGGACAGCAACAAACACACACCATTCTTCTCTATTCATGGCCTTCTTCTGTATTGTGTTCCAGCTATTATTCATTTCTTTCAGTTCTTGCTCTATCGTACTCCTCCAGGTTGTCTTGGGTTTTCCACGTTTCCGGTTACCCTCTGGAGTTCATCTCAGTGCAGTTTTCGTGTCAGAGTCTGTATCCATGCGCATCACATGCCCGATCCATCTCCAGCTTTGTCTTCGGATGATGGTGCTCATATTCTTTTGTTGACATCGTGCGAGCAGTTCTTGGTTAGAGATAGTATTTGGCGAGAACAGACGTAAGATTTGTCGCAGACAAGCAGTATGAAAGGTAGAGAGTTTTCACATATCTTGTTCTGTCTTCAACTTCCATCTTGAGCCACAACAACAGAAGGAGGACTGTAACATTGTCACATATCTTGTTCTGTCTTAAACTTCCATCTTGAGACACAACAACAGAAGGAGGACTGTAACATTGTCACATATCTTGTTCTGTCTTAAACTTCCATCTTGAGACACAACAACAGAAGGAGGACTGTAACATTGTCACATATCTTGTTCTGTCTTAAACTTCCCTCTTGAGACTCAACAACAGACGGGGGACTGTAACATTGTCACATATCTTGTTCTGTCTTAAACTTCCATCTTGAGACACAACAACAGACGGGGGGACTGTAACATTGTCACATATCTTGTTCTGTCTTAAACTTCCATCTTGAGACACAACAACAGAAGGAGGACTGTAACATTGTCACATATCTTGTTCTGTCTTCAACTTCCATCTTGAGACACAACAACAGACGAGGGACTGTAACATTGTCACATATCTTGTTCTGTCTTAAACTTCCCTCTTGAGACTCAACAACAGAAGGAGGACTGTAACATTGTCACATATCTTGTTCTGTCTTCAACTTCCATCTTGAGACACAACAACAGACGGGGGCCTGTAACATTGTCACATATCTTGTTCTGTCTTCAACTTCCATCTTGAGACACAACAACAGAAGGAGGACTGTAACATTGTCACATATCTTGTTCTGTCTTAAACTTCCATCTTGAGACACAACAACAGAAGGAGGACTGTAACATTGTCACATATCTTGTTCTGTCTTAAACTTCCCTCTTGAGACACAACAACAGAAGGAGGACTGTAACATTGTCACATATCTTGTTCTGTCTTCAACTTCCATCTTGAGACACAACAACAGAAGGAGGACTGTAACATTGTCACATATCTTGTTCTGTCTTAAACTTCCCTCTTGAGACTCAACAACAGACGGGGGACTGTAACATTTGAAAATGAAAATCTTGGAGTATCCTTTACCGGACGTCGCTATCAACGACCACAGTAAACGAGTAGTCGATTTTCTAGGCACCACTTATACGTTCAGTAGTTTGCCATTGCTTTCGAACGGTGAGGTCTATTTTTACCGTTCGTAAAAACTAACTCGAACAAATTTGCTTCCAAACTGCCCGCGGCGGTGTTTGAACCGGTACACTTGGGTTGGGATTGAGCTCTAAAGTATTTGAAGCCGAAGGATTAACTTCATTGCCCCGGGCTTTTACCCTATTTAGCTAGGTCCCTCTCCGCAGAAATGGCACGCCACTTGTCGAGAGTATTGCACAAAACACGATCTCCGTAGCTACGGCAGCCTTTCTTCCTTTCATTCGCTTGAAATATGTCTATATATTCAATGTTGTCTCTGTATGAACTTCACTGTCTTTTGTAGCTCACACAGAGGTCCGTGTAGTTTTCTGTCGAGTGTTATTTCGTTAGGCCAGTGAGTTTGCCTAAGTGTATCATATTCGGGGCAGTCTTGAAGTATGTGCTCTGCAGTCTGGTTTGCCTGTCCACATGTCCACATGGCTGAATTGCCAATCTTGAATTTTGTATACATGTGTGGCTGCGTAGCCGATTGTGTCCTGTTCTAAGGCGCAGAATGACAACTTGTTCCAATCTGCTCATATTATAGTAATCATCTTGTGTTGGTATTTGTGTATTTGTGCTGGTATTTGTTCTGCTCATCCTTATCGAGTATTCCTTTAACTTCTGTCTGGATACATACTTCTGGTTCAGTCTCCTCTCCAAGGGGTTTGCTCTGGCACAGACTTTAGGGAATGCCAACTTTTGGTAGATCTGAAGTTTGCCTATTCAGTCTTTTGGCCTGATGAATAAAACTGCTTCTTCTCAGTCGCCCCAATGCTAGATTTTGCAATATGTTTTCCATTGGATGGCTTGGCCTACTCAGAAACTTTTCTGCCTGCGTCATCAGTTTTGTGCCTGCGTCATCACTTTTCTGCCTGCGTCATCACTTTTCTGCCTGCGTCATCACTTTTCTTCCTGCGTCATCACTTTTCTGCCTGCGTCATCACTTTTGTGCCTGCGTCATCACTTTTGTGTCTGCGTCATCACTTTTGTGTCTGCGTCATCACTTTTGTGCCTGCGTCATCACTTTTCTTCCTGCGTCATCACTTTTCTGCCTGCGTCATCACTTTTGTGTCTGCGTCATCACTTTTCTGCCTGCGTCATCACTTTTGTGTCTGCGTCATCACTTTTGTGCTAGGCAGCAATCCTAGTGGTCTCTGAAAAATAACACACTTGTGAACCGAACAGTGCGGTCCGTTAACACACTTGTGAACCGAACGGTGCAGTCCGTTAACACACTTGTGAACCGAACGGTGCAGTCCGGATTCGAACACACGATCTTCGGAGTGCAATGCAAAGGTCACATAGACCAAGCTCACTACTTCTTGAACTACAGACACCTGTAACATTTAGTTCTAGTTAATTCGGTATTTTATACAAAAATCAAGGGGGAACTTTATTGCACTGAGTGAAATATGGAAGTCAAAGGAGATCAAAACTAACACAAAGTTGAGAATCTTTCAATCAAATGTGAAGTCAGTGCTGTTCTATGGACTGAAACATGGAAGAAGAAAAATAAACCACCAGAAAACTACAGACCTTCTAAATAGATGTTTACGTAGAATAGAGGGACTGAGATGGTATGATAAGATTACGAACGAGGAACTCAGAGAAAGAATTAAACAGATACCAGTGGAGAAAGTACTAAGGAAGAGACGCTGGCGATGGATAGGAAACACATTGAGAAGACCGACTGGAAGCGTTGCAAGACAGGCAATCTTTTGGAACAGAGGAGTAGGGGAAGGCCTAGACAGACCTGGAGAAGAAAGATGGAGACTGATATAAAAAGAATAAGTAAAACATGGACAGAAATGGAAGGGATGGTAAGAGAGAGGAAGAATTGGAAGAAGTTTGTTGAAGACCTGTGCTCCGTTGGGAGCTGAAATGTGAAGAAGAAGAATTCTGTATTTCTGTTTTGTTTGTTGTTGTTGTCCGCTATACAATATTGTTGTTTGTTTGATCTGAAAGATTGAAACAACTAATAGTGACGCAGTGAGTCTCGGCACAGAGTTTCGCAAGAGTTGTACATGCAATGTTCAAGATCATGCAGGAAAATGTTGAGGATCTGTTATCGCCAAATTTGTGGTTAGCCTTATCTGCGGAGTTTATTGGCACGTTGGGTGAGTCTTCATCATCACCATCATCTCTTTCATACTCCATGTCTACACTAAGAGCTTCATTTCATATTCCATTTCTATTATACGAGTTTCACTTCATATTCAACTTCTGTACTAACTTTACTTTATATTCCATTTTTAACATTAATAACTTCACTTCATATTCCATTAATACTATAAGAACTTCACTTCATATTCCAATTTCTGTACTAATAACGTCACTTTCTATTTCATTTCTACACTTAAAGCTTCACTTCATATTTCATTTTTACACTAAAAACTTCACTTCATATTAAATTTCGACACTAAAAACTCCACTTCATATTTCATGTCTACACTAATAAATAATTATCTAATATTCTACCTGTATCCTGTAACAGTTTGAGAGCCCTTGTAAGAAAGCTAAAGAGTTTTAAAGCCGAAGGATTGACTTCATTGCACCGGGTTTTACCCCATATGGCTCGGTCCTCTCCGCAGAAATGGCACGCCACCTGCCGAGAGTATTACACAAAGCACGAACTCCGTAGCTCCGGCAACAATCCTAGGGTCTCTGGAACCCCCTCCTTGTAAGAAAACCTTATTAAATCATGTTTAGAAAAAAAAAAACCAGTTATAAATAGAATCACGTTGCCAAAAAACCAAAAAACCGTAGAGTTGGACCGAAATAATAGAATTGGCTGTGGCAAAAACCGACAGAAATATAAAGGCTATTTTTAATACTGTTTATGATGTTTTCTTTCGTTTATCCTTGGGACTGTTCGAAATTTTAATGCACCACAGTAGGCTATATTGGAACATGCAATGGCGATGTGTGTGTGTGTGTGTGTGTGTGCTGTTGTGATCAAATTTATAATGTGCACAGCTGAAAATGACTGACAATAGTTTGCGTTCTGAAGACAAAAGAAACACGAAAAAGGGCAGTTTGTGCCATGTGTTAGTGTATGAGTAACGCTGACTCAAGATCGTAAGTTAGTTTTTATGAATGTGGATGCTCATGTGATTTGTTTCGTGACATTTATTGTATAGTTTTTACATTACACATAAAGGTCATCTGTTTTTTCTTCGAACGCTCCATATCGACCCCTTGTTTAACCACTCTGTGTGATTTGTATGTGATCTGAGCATAAGAGCGATTGTACGTTGTGCCAGTTATGCGCCTACAAGTAGGTCAGCACATCCAATTTCTGCGACGCTTTTTATTAACGGGGGTGGCTTCCCTAATTCTTTCCCAGCACAGTTATTTCCTGAATTTTTCAGCAGTTAATTCAAGGGAGGTTAAAAAAAACAGAAAAAGAAAGAAACAATCCTAACTACTCGTCAATAAATAAACATATATATATTATTATATACTAAATTGAAGAAAACTGACAACCCAATTTTTTTTTTTCCCGATCCAAAAGCACTTGAGCTTTTCAGCTTTTCGGCTCGGTGCCATGTACATCGTAACCCTTCGGTTCGGTGCCACGAACGCCGTAAATCTGGGGAATCTGTGGCTTTTTCTGCCATCCCGCGGAATTGAACCCGCACACACATAGGGATAGTCACCCGTAGTCCAACGCGCTACGAACACGCTGGGCAGACGTACGGACAACCTAATAGAATAACAAGGTTGAAAAGTAGTATAAGTAAAATAGTAGAAGTAAAACTAGAAAGACTTATTATAAGCGAAGCAACTCTATGGCGCAGTGTGCGGCTAATAGCTGCAACGAATTCGCCTTGGCGCAGTGTGCTAATAGCATGCACCGACTTCCGCCTTGGCGCAGTGTGGCTTAAAGCGTGGAAAGAGCTAGATCCCTACCTCTGTCACCTCTTACAATCATTGCAGGTCGTCGCAGTGTTACTTTTCTGTGCTCCCCTAGTGAGCCCCGACAACACACGGTGTTCTTACGGGGTCTAACGCCGAAGGTTTGACTTCATTGCACTGTGCACAGTAGTGTAGTTGTTAGTCAACTTGCTTCTTGTGTTATTAGTTACTAAACCGATGAGTGTCACAGTAGCGTAGTTGTTAGTCAACTTGCTTCTTGTGTTATTAGTTACTAAACCGATGAGTGTCACAGTAGTGTAGTTGTTAGTCAACTTGCTTCTTGTGTTATTAGTTACTAAACCGATGAGTGTCACAGTAGTGTAGTTGTTAGTCAACTTGCTTCTTGTGTTATTAGTTACTAAACCGATGAGTGTCACAGTAGTGTAGTTGTTAGTCAACTTGCTTCTTGTGTTATTAGTTACTAAACCGATGAGTGTCACAGTAGTGTAGTTGTTAGTCAACTTGCTTCTTGTGTTATTAGTTACTAAACCGATGAGTGTCACAGTAGTGTAGTTGTTAGTCAACTTGCTTCTTGTGTTATTAGTTACTAAACCGATGAGTGTCACAGTAGCGTAGTTGTTAGTCAACTTGCTTCGACTTCTTTATAGAAGTGTTGGAGGGAAAGTGGATGTAGTGATCTTGTGTGTTATTAGTTACTAAACCGATGAGTGTCACAGTAGCGTAGTTGTTAGTGAACTTGCTTCGAGTGCTAGTGAGCTGCAGTAGTGTAGTTGTTAGTGAACTTGCTTCGAGTGCTAGTGGTACCGGTTCAATTCCACAAGTAGACGTGGAAGTTTTTCTGACCGTAACGGCTCCCAGGTCAACCCAGCCTCAATTGAGTACCAGGAAAAGCACTGGGAAGTAAAGGCAGCCGGTGTGATGTTGACCACATCGCCCATCGTGTGCCGACAGTCAGTGAAAAATACAGGCCTAACACCGTGTTACCCTATGTACCGCGTGGTATAAAAAGGGTTCATTTACTTTACTTAAACCGACGTCATTGAACTCCGGTCAGACCCATATGTGCTTAGTCTCCCCCAAGTATCGAAGAGTATGCATGCTGATGGCTCCCTCGGATCGATTCTATTCTTCATTCAACAGACAGTCACGAAGAGACCGAAGAAAGCCCCCCTTATCCATCTTAAACTCCCCAACAATCGATGCTATTGATGCAAGCTGCCCGCTCTCTCATTACCGGAAACACCCGCATGCCCAGAACAGTAGATCCACGTAAGCCTCTGGAGGTTAGAAACTTCTATAGACAACATCCACTCATACCAAAACATGCCCTTCTGGATCTTGTGAAGCATCGACTGAGAGTCAGATACAACAACGGCCCCAGTAAACGGAGTCGCAGGGAGTCAATGGAGGGCAGCAGTAACGGCCTCAACCTCCATCCTCATACTGGAAGTAGTTGTCCTGTATTTTTTGTGTGCTTGTTCTAATGCACATTGTAAACAGATATTCATTTTATTAAGGCTGTTCTTGACGCCGTCTCTCCATCGTTCTCGTGGTCTTCCTCTTGCTCTGTACTCGTTATACTTTTTCAATGTGGCTCTCTGTGGTAGTCGATACTAGGACATTCTTGTCAGGTGTCCAAACAATTTAAACTGTTGTTCTTTTATGAATTGCATGACTGGTTTCACATCCAGTCTTCTTCTGATTTCTTCATTTCTAATTTTGTCTCTTATTGTTACACCTGCAGCTCTTCAAAGATACCATATCTCCGTCGCTATGATTTTCAGCTCATTAGCTGCTGTTATTGGCCCTGTTTGACACTGGTAACATAGTGTTGGCCAGAAAATCGTTCTGATAAGATTTGCTTTAGTTTTTAACGATATCTCTTTATGTGATATCACCATTGGCCTCTTTGACTCAGGAGACAATAGGTTTTGCGTCACGTAGTTTGTTCTGCGCTGAATCACAACGTTTCTTGTGGATGTAATGACCTATTCCGAAGTAGCAATCATTGCCACAGTTGGTGCAGGTAAAACTGGAGCTGATACATAGGATGTTCTCTCTGCGCTCTCTTTTGCCTCCACATGTGATGGTGTTTTTCTTCTTTTATTTTTGAGCCGCCTTTCACTGCCGATCGCCATGCTTGCCTGTCTTTGGCCAGCCGCTCCCACTGTTCTTTGTCTATGCCGTATGAAGTTAGATCATGCTTGCTGGTATCAATGAAGCGTAATAATGAGCCCCCATGCTGTCTAGCACCAGATGCGAGTTGACCATATAGAATGTTCTTTGGGATTCTATCATCGTTCATACGGCACATGTGTCCCAACCATCTCAGACGTCGCTGACTCAGCAAGGTATGCATGCCTTATGTGACAACAGTGGTGTTAACTTCCCCAGTACCTGGTTTGCTTTTGTACATCGATTGTTGATTTTCTTAGTAATATTTCTAATCTTGAATGTTCTAAATGTGATTTTTGTATGTTTCGGTTCAGCGATTACACTTTTTGGATGTGGGTCGTGGCTTACTGACACCGGAGTCGTGCAAATAGCATTGACCTTTGGCCTGACTGTTGCAACGGTCAACTGGGTGTTCAAACACATTTCTGGTGGTCATTTTAACCCAGCAGTGACCTCAGCTGCCCTCTTCACTCGTAGAGTTAGTATCATCAGGTGAGTGGATAAAGTTAGCAGGTGGGTGGATAGGTGAGTGGACATGGTTAACAGGTGTGTGGACAGGTAGTTGGACAAAGTTAATAGATGGGTGGACAGGTGGGTGGACAGGTGGGTGAACAAAGTTAAATTATGAGTGTGCAAGGCTAACAGGTGTGTGGACAAAATTAACAGGTGGGTTCACATGGTCAACAACTGGGGCGGGGCAGGTGAGTGCACGGTTAACAGGTGAGTTGACATGGTTAACAGGTGGGTGGACAAGGTTAGCAGGTGAGTTGACATGGTTAACAGGTGGGTGGACAAGGTTAACAGGTGAGTTAACATGGTTAACAGGTGGGTTGACATGGTTAACAGGTGGGTCGACAGGTGGGTTGACAAAGTTAACAGAGGGGGAGGGGGAGGGTTGAAACAATGCAAGCTACTTTACATGGTCGGTGTGAGCAGACAAGTATACCTCAGTGTTACACTCACTTGGGAAACAATGTTTTCAAATATCACAAATAGCAACAATTTACGTTTCGACAGAAAATTCAATCAATTTATTTTGTGACAAATTATATTGGGTATCTATAATGAGTTGTTTACAAACTTAGCATTACTGTCGTCCGCAGAGGCGTACTTTTCATCATTGTTCAACTGGCTGGTGCCATAGCCGCTGCAGGAATCCTCTACCGGTTGACGCCTTCGCGCCCTCAAAGAAACCTGGGAGCTAACTTTTTGTCAGTGGATACAACCTCAACTCAAGGTTAATATATATCAGATCTGTCTGTCTGTCTCTGTATGGCTGTCTCTGTCTGTCTGTCTCTCTGTCTGGGTGCCTGTCTATTTGTCTGTCTATATCTCTTATATAGACATAAGAAAAGGTAGGAATACCAGTTGGCGGACAAAACATGAACAATCTAAGATACACTGATGACACAATTCTCATGGCTACAAATGAACAAGATCTACAAGACCTGATAGACATATTAGTGAGAGAAAGTAAAACAAGATCTACAAGACCTGATAGACATATTAGTGAGAGAAAGTGAAACAAGATCTACAAGACCTGATAGACATATTAGTGAGAGAAAGTGAAACAAGATCTACAAGACCTGATAGACATATTAGTGAGAGAAAGTAAAACAAGATCTACAAGACTTGATAGACATATTAGTGAGAGAAAGTGAAACAAGATCTACAAGACTTGATAGACATATTAGTGAGAGAAAGTGAAACAAAATCTACAAGACCTGATAGACATATTAGTGAGAGAAAGTAAAACAAGATCTACAAGATTTGATAGACATATTAGTGAGAGAAAGTAAAACAAGATCTACAAGACCTGATAGACATATTAGTGAGAGAAAGTAAAACAAGATCTACAAGATTTGATAGACATATTAGTGAGAGAAAGTAAAAAAAGATCTACAAGACTTGATAGACATATTAGTGAGAGAAAGTGAACAAGATCTGCAAGACTTGATAGACATATTAGTGAGAGAAAGTAAAACAAGATCTACAAGATTTGATAGACATATTAGTGAGAGAAAGTAAAACAAGATCTACAAGACCTGATAGACATATTAGTGAGAGAAAGTAAAACAAGATCTACAAGATTTGATAGACATATTAGTGAGAGAAAGTAAAAAAAGATCTACAAGACTTGATAGACATATTAGTGAGAGAAAGTGAACAAGATCTGCAAGACTTGATAGACATATTAGTGAGAGAAAGTAAAACAAGATCTGCAAGACTTGATAGACATATTAGTGAGAGAAAGTAAAGCAAGATCACCAAGACTTGATAGACATATTAGTGAGAGAAAGTGAACAAGATTTACAAGACTTGATAGACATATTAGTGAGAGAAAATGAACAAAATCTTAACCGGACGGGCGAGCCAGTCAGCGAACGCTATTCCTCAGTGTCGATAACCAATTGCGTGCATAGTCTCTAACGGCTGCGCGTGCCTCTTCGCTTTTTCACGCGAACGAGGCTCCCAGCGAATAAGGGACAAGGTAGCGTTTGCTATTAAGACTCGCTCGCTCGCGCGCGCGGTCTTATTGGTGGTGTGTGTGTCCGTATATCGGAGTTTCTCGGTCGCGATGTGATGCAGTCAGTCTAAAATTTTAAACGCTCGACGGTGGTCTCGTTAAAGGCCCGGCTCTCGCAACGAGCTTGTGGGTCCGCAGGTAGAAACATGGTGTCGTTCCTTGCTTGGCGAGGCGCAAGTCTTGCCGGCAAATCTGTGGCAAGCGAGCGCTCGGTCGTTTCGCTTCAATTTCGCATTTTCGCCGGGGACGTCGGGATCCGCTCTGCACAGAGCGCTGTCTCCCTACCCCGAGCATTGTCGGTCCAGTCTCGTCCATGACAGCTATCTGATTGATCCTGCCAGTAGTCATATGCTTGTCTCAAAGATTAAGCCATGCATGTCTAAGTTCACACTGTCTCACGGTGAAACCGCGAATGGCTCATTAAATCAGTCGAGGTTCAAAGGCTCATGAGGTTATGGTGGTAACATGAGCCAGGGTTAGCGAGGGGCCGAACCAAGACCCTGCCCCAAACTCCACGCGGTGACCCTGGAAACAGACTCTGGTTCCGGTCTGGCTAAGAGGGGCAGGGATCGGGAGAGAGAACTACTGGTAGTGGTAGCAGTGCAAGTACGGTAAATGCAATACAGATACATATAAACAAAATGCACAAATCTCCTGACCGATGTCCAACAAGATATTGCTTAAGTCCCAGAACGCAAAAGAAACAGCAACGAAACGTCTCTGACATGGATGAGAGGTGCATCCAGTGACCAAACGTATGCCCACGTAGGGCGAAGCTCGAAGCCCTGAGGATGGGGCAAACATTGCCAGCCCGTCGGCAAGAATAAATAAAACATGACCGTAACGAATAAAAGTCTACCCTCGTGTCGGTACGAGAGAAGATTGCGGCTGACCCCGCATCGGTGGCCTAGTGCAGATACATGTACTGGGCAAGGTTTGCCGAGCGCAAAAGAACAAGTTGCGTTTTAGTGCATAACGAAGCTACCCGCCCTGGGAAAACCGTGCAAGGTACTGTGCGATTAAAATTAACACCCCGGAAGAACTGAGGTTGGAGATACCTAAGGAACTGCCAGCATTGGGGCAACCGGGCAAGGTTCGATTGCAGTCGTAACTAACATCCCCGGAATAACTGGAGCGGGTGATGGTGGCGGGCGCAAAATCCTCAGTTGCGTTGATAGCGCCGACTGAAACGACCCTCCACATTGTTTGTACTAGGTCCCATGCCGGTGCCTTTCGAGGTTAATTGCAAATTGCCACGTACCAACGCGTGTCTAGAAAAGGCTGAGAATGTTCCTTCTCCGGATCAAACTCAAAATGTACGGTAAAGCAAGGCCGACAATGTAGGGATCAGACAGGAAGTCCGGGTCCTAAACATTGGCGAAGGCCGATACTTTACACGGTGTTTTATACGAGTAAGACGCCGTCCGAGGACAAGCTGACAAGCCCGAGAAATATTTCTCAGTCAGAAAGGGTAAAGCAGCGTAACTCACTGTCTTGGCGTAGATCACAAAGCCCAAATATACGGCAAAGTTGATCGAAAAGGCGTAGATCCGAAAGGATCGTACCTAGGAAAAGTTCACCCTAGTAAATCAAAAGCTGGCTGAAACCGGACGGGCGGGCCTAGTCACCATATGCGCACAATCGTCCCGACGTAGATCACTCCGTTCTTGCCAGTGGACCAATTATACATCACAATAAGAATGATCAAATTGGCCGTGAAGAACGTTCGCAGAAGAAGAAGAAGAACAAGATCTACAAGACCTGATAGACATATTAGTGAAAGAACGTGAACAAGATCTACAAGACCTGATAGACATATTAGTGAGAGAAAGTAAAACAAGATCTACAAGACCTGATAGACATATTAGTGAGAGAAAGTAAAACAAGATCTACAAGACCTGATAGACATATTAGTGAGAGAAAGTGAACAAGATCTACAAGACTTGATAGACATATTAGTGAGAGAAAGTAAACAAGATCTACAAGACCTGATAGACATATTAGTGAGAGAAAGTAAACAAGATCTACAAGACTTGATAGACATATTAGTGAGAGAAAGTGAACAAGATCTACAAGACTTGATAGACATATTAGTGAGAGAAAGTAAACAAGATCTACAAGACTTGATAGACATATTAGTGAGAGAAAGTAAAACAAGATCTACAAGACCTGATAGACATATTAGTGAGAGAAAATGAAAAGAAAGGATTAAACATGAATATAAAGAAAACAGAGGTTATGGTTGTCTCCAGAAAACACAAATATGTAATATCAACATAAATAACACAGCACTAAAACAAGTCCATCGATTCAAGTACCTGGGAACACTTCTGACATCAGATGGAAGATGTACAGCAGAGATTAGAAATAGAATAGCTCAGGCAAAAGCAGCATCTTTTATGAAAATAAAAAACACACTATGCGTGAATTCACCACCAATGACACTGCGAAAACGAATACTCCAGTGCTATATTCATCCAATACTTCTGTATGGCAGCGAATCATGGACAATGAACAAACAATCAATACGATCATTGGAAGCTGCAGAGATGTAGTTTCACAGAAGAATGCTGAAAATTCCATGGACAGCAAAGAAAACAAATGTGGAGGTTTTAAATCAGGCCTGCACACAAAGAAACCTTATCAAAAGAATAAGAATCAGACAATCAAGGTTCTTCGGGCATATAATGCGAAGAGAAGGATTAGAACATTTGGTAACAACAGATAAAATTCAGGGAAGGAGAGATCGTGGAAGACAGAGAGAGAATAGACAGTTAGTCTGTCATATCTGTCTATTTCTGTTTCACAAAACAAAATGATTAAATTAGAAATTATTATTTACATTTGTCTGTAAATTAAATATAAACTATTACAAAAACAACAACATAAGCAATTTCAATTAATTTCCCAAATGTGATGATTTTGTCCACGTTTTTTTCTATTAGGATTTTTTATAGAGTTCCTGATAACTTTTGTGTACGTGCTGGCTTTCTACGCTTCTGGGGATGAGAAGAGGTCAGACCTGCAGGGATCGGCTCCGCTAATCATAGGTCTTGCTGTGGTTGCATGTCACCTGTTTGCTGTAAGTGATGTTTACAACTGTAGATGACATCGTCATCATCATTATCACCATATACCTATCCACTAAGCATTAACATGGCAGTCAAACGACAACTGATAAACTGCACATTTATTCCCACTCTCTGCTATCAGTGCCAAACATGGCCACTGACTAAGACACAAGAAAGAAAGATTACAACATGTGAAATGAGATGTCTACGAAAAGCTGTCAACGTTACAAGGCGAGATAGAGTGAGAAACGAGAATATTAGAAGCATCGTTGGTACTATACCATGCACACAGTACATCGAGAAGCAAAGAGTCAAGTGATTCGGCCATCTAATGAGAATGGAACCACATTTACTACCATCACGTGCCTATAATAATCGACACTCAGGTTGCAGAGCACGAGGCAGGCCAAGAACACGATGGATAGATAACATCTCAGAGTCCCTTCGAAAGCATGGGCTGACAACGTCAAGCGCAACACACCTGGCACAATATAGAAAACTAACTTCCCTACGACGCTTCACGGTGATTGTGGTTAAGATAAGATAATACCTATCCACTATCACTACATCAGTATATTACAAGCCTACTGATGCTCATAGTTTTCTCCTCTATACTTCTTCCCATCCCCAGGCTTGTCGTGATTCTTTGTCATTCTCACAACTCTTACGCATTTCGTCGCCTTTGTAGTGAGGACGAGGATTTTCTTGATAGAGCTCGCGAGATGCTTGATTTCTTCCGCAGGCGCCTATACCCGGAGAAGGTGCTTGTATCTGCTATGCATCGAGTTCAGAAAATTGCTCACCAACAGGCCCTTACCAACCAGCATAGGACTGCTAACTCTGACAGGGTAAAACGTATCTTAACTTTCCACCCCCATAGTTCACTAGTGAAAAATGTTTTATTCCGTCATCTGTCTATACTTGAATCAGATCCTGAGACCCGTTCTGTCTTCCCCAACTATCCTTTGGTGGCTTACAGACGGGACAGAAGTCTTAAGGATATGTTAGTCCACAGTCGCCTTAAGTCCAATATCCAGAGTCATTTTGTCACTGTCCAGTGTGGCCGTCGACGTTGCAATACGTGTGCTTATGTGATACAGACTCGTACTGTATCTTTTCCTTTAGCCACGTTTGTTATTGAAGATGGTTTTACATGCGAGTAGCGAAATATAATCTGCGCTATCACTTGCAAGCGGTGTGCTAAGGCATATATCGGCGAAACAGGCAAAATGCTCAGTGACCGTTTCGACCAACACTTACGTGATATACGCCAATGCTCTGTGACCCCTGTATTTACTCATTTCAATGGTACTGACCATTTGAGTGCTCGCGACGTCCAGGTCACTGCCATATGATCATGTTTCTCTGATGATCGCAGTCGATTTGCTCTGGAGAATCGCTTTATTTCTTTATATGGTATCTTGCGACCTCATTGACTCAACGCTCTACATTCCTATGTTTCTTAGTAATTTCTTTCTCATGCTCTATATTTTATGTGTGTATATGTTAAATGTATATGAGTTATATATTTACTTGATGTTTTATTGTTTCTCTTCTTTTTCCACTTCTAGTTTTTCTGTATTTATTTCGTTATTCGCTTTTAGTCACATATTTTCATTCATTTTTTATCGTTGTAATATCTTTGTCAAAGTCTATATGTTGTGTTCTGTGAGATTCGTTACTTTTGTTGTATCGTTTACTTGATAACAGTTTTTTGGTCGAAACGTGCGCACTTTTGCGGAAACGAGCACTGGCTTTGCCTCTGCTGGGCTTTCCAGTTGTTCTGTACATTTGGGTGGGATGCACACCCTGCCTACCGCTGCCGCGCTTGCTGCTGCCGCGCTTGTCCTGGTTTTGCCTCTGCTGGGCCTTCCAGTTGTTCTACTCATGTGGGTGGGACGCACACCCTCTTGCCGTGCCGGCCTGCCCTCGATGAGACCCACTATGACTTTGCCGGCGTGTGTGCTAGCCCTGCCACCATCGTCTTTTTCCGTGCTCACATTTTTCGCCACATGTGGCGCCACCCTTGCACGTCCGTACGCGCGCTCGTTCTACCCTGGTGCCTACCTCACCATTTCCGTCAATTCCTACTGGGCTGTCCGATTTCGAGTGGGCAAAACCGAGTTTACCCCATGTTGC
The DNA here is from genome assembly GCA_020796225.1 of Arion vulgaris. NCBI lineage: Eukaryota > Metazoa > Mollusca > Gastropoda > Stylommatophora > Arionidae > Arion > Arion vulgaris. The sequence goes on from CM036755.1 coordinate 20,470,845, forward strand.
CCACGTACAACTCAACTCATCACCCGGCATTCTCATCGGCTCAAGAAATATGCAACAAGAGAGAGAATGCGTGGACTCCAAAGTACGCCACACGCGGGTCAACCTCCCATCAATGGTTTTGATTCGAACTTTGACCCATGTGGACCAACGCGCGGTCCAACTCGTCGCCCGGCATTCTCATCGGCTCAAGAAACATGCAACAAGAGAGAGAATGCGTGGGCTCCGAGTTCCGCCCGCGAGGTTCCACATGTGTGGTTCAAACTTTTCCCTTCGACCGGGAGAGGCGAGCATTAATAGTCACTCTGGGAGTTCGTCTGTGTTGCGGACGGATCCCATCAGGCATGACTATCTTTGCATCTCTACTTGCCCCAGAGTAGCTATCCCACAGCACCTGCCCTCTTGGCCAGACCGGAACTACCATCTGTTACCAGGGTCACCACGTGGAGATGAGGGCAGGGGATTAGAGCCATCTCTCTAATCCTGGCGCGCCGCTTCCTTGCGCCTTTGACCCCAAGTGTTCTTCTAAGAAGTCTTCACTCCAATCCACTTAACATACTTTCTATTTTCTTTGTCTGTTTTCCAAATCTCAGATCCGTCGAGAAGGACTGTCCTAACATATGTCTTGTATACATTTTAGCTGTCAGGGAGCTGTCTTGTTTAGCTCTTAGCTTTCTGTTTTAAGGATTTCCGATCGACAGTGTGTTGAAAGGGGGCAAAGAATAGTAACACTGCGACCTACTAGGCATGTCGTAAGAGGCGACTAATGTAGGACCTAGAGAAGCTACCCTAGTAAATAAAAGCGTTGCAGAAATAGGATGTGCTGGCCTTCTTTTAGGCGCATAACCGGCACAATGTACAATCGCTTTTAGACTAAATCACATTAGGGAATGCTAACCCGAAACAAATGCTTGCAGAAAACGGATGCACCAGGCCGTAAGGCGCATAACATGGTGCAACGACCCTCACAATGAGGAATGGGATAACGGATTCTATGGTCGTCAATCTGATTTGGAGATTTAGCCAAGCAGTAAGAATGTCAGACCTACCATCACGAGTGTGGCCAAAACTTACTGCAGGAAGAGGTCAGCACAAACAGGAAGCAGAAATCATAGGAGTTATATCCCACAGAACTGCCCCAGTATGCAGACTTGAGAAGAAAGAGGTGGCCCACTTACACTAGCGTCCAAGACAAACTGTATGGCGTGGCTGATAATCTGAGGCAGACGGCTGCCTTTATTAGAGAATCCGAAATCCCAATCTAGTGAGAACGCAGAAGACAAACTGTTTGGCGTGGCTGATAATCTGAGGCAGACGACTGCCTTTATTAGAGAATCTGAAATCACAATCTAGTGAGAACGAAGAAGAAGAAGACTAAGATCACAAAGAAATGACAAAGAGTGGTTTAACAAGTGCTCGATATGGAGTGTTTGAAGAAAAAGATGAGATGTCTGCAAGTCTAGGTATGCACGTCTAGGTATGCAAGTCTAGGTATGCAAGTCTAGGTGTGCAAGTCTAGGTATGCAAGTCTAGGTGTGCAAGTCGTGAGTCTGGTTGCAAGTCTAGGTATGCAAGTCTAGGTGTGCAAGTCTAGGTGAAGTCTAGGTTGCATCTGTTCAAGTCTAGGTATGCAAGTCTAGGTATGCAAGTCTAGGTATGCAAGTCTAGGTATGCAAGTCTAGGTATGCAAGTCTAGGTATGCAAGTCTAGGTATGCAAGTCTAGGTATGCAAGTCTAGGTATGCAAGTCTAGGTGTGCAAGTCTAGGTATGCAAGTCTAGGGTGCAAGTCTAGGTATGCAAGTCTAGGTATGCAAGTCTAGGTATGCAAGTCTAGGTATGCAAGTCTAGGTGTGCAAGTCTAGGTATGCAAGTCTAGGTGTGCAAGTCTAGGTATGCAAGTCTAGGTATGCAAGTCTAGGTGTGCAAGTCTAGGTATGCAAGTCTAGGTATGCAAGTCTAGGTATGCAAGTCTAGGTGTGCAAGTCTAGGTATGCAAGTCTAGGTGTGCAAGTCTAGGTAAAGTCTGGGTGGCAAGTCTAGGTATGCAAGTCTAGGTATGCAAGTCTAGGTATGCAAGTCTAGGTATGCAAGTCTAGGTATGCAAGTCTAGGTGTGCAAGTCTAGGTATGCAAGTCTAGGTATGCAAGTCTAGGTATGCAAGTCTAGGTATGCAAGTCTAGGTGTGCAAGTCTAGGTATGCAAGTCTAGGTATGCATGGTTTATGATGTTATTCATGTCAGTTATTTCATATACATGTTGTTCCAACAGGTTCTACTAAATATAATGAGAGAAATCTTTGCTGTTTGATTTGAATATTGTAAAAATATCAAACTAAACCGTTTAAAAGTTAATTGCATATCCCTTACAGGACTTTGCGAACCAACCCCAGCTGTTTAACGTTGTTTGTGATTTTACTAGGCATTATTACGTTCAGTAGTTTGCCATTGCTTTCTGAATGGGTGGTGCCATCGTCATTTTGTAAAAATGCACTCGAGACAATTTGCAACCAAACTGTCCGCAGCATGATTCGAACTTAGAACGTCGGGGTTAACAGACTGAGTCGCTATCCCCTAAGCCACAGACGCCACCAATAAACCGTTTAAATATTTTTATTTGGAGAAAATATATTCACTGTAGTTTCAGCAATTCTAGTTGTAAGATATACCTGTTGGTTCTAGCCTTCTTTTTCTCTAGGTGCCCTACACTAGCGCTGGAATGAATCCAGCTCGTAGCTTTGGTCCCGCGCTCATCACGCTTACATGGAGAAACCATTGGGTAAGTAATACTTTTGTTAAATAAAGAAATCTAAAGTAGAAGAATGAACTCCGTAGCTCTGGCAACAATCCTATGGATTTATGAAAAAAAGCACTCGTTAACAGAACGACGCTGTTTTTCGCATACGTACTGGAAACTACAGTCAACAAGATACTTACATAGAATAACAATAAGTCAAACAGCTTTCTGTCATATGTCAGCAGGCGGAACAGACCAGGACATTATATTTTACCTACATATCAGACACTGTAGACTCAACAGATACTTACATAGAATAACAATAAGTCAAACAGCTTTCTGCCATATATCAGAAGGCGGAACAGACCAGGTCATTATATTTCGTCTACATATCAGACACTGCAGATTTAACCGACATTTACATAGACTAGGAATAAGTTAAACAGCTCTCTGTCAGTGTCAGCAGGGGGAACAGACAACGGAGCATGTCTTGCAAGACTGTCCTCTCTTGTATGAACTGAGAAGCAACATGTGGACACATACAATAGACCTAAAAACTAAGCTTTGGGGAAACCTGACAGACCTGAAGCTGACTGCTCAATTTGTGGTCTACAGTAAACTAGGCGCATGACCAGAGATCGTTGAAGAAGTAAACTAAGCGCATGACCAGAGATCGTTGAAGAAGTAAACTAGGCGCATGACCAGAGATCGTTGAAGAAGTAAACTAGGCGCATGACCAGAGATCGTTGAAGAAGTAGAAGATTATTCGAGTCCACGACTTTCGAATGCAAGGTAACGACTCAACCACATTTGTTAGATCTTCATTGAGATGATGTAAGGTAACGACTCAACCACATTTGTTAGATCTTCATTGAGATGATGTAATGTAACGACTCAACCACATTTGTTAGATCTTCATTGAGATGATGTAATGTAACGACTCAACCACATTTGTTAGATCTTCATTGAGATGATGTAATGTAACGACTCAACCACATTTGTTAGATCTTCATTGAGATGATGTAATGTAACGACTCAACCACATTTGTTAGATCTTCATTGAGATGATGTAAGGTAACGACTCAACCACATTTGTTAGATCTTCATTGAGATGATGTAATGTAACGACTCAACCACATTTGTTAGATCTTCATTGAGATGATGTAATGTAACGACTCAACCACATTTGTTAGATCTTCATTGAGATGATGTAATGTAACGACTCAACCACATTTGTTAGATCTTCATTGAGATGATGTAATGTAACGACTCAACCACATTTGTTAGATCTTCATTGAGATGATGTAATGTAACGACTCAACCACATTTGTTAGATCTTCATTGAGATGATGTAATGTAACGACTCAACCACATTTGTTAGATCTTCATTGAGATGATGTAATGTAACGACTCAACCACATTTGTTAGATCTTCATTGAGATGATGTAATGTAACGACTCAACCACATTTGTTAGATCTTCATTGAGATGATGTAAGGTAACGACTCAACCACATTTGTTAGATCTTCATTGAGATGATGTAATGTAACGACTCAACCACATTTGTTAGATCTTCATTGAGATGATGTAATGTAACGACTCAACCACATTTGTTAGATCTTCATTGAGATGATGTAATGTAACGACTCAACCACATTTGTTAGATCTTCATTGAGATGATATGTTCATTGTTTGTGCTGTTGCAGCCACATTCTTCAACTTTTTCTTTCTTTTTGTGGCTTTCTCTCTATGGCTTTGTCTCTGTAGCTATCTCTATGGGGCTTTGTCTCTGTGGCTTTGCTGTGCAGTCCTCGTCTCTCGATCCAAAAGTATTTTAACCGTTTCCAAAAGGGGAGCGATCGGATATTTTTTCTAGAGATTCCTGATCTCAGTGTAGGTATGGTCGAGTTTCTATTCCTGTCGGAGATGGACGATTAATCGTAGGTACCGTGTTCAAGTTGAAGACGTAAAAGAACCATTGACAGTATAAAATGAATACGAATTTGCTGGAAAGCAGCTGCCCGAGTCAAAATAAGTTATGAAAAATATCCAAATAAAATAGGCACTCGATCACAACAAGGTTTACAGGGAAAATGACCCTATCGCTCACGCGGGGAGGGACCATGTACTTTTAGAGCGAGAGATAAGCACCGTACTTACTTGCCCCAGAGCCGCCCTCGCCCCCAACCCTAGATATAGACAGTTAGTTGTAGCGTGTTATGATCAACACCTATAGGTGCGCAAGTCGGCACACGCACGTGATGGAGATCACAAGTTGAATACTCCTAAACTACAAGACCTGGTTTGTTATATTAGAACATTGTAGAAATATGAAACATATCCGTCTTGTTTATTTCAATCTGGGGCAAACATGCATATTTTTATTTTATATTATCTGGTGCAAACATAAATATATGACGCCATTTTGATATGATCAAACACTGTGGTTGTAAATTGTAATCACGAAGTTGAGTGCCAGAGTAGTATGCATAACAAAAGACATCTGTTCCTCTTCCGTGCACAACACAAAATTCTTTATACTTCTATCTTTGTGATATCTATCATTTTTTACACTTATATTTTAATCAAAAATGTGCAACAAATCTGAATACAATATGGTATCTCTTCTACTTCATCATTCCTATTAAAGTGTTTTAAAAGAAATATTTAACACTTAAATTTTATCACATAATCAGTGTTTATTCAGTCAGTCGTCATATTTTATGGATAATGCCCCTTTGTATAAGACAGGGGAAATAATATTTAAACATGAGTTGTAAACAGAGACTTAGAAAAAATGTATTTCATGAAAGTTGAGAGAAATAAATAACTTTAAAATGGGACTAGAGTTCATTGCACAGGGTACGTCCCCTGCCGAGAGTATTGCACAAAGCTTCTTCTTCTTCACCTTTCAACTCCCAACGGAGCACAGGTCTTAACAAATTTCTTCCAGCTCTTGCCATCACTTCCAATTATTTCCATGTTTTACTTATCCTTTTATTATCAGTCTCCAACTCTCTTCTCCAGGTCTGTCTAGGCCTTCCCCTTTTCCTGCGGGTTTCAAAACAATACATGTTTTGCAATGCTTCCGGTCGGTCTTCTCAATGTATGCTCTATCCATCGCTGCTTCCGTAGCTCTTTCTCCAATGGTATCTGCTTAGTTCTTTCTCTGAGTTCCTCGTTCGTAATCTTATCATACCATCTCAGTCCCTCTATTCTTCGTAAACATCCATTTATGAAGGTCTGTAGTTTTCTTGTGGTTTCTTTTGTTGTATTCCATGTTTCTGAGCCATATAACAGCAGCGACTTCACATTTGATTGAATGATTCTCAGCTTTGTGTTTGTTTTGATTTCCTTTGACTTCCATATCTTACTCAATGCAATAAAGTTCCCCTTGATTTTTGTATTCTTATCTTGACATCTTTGTTTGTTCCTCCTTCTGTGTGTATGTTGCTACCAAGGTATGTGAATAATCCTAGTGGTCTTTGAAAAACAGCACTCGTGAACAGAGCGGTCTGGATTCGAACCTACGACCTTCGATACGAAAGACCACCTATGGGAATTATTGTTGAAATGTTGTTCAGTTTTCTGTATTATTTCTTGAATGTAGTTTTTAGCCAATGCAAACCTTGTTCTTAATTATTGTTGAAATGTTCAGTTTTCTGTATTATTTCTTGAATGTAGTTTTTAGCCAATGCAAACCTTGTTCTTAATTATTGTTATTAAGTTACTTTCAATGAGCAACCATGTGTGGTCCAATCTCTTTCTTACACAGGAAGATCTTAGTCGCAGTGCACGAATTCCGTAGCACCGGCGAGGGTTCCCGATGTAATTTTGAAGATGATATAAATATTGTGTATGAATTTTATTTTTTATTATTTCTAATGAATTTTGCCTGGGCAGCGGTTTTCCAGCCTGCTCTTCCCGATTTTGCAGGGCTAAGTGTTCTTTTACATGATCAGCTTGAACACGGAATCTACGTTTTATCGTTCGCTTCGAATAGGGCTAGGAACTCGATCTCAGCTACACTGAGATCTGGGATCTCCGGAAAAATATCCCGATGGGGGAATAATGGAACCAGTGTCTCCCCCACATGTCTCTGTCTGATTGACTTTAATAAATAAATAATTGATGACTGTTTTAATTTCCAGGTGTTTTGGGTTGGACCAGTATCTGGAGCCGTGCTGGCCGGACTTGTGTATGACTATATATTCGCTGCTGGTGCAACTTTTGCTGGAGTCAAGAAATGCCTGACAAGAACAAGAAAGTCTGTGACGCTACCCCAGCCAGATAAGATGCCGTTGGAAGAGGTGAAGGATGATGTTAATGAGTCGAAAGTTGATGAAGAGATAAGAAAAGAAGCAAGCAGAGACATAGAGAAAGGATTAGGGAAAGAAAAAGATGGGAACGGGAAGCAATAGATACGTTTAATGGTTATTCAACCAACATTATATTACTCCGGATATACATATAGGCAGTGGCGGCTCGTGATCATTTTTGTTGGTGGGACCGGAAAAAAATTATCGGAAAATTCATGGTTTTGGTTATATATTAGTATTTACATATTAGTTATACATGATTTTTGGTGGACCCCGGCTCCTACTGGCCCTTAATGACGAGCCGCCACTGCATATATGTTTGTTTACGTAGAATAGAGAGACTGAGATGGTATGATAAGATTACAAGCGATGAACTCAGAGAAAGAACCAAGCAGATACCAGTGAAAGAGGAACTAAGGAAGAGATGCTGGCGATGGGTAGAACACACATTAAAAAAACTGATCGGAAGCAGTGCAAGACAGGCACTGTTTTAGAACCCACACGGGAAAGAGGAGTAGGGGAAGCCATAGAAATATCTGGATAAGAGATCAGTTCTAATAAAAGAGTTAATTTTTATTTTTCATGTTTGTTGGCCTAGATCATCCTACAACATCACATGGGTTCATTCTCTGACAGCAACACACCACAGAAAGCTCACCACGTGTGAAATGAAATGCTTGAGGAAGGCAGTGGGAGTCACCAGGAAGGACAGACTACGAAATGAGGACATCAAAAGCATAGTGGGCATAACTTCATGCACCAAATACATCGAAAGACAACAAATGCAGTGACCTACCAGCTGGCACCATTACTACAACACCCAAAGATTGAGACAGAAATGAAAAGACAGATGATAAAAGTATTTTCCTACCAACACTTTGTTACCAGTGCCAAACTTGGTCTCTTACAGCAACACATCACAGAAAGCTCACCACGTGTGAAATGAAATGCTTGAGGAAGGCAGTGGGAGTCACCAGGAAAGACAGACATGAGGACATCAGAAGCAGAGTGGGCATAACTTCATGCACCGAATATATCGAAAAAAAAACAAATGTAGTGGTTTGGACATTTAATGAGATGGAAATACAATAAAAAGAGATCGGGTACTAGAGCTAAGGGAAGACCAATAAAAGATGGATAGACAATATCAAGACCACACTACATAAACACAGATATAACACAACAAGGGTGACTCATCTAACCCTAGAACGCAAATTAAAGCTCCCACCCCTACGCTTAACGGAAAGAGTGGACATCCAACTACATCTTCCACCTGGAGATAGACAATAAATAATGGATAGTTGGCCTACACGCTCTGATATAACCAATAAAAGGTTCGTCTTAGGTTGAAATGAGCGTGCCTAGGCTTAAATCCCTACATAACACACAGACGTAGAAACTGATATTTAAAAAAAAGATAGACACAACATAGGAAAGAATTGCAAGGGATGACGAGAGAGAGCGAGAGGATGGACTGGAAGATGTTTGTTGAAGACATGTGCTCCGTTGGGAGTTGAAAGGTGACAAAGAACCAACATTATATTACTTCGGATATTCCTCTAGGTGCACAACCCCTACCAGCAGATGTCAAAGGCTATAAATGCTGATTTAGAAATATTGAGAAGTAATAAATATCTTTGTATAATGTCTAGACTGGGTTCTATTTTTAGCTATAGTCGTTTTGTTCTATTTCATTATCTTTATGTGATGATGTTGAGTTATCTTTATGTGATGATGTTGAGTTATCTTCATGTTGAGTTATCTTCATGTGATGATGTTGAGTTATCTTCATGTTGAGTTATCTTCATGTAATGATGTTGAGTTATCTTTATGTGATGATGTTGAGTTATCTTTATGTAATGATGTTGAGTTATCTTCATGTTGAGTTATTTGTATGTGATGTTGTTGAGTTATCTTTCATGTGATGTTGTTGAGTTATCTTCATGTGATGTTGTTGAGTTATCTTCATGTTGAGTTATCTTCATGTAATGATGTTGAGTTATCTTCATGTTGAGTTATCTTTACGTAATGATGTTGAGTTATCTTCATGTTGAGTTATTTGTATGTGATGTTATTGAGTTATCTTTATGTGATGTTGTTGAGTTATCTTCATGTTGAGTTATCTTCATGTGATGTTGTTGAGTTATCTTCATGTTGAGTTATCTTCATGTAATGATGTTGAGTTATCTTTATGTTGAGTTATTTTTATGTGACGTTGTTGAGTTATCTTTATGTAATAATGTTGAGTTATCTTCACGTGATGATGTTGAGTTATCTTCATCTTCAAGTGATGATGTTGAGTTATCTTCATGTGATAATGTTGAGTTATCTTTATGTAATAATGTTGTTGAGTTATCTTCATGTGATAATGTTGAGTTATCTTTACGTAATAATGTTGAGTTATCTTCATGTGATGATGTTGAGTTATCTTTATGTAATAATGTTGTTGAGTTATCTTTATGTAATAATGTTGTTGAGTTATCTTCATGTAGTACTGTTGAGTTATCTTCATGTAATGAGTTACTTTATGTAATGATGTTGAGTAACTTTGTGTAATGTTGAGTTACTGTATTTAAACACTGACAGTCCCATTTAGCAGACTTTACGAAACATAGTCAACATAATCTTCATCGTCCGTCACTTCACTAGACACGGCTGTGACTATAGTTGTCACTTCACTAGACACGGTTGTGGCTATAGTTGTCACTTCACTAGACATTGCTGCTTCTATAGTTGTCACTTCACCAGACATTACTGTGGCTATAGTTGTCACTTCACTAGACTTTGCTCCTGCTATAGTTGTCACTTCACTAGACACGGCTGTGGTTATAGTTGTCACTTCACTAGACACGGCTGTGGCTATAATTGTCACTTCACTATACATTGCTGTGGCTATAGTTGTCACTTCACTAGACACGACTGTGGCTATAGTTGTCACTTCACTAGACACGGCTGTGGCTATAATTGTCACTTCACTATACATTGCTGTGGCTATAGTTGTCACTTCACTAGACACGACTGTGGCTATAGTTGTCACTTCACTAGACACGACTGTGGCTATAATTGTCACTTCACTATACATTGCTGTGGCTATAGTTGTCACTTCACTAGACATTGCAGTGACTATAGTTGTCACTTCACTAGACATTGCTGTGGCTATAGTTGTCACTTCACTATACATTGCTGTGGCTATAATTGTCACTTCACTAGACACTGCAGGGGCTATAATTGTCACTTCACTAGACACGGCTGTGGCTATAGTTATCACTTCACTAGACATGGCTGTGGCTATAATTGTCACTTCACTAGACACGACTGTTTCTATAATTGTCACTTCACTAGACATGGCTGTGGCTATAATTGTCACTTCACTAGACACGGCTGTGGCTATAATTGTCACTTCACTAGACACGGCTGTGGCTATAATTGTCACTTCACTAGACATGGCTGTGGCTATAGTTGTCACTTCACTAGACATTGCAGTGGCTATAATTGTCACTTCACTAGACATTGCTGTGGCTATAGTTGTTACTTCACTAGACATTGCAGTGGCTATAATTGTCACTTCACTAGACATTGCTGTGGCTATAGTTGTTACTTCACTAGACATTGCAGTGGCTATAATTGTCACTTCACTAGACATTGCAGTGGCTATAGTTATCACTTCATTAATTACTACGTTAATGTATTACACATCAACTTCAGACGTATACTCAGATGTTAACGTCATCGACTGTAATGTAAAAATAGAAAGAAAAATATCTTGAGTTAATATCCCCATTTCTCCATCAGTCTGGGTTATTGTGGCTTAGGGGATAGTGACTCGGTCTATTAACCCCGAGGTTCTAAGTTCGAATCATGTTGCAGACAATTTGGTTGCAAATTATTTCGCATGAATTTTTACAAAAGGACGATGGCAATACCCACGGGCGTCACTAGGGGGGTGCGGGCCGCACCGGGTGACACCATCAAGGGGTGACACCAAAATAAAAAATTGCAAATTTGACAAAGCAGACATAGCTCTGTCTAGTCGGGTTTCATAACCGTTCATTGTTAAATACATGCAGGCACGGGGTGCCACCATGCAGAGCGTCTGGTGCTTAAATGAATAAGATTCAGAGCTGCTCGGAGCCTCGGAGTCGGAGTAGAATCGTGGGTCATTTGCAAACGCGCCAATTAATGACGTGTGGAGTCACGTGGGTGCAGAAAATTACAGACGTTGTTTACAGGTTCGTTTTTTTATGTAAATAATTATTTTTGCGAAATTTTATCAATATCACTAACATATACATATTTTATCAATATCACTAACATATACATATTTTATCAATATCACTAACATATACATATTTTATCAATATCACTAACATATACATATTTTATCAATATCACTAACATATACATATTTTATCAATATCACTAACATATACATATTTTATCAATATCACTAACATATACATATTTTATCAATATCACTAACATATACATATTTTATCAATATCACTAACATATACATATTTTAAAGTAAAGTAATTAGGACAGGACATAAATTTTAAAGGAGAACAGTCACTTAGTGGAGCATGCAATTGAACAGGCACTTTTAAAAGCAGACCAATATGGAATAACAGTAGAGATAAGATTAAGGTTCATGAAGAGAATGGCAGGGGAACAACTCAGATAGGCTGGACTCACTATGCAAGAAGAAAACAATAGGGCGATGCTGGAGTGTATTGATCGTTTTCATTCTGAACTCCAGACCAGATCAACAGCGATCAAGGAAGTAGCAAATATGTTTGAGGCTGTTCAAGCCAAGAGTCTTCTAACAGCAACTGAAGAAGAGTTGCTGGTGTCAGTTCCAAAATTGACCACTTTCTATGATGAGCTATCCGGAGTAGAGCTTTTAAAAGAAATACCAAGGCTGAGAAGACACCTGAAGGCAGCAGATATTGATATCCACAAAGCCAAAGACTGGTCAATATTTCATATTTTAAAATTCATAGTTGACTGGGATTTCCTTGAATCTCTCCCAATACTCTCACTAAGCCTACAACTATTTCTTACGATCTGTGTGTCTGTGGCTTCATGTGAGAGGAGCTTTTCAAAACTGAAACTTATAAAGAACTATTTGCGATCAACCATGGGACAGTCAAGACTTTCTGATCTGGCTATATTATCAATTGAAAGTGATATGGTGAAAGATATTGATTTTGATGATGTGATTGACAGGTTTGCAGCTTTGAAGACCAGGAAGGAAAACTTTTAAATAACATAAATTTTAATGTTAAATAACAAAAATTTAACTTTGTCCGAGTTTGTCGAAGTTCTTTATTTATGTTTTACCTGAAGTATTGAAGTTATATTGTTCAATTTGTTTTCTTTCTTATGTCCTTATTAACTTTTTGACTTATTTTACAAACATTACTATATGCGATTATATATGGTACAGGAACACTCGGAAGAAGACCATGGTGAAAGTCTAGAGGGCTGACACCAAGAGTTTACCGCACTGGGTCACACCAACCCTAGTGACGCCACTGGCATTACCCGTTCAGAAAGCAATGGCAAACTACTGAATGTAATAATGCCTAGAAAATTCACAAACAGCGTTAAAAAGCTGAGGTTGATTCACAAAGTCCGGTAAGGGATATGCAGTTAACTTTAGAGATTAGATGCTCACTTCTCGTTCCAAAGGCAACATGTTCGCTCCCTCGTGGAGCTATCGGGATATATTTCAGAGATCCCTGATCTCAGTGTAGGTGACATCGAGTTCCTTGTCCTATCGGAGACGGACGATAAAACGTAGGTCTCGTGTTCAAATTGGCACTAAAAGAACCATAGGCAGTTGAAAATCGATAAGAGCATGCTGACAAGTCGTTGTCCGGTAAAATTCATTATAAAAATATATTTAAAAATATTTCCATAGTCTTCTAAATCACAACGGTGACTCTTGCCGGTGCTACGGAGTTCGTGCACTGTCGATGAAACCTTCATGCGTAAGAAAGAGATCAGAGCACACATGGTTACTCACCGAAGTGCAATGATGATGTTCTTATCAATCAATCATTTCTCCATTAGTCTATTTAATCGTCGTGAATCATACTATAAAAATATGAAGGATTGGTGAAGACCATTATGGAAGGAGGCAGCCTGACAAAGAGGAAGACAGCAGAAAAGATGGATTGAGGATGTAAGTGATGATGATACCATGAAGCAAACAGCGGTAGAACATCAGGTCTATAAAAGACATTTGGAAGAACTTCTAGGGTGGTAAAGTTCTGATAAAGCCACACACAAAAAGTATAGTGAGTACAAAGAAAGAGGAAGACCACGCAAAAGATGGAGCGACGGCATCAAGAACAGCCTTACGAACATGAATATCAGCTTACAAAGTGCCTTAAAACAAGCACACACAATATCACTACGTTTCACCCCCAACACTTCTATAAAGAAGTAAATGGTGGAAGAGAAGAAAGTTCTGGTTAGGATGAGCTACTTGATGATGATGATGCGTGCATCTACTAACTATGAATTATAACATAAGTTATCATCATCAGGTGCCGTGATGGCTGGTGCAGCGATCATGGATCTCCACAAATCGCTGTCCCTGGTGTTTGCTATCATCTCAGATGTTGATACTCTTCCGTGCCATGAAGTCAGGCTGTCTTAAGATTTCTCTCCATGTCTTCCTCTGTTTCATCTGTTGTCACAATGTGTTCTAAACCTCCCTTCCTTATCACATGACCAAAAAATGATGACGGCCTCTTTCTTACATCAATTAAAACCTTTCTCCGTGTCTTCTCTCTCTCTCGCGATCCCGGCCTAGACTGATGAACTAATTTTTATCATGAATTTTACCATGTTTTTAAGGGACTCCGTTCATCCGTACAACTTCTCGCGAACCTCTGCGTTTTGGGGCCAGGTTTCTTTTCTTATATCTGCTATCAGTTGACAATCTTGCAGTACGTGCTTTGTCGTCATTTCCGCCTTTTTGCAGGGATACAGGCTAGTTGTGCCAATTTTAAATTTGTTAAACGTGGGCGCGGAGCTTGTTGTGGCCGGTACGGAGTATGGCAACTTTCCCACTACGAGACAGACCATAGTACCCGTCACTGAGGATGGTCTTTTGTCCATTTGTCTCTATAGTGCCAGTCGATGGTTGTTCTGGCTTCCTCGTAACTGATCTCGAGATCAGTCTGAGGTAGTCGCCTGCCTTCTTTAGTTAGCTTGTCGGTGTGTTCATTTCCGCTTATGTTGCAGTGTGATGGCATCCCCAGAATGACGGTGCGTTTAAGTGAGTGCACTAGTGCATCGAGGGTCGCTTTCAGCTCATTAAGCTTTGTTTTGCCTACGCTTTTGAGGGCCGTTATGACCGATAGAGCATCGGTGAATATCACGACTTTCCTGCGAGAGGTGCCTCTTCTTTCTAGGATAATTTCTGCCGCTGTTATTATTGCCTCTACCTTGTAGTTATTTGAGTATTTAACTGTGGCAATCGCTTTTGTGACCGTCACTTTCTTTGAGAGTTTAAGCACTATTCCTCGTCCGCCATCTCTGATTTCGTTCCTTGCCGATCCGTCAGTATATACGTGTAGCCAATTATTTTCAGGGTACTCGGTCGCTATGTATTTTTCTGTTTCCACTCTTCTTTCGAAGTTTTCTTGCTGTCCTTTTTTCAGTATGCCTGGGATTGATTCCCTTAATTCCGGCATTTTGGTTTTCCACGGCGGGTACTTTTCGATTGCCGGAATTGATTTGACTTTGCAAGGACCGGATGGTCTGCGGTCAGTGCTTTAGCTTTTTTTGCGAAGCTGGTTCTCTGTATCCTGCCCCTTCCGAATCCGTTCATTTTTTCGTACATAGGGTGGGAATCGAGCTGTTTGAGTTTTTCCGATAATACCAAGATTTTTCTGTCCCGTCGATCTGTCATTGGTTGGATGCCTGTGATTGTTTTCATCGCCTTGATGGGCGTGGACTTCATGGCTTCTGTGGTAATGCGTATTGCATGGTTTTGACTGTTACTCACTTTGGCGAATTGCATGTTGGATGCACTACTCCACGCTGCAATGCCGTACTCCAGGACCGGTCGCACTCTTCCACAGTAGAGTGTTTTGAGGACTCTGGTGTTTGCTCCCCACCGTGAGCCTGTGTCTCTCTTTTGCCGTAGCATTTTCAAATTCAGTTCAGAATATCTTCACTACACTCCGGACATGTCCATATGTGCTCCGATCTCCTTCGCAATATCTCAAACAGCGTCCAGCGACTGACCGTACCAGTTCTATTTTGATTGATGGGCCTACTCGTATACCTGTTGTACCGTTCTTTTCTTGCCACACCAATCTTAAAACCCAGTTCTCGCAATCTAGTAGTTGACGTGGATTGGTTTAGATGAAGGTCTTCTCTGCGGCCACGCTCTATGAGGCGTTCACTATGTCAGCTCTGTCCATTGGCTGGCCCTCTGATATAGCAGCAGAGCCAGCCAGCCTGTCTGCTCTCTCATTGTCAATGACACCCATGTGCCCGGAACAAAGACAAGTGTAATTCTGCAAATTGTTGACGCCTGCAGTGATTTGGTCCATTGCCTGAGCACCGAACCAGCCTCCACCTTTCGGATCATACTCAATGAGTAACTCAGAATGCACACATGAGTGTTGTTTTGTGACTCTAGCCAGGGTAGTGCATTGGTCACCGCCAGTACCTCCATTGTCATGCTGCTTGTTGTCATGTTAAATGCGCCACTGGCTTCCTTGACCATTCTGCCACATGAGCTTGCAAGAGAAGGCCCATGCAGACTTTTCGTGACGAACTACCGATCCATCCGTGTAAATCACAACGTCGTCTGCATTGCAGTTTTCATCGATGATGGCTTTGACGTCTGCATTCAACGCCGTTGGATTTCCCCCTCTGCAACCTTTGTCAAATTTAATGATGGTTGAAAAGTGTTCCAGTATATTGAAGGCATCGGTATCCATTCTTCTCCATAGTCAATATTATTGAGCCCGCATACCAGCTGAACAGTATCTGCGGCACGGCCAACCCATGACTACTTACCCCGCTTTCCACCACTGGTGCTGAGCTGTTCATACAATGGGTGATCCTTTTTGGCACTTATTTTGAGATAGTCACGTACTCTAGCTATCTTGACTATTTTTATCTTGACTATCTATATTTTCAATTTGAGGGCCCCAAGTCAGTTTTCGATCGAATGTGACTCCAAGGTACGTTGGGGTCTTGCTTTCTGGAAGATCTTGCCCATTGACTTTAAGCTTAATTTTGTGATTCTGGTTGTTCTGCTAGAACATAGTGTAGGTTGTTTTAGAATCGTTTATGTTCATATTCCACTTTTTATTTTACCACACTTCCAGATTATTTGGCGTCTCCGTGTCTTGACCTCATTCAACACCTCCACATTCGTCATTTTAGCAATACATGGGATTCTCAATATTCTTCTGTAAAACAATATCTCTGTGCCTCCAGAGATGTTTCTATCTGTTTGTTTACTGTCCATGACTCGCATCCGTATGTCAGTATTAGTTCTATGTAGCACTGCATAACTCTCATTCTAATATCAATTGACAATGACTTGTTGCATATAATGCTTCTCATTTTCTGGAACGATGCTTTGGACTGCCCCATTCTGATCTGCCGTTACCAGAACTCCGAGGTATTTAAATGAATGTACTTGTCTCAGCACTGTTCCATTTACTGTGATGGTGCGTTTTGTCGGATTCGGTTTTTTTTGTGTAGAGATAATCATTTTCCTTATTCTTCTTTGAACGCTCCATATCGACCCTTGTTAACCACTCTGTGTGATTTGTATGTGATCCGAGCCTAAGAGCGATTGTACGTTGTGCCATTAATGCGAGTATAAGTAGGTCAGCACATCCGATTTCTGCGACACTTTTTATTTACTAAGGTAGCTTCCTAGACCCTACCTAAGTCGCCTCTTACGACATGCCTTGTAGGTGGCAGTGTTACTATTATTTGCTCCCTTGCGAGCCCTGGCAAACACACGGACGGAAGATAAGAATAACTTCTTTCGTTTTAATATTTAGACACACTCCTTTATTATTACTTTCTGTCATAATCTAGTTAGTTAATTGCATATCCTTTACAGGACTTTGCGAATCAACCCCAGCTTTGTAACGCTGTTTGTGATTTTTTGTAGGCATTATTACGTTCAGTAGTTTGCCATTGCTTTATGAACGGGTGGTGCCATCGTCCTTTTGTTAAAAACGACGCGAAACAATTTGCAACCAAACTGTCTGCAGCGTGATTCGAACTCAGAACGTCGAGGTTAATAGACCGAGTCACTAACCCCTATGCCACAGACGGCACCCTGTCATAATCTAATCATCTAAATTCTGGATCTCTATTTCATGTCTTGCTATTAATATAATAAATAGTTGTAATAGCCGTCCATCGCAAGCGATGATGACAACGGTCTTAGACGTGTACTGCTGCATCTGGTGCGTACGGAGGTGACTGTAGAATCCAATCCTAGACCACAATCCCCTACCATATGTGGTGCATACATGATCGAGGTTATACATGTAGGTATTCTGTGTTAATTTTTTTTTTCGTGCAGCTCGTTTTCTCTGTGCCTCAACGACCCGATGATTTTCAGCTATGCGAGCACCTCTGTGTTGTTACATTTTGGCGATCTTGCGCCAGGGATTCCCAACAGTTATATTACATGACAAAACGCTGTAGTACATATACAAATAAAAGAACCACTTTCATAGTATGAGGGTAAGTTGGGAAATATGGTGATTGGTGCGGGGGACCCCATATTTTTCTTTGACTAATAGGGACCACGAGAGCCGCAGTAGCGTCATTGTTAGTAAACTGACTTCTTACCTACCCTCACCCGTCCCCGCCCCCATCTTTCCGTCCTGGACAACATTTTGATAAAACTATCAACTCGTAGAGTGTGAGGTTTCTATTTCCGCTTAGTAAACTATCAACTTGTAGAGTGTAGATTTTCTATTTCAACTTAGTAAACTATCAACTTGTAGAGTGTAGATTTTCTATTTCCACTTAGTAAACTATCAATTTGTAGAGTGTAGATTTTCTATTTCCGCTTAGTAAACTATCAACTTGTAGAGTGTAGATTTTCTATTTCCGCTTAGTAAACTATCAACTTGTAGAGTGTAGATTTTCTATTTCCGCTTAGTAAACTATCAACTTGTAGAGTGTAGATTTTCTATTTCAACTTAGTAAACTATCAACTTGTAGAGTGTAGATTTTCTATTTCCGCTTAGTAAACTATCAACTTGTAGAGTGTAGATTTTCTATTTCCGCTTAGTAAGCTATCAACTCGTAGAGTGTGAGGTTTCTATTTCCGCTTAGTAAACTATCAACTCGTAGAGTGTAGATTTTATATTTCCGCTTAGTAAACTATCAACTTGTAGAGTGCAGATTTTCTATTTCCACTTAGTAAACTATCAACTTGTAGAGTGTAGATTTTCTATTTCCACTTAGTAAACTATCAACTTGTAGAGTGTAGATTTTCTATTTCCGCTTAGTAAACTATCAACTCGTAGAGTGTGAGGTTTCTATTTCCGCTTAGTAAACTATCAACTCGTAGAGTGTAGATTTTCTATTTCCACTTAGTAAACTATCAACTCGTAGAGTATGGCTTTTCTAGTTCCGAAACTCGGTTCTGACCCCACCAGACCATATCTCTGGTCAGTTATGCGGCCCAATAATAGAGCTGGCTGTGGTTGTTTCAAACAGAAACCAGTAAAAACGTTAATGGAATAAGCCTCATGTAAATTTCGACGTTTGCCTGGAAACTCCCAAGGAAATCTGCTCTCCCTTCGTTTGGGGTGAATTAAAATGAAAGTACTCTATTTTTCTATTGTTAAGAAGTTTTTACAATCATTTAAAACATTACATTAACAAGTAAACTTACAGTACTCGATGTTTCTTCTTTTTTTGCTTCCATCTTTGACTTTTGAATTTTTTGGTTAACGAACGCGCATATTGGGATAATTGAACAAAAAATTGAAAAAACGAGAATTGTCTTGAACATGCTGATGCCTTGTGGAGTGAGAGCTTAAAGAAAATTAGAAAATGTGAAATATTATTAGAAAATTGTATTATTAGAAAAAGTCATTAAAACAGTCTTTGAAACCGTCTTTAAAACAACCTTTAAAACAGTCATAAAACAGTCTTAAAAGAGTCATAAAACACTTTAAAACAGTTTTAAAATATGCATAAAACATTCTTAAAACACTCTTTAAAACAGTCCTTAAACCAGTCATAAAGCAGTCTATAAACCAGTCATAAAGCAGTCTATAAACCAGTCATAAAACAGTCTTAAACCAGTCATAAAACAGTCTATAAACCAGTCATAAAACAGTCTATAAACCAGTCATAAAACAGTCTATAAACCAGTCTATAAACCAGTCTATAAACCAGTCATAAAACAGTATATAAACCAGTCTATAAAACAGTCTATAAACCAGTCATAAAACAGTCTATAAACCAGTCATAAAACAGTCTATAAACCAGTCTTTAAACCAGTCATAAAACAGTCTATAAACCAGTCATAAAACAGTCTTTAAACCAGTCATAAAACAGTCTATAAACCAGTCATAAAACAGTCTATAAACCAGTCATAAAACAGTCATAAACCAGTCATAAAACAGTCATAAAACAGTCTATAAACCAGTCATAAAACAGTCTATAAACCAGTCATAAAACAGTCTATAAACCAATCATAAAGCAGTCTATAAACCAGTCATAAACCAGTCATAAAACAGTCTTTAAACCAGTCATAAAACAGTCTATAAACCAGTCATAAAACAGTCTATAAACCAGTCGTAAAACAGTCTATAAACCAGTCACAAAACAGTCTATAAACCAGTCATAAACCAGTCATAAACCAGTCATAAAACAGTCTATAAACCAGTCTATAAACCAGTCATAAACCAGTCATAAAACAGTCTATAAACCAGTCTATAAACCAGTCATAAACAGTCTATAAACCAGTCATAAACCAGTCTAAAGCCAGTCATAAAACAGTCTATAAACCAGTCTAACTCAAAACAGTCATAAACAGTCTATAAACCAGTCATAAAACAGTCTATAAACCAGTCATAAAACAGTCATAAACCAGTCATAAAACAGTCTATAAACCAGTCATAAACCAGTCTATAAACCAGTCTATAAACCAGTCATAAAACAGTCTATAAACCAGTCATAAAACAGTCTATAAACCAGTCTATAAACCAGTCATAAAACAGTCTATAAACCAGTCATAAACCAGTCATAAACCAGTCATAAAACAGTCTATAAACCAGTCTATAAACCAGTCATAAACCAGTCATAAAACAGTCTATAAACCAGTCTATAAACCAGTCATAAAACAGTCTATAAACCAGTCATAAACCAGTCATAAACCAGTCATAAAACAGTCTATAAACCAGTCTTTAAACCAGTCATAAAGCAATCTTTAATTAATTTTTTGAAAACTAAATGAGGAATTTTCATATCAAATGTTGAATGAATTAATTAGGAGATCTCAGTGGTTAAGTATTTGCCTTGCGAGTCGAAGGTCGTAGGTTCGAATCTGGACCGCACCGTTCTGTTCATGAGTGTTCTGTTTCCAGAGACCAGTGGAATTGTTGCAGGAGCTACGGAGTTCGTGCAATACTCTTGGGAAGTGGCGTACCATTTCTGCGGAGAGGGAGCGAACAATATGGGGTAAAACCTGGTGAAATGAAGTGAATCCTTCAGGTTTAAAACCCTCTTTAAAATCAATCCTAACATATACCAGTGAGAGTTGGAAAATGACTAGAGATATAGATAGCAAGTTGAATGCAATTTGAAAATAGATGTCTGCGAAATATAATGAACATAAAATGTGACGAATTCAGGAGAAGTGATGAAATCAGAGAAATGTCTGGTCAACCACTAGTAACAACTGTTACAGTCGAACCTGGATAAGTAGAACTCGCAGGGACCGAAGGAAATTGTTCCACTTATCAGACATTCTACTTATCCAGGTTGCATACATAGTAGAGAATGTACACTAATATATGTACCACGCAGTAGCATTGTGTAAAACAAGTGTACCACTTAGGAAACACCATAAGTTAACAAATAAATAGCAATACAATATCAGAAATGTTGAAATATTTAATTATTTTAGAAAACAGAAAATGATACCATATGAAAATCCACAAACTAATTAAAGAAAAAGTATGGATTTTGCTTTGCTTTTTGGCTTGTGAAAATGTCTTTCCATGGCCTGTTTAAAGGCAAAAAATGGTAAGGTTACATCATCTGAACCTCACTATATCTGCATTATGTAAATGTTAATTTTATCTATGCATGCCACAATATCTGACTGTGATACAGGTTTGCTTACAGTCCACAGTCATCCTCATCATCAGAGTCAGGGTTGGAATGTTCTGCTGGTTGAATCGTTGGCCTACATAGCCCCATAATATCAGTACTTGAGAGAGTGGCACTGGTAAAAACATCATTGTCAATGTTCACAAACTCCTATGGTTCAATGTTCAGCTCTTGATATAACCTAGCAAGTAATGGCTCCACTGAAATATCAGCAACATTACCCTCACTTCTCGTTGATGGTGTGGAATTCTCATTTACTGGGACATCTACTGCAGGTAAGAAGCCAGCTTGTCTAAAGCAGTTTGCAATTGTTGCAGGCAAAACTCTGTCCCATGCAGTTTTTAACATTAAAATAGCATCAAGGAGGGTTATCTTGAAATCATCAGAACTGAGGTCAGCATCCACATGACCTACAAGTTTTGACAACATTATAGATCTGTAATGAACTTTCAGGTTTTGAATGATACCTTGACCACAAGGCTGAATTATTGATGTAGCATTAGGTGGCATAAACAAAAGTTCTGTTTGCTTTCAAATTGTTCATGCTTGTGTGTGCTGAACAATTGTCAACAATTAAAAGAACTTTTCTTTGTTTACTCATCATTGAAGAATCAAATTCTTGTAGCCACTCACTGAAAAGTTCAGACGTCATCCATGACTTTGAATTAGATCTGTAATTCACACACAATTTTTTCAGGCCTTTGAAGCAACGAGGATTTTTAATTTTTCCAATCACAAATAAAGGCCATTTTCACTACCATCCATATTGGAGCACACAACCACTGTAATTCTTTCTTTTGATTTTTTTCCCCCATGACATTTTTCATTTTTGAAACAAAATGTCTTATCGGGTAACATTCTCCAAAATAAGTCAATTTTATCGGCATTAAATACATCCTTTATATTAAATACAATCTTTATGTTTTAAAATTCCCGAAAGCATCGATTTCGGAATAGCATATTCTCTAGCTATATCCACTTTCTTCTTACCACTATGCTCAAGTT
The DNA here is from genome assembly GCA_020796225.1 of Arion vulgaris. Classification (NCBI taxonomy): domain Eukaryota; kingdom Metazoa; phylum Mollusca; class Gastropoda; order Stylommatophora; family Arionidae; genus Arion; species Arion vulgaris. The sequence goes on from CM036755.1 coordinate 20,493,263, forward strand.
CTTCCAATAGCATATTCTCTAGCTATATCCACTTTCTTCTTGCCACTATTCAAGTTCTTCTAATAGCATATTCTCTAGTTATCCATTCTTCTACTATGCTCAAGTTCTTCCAATAGCACATATTCTCTAGCTATATCCACTTTCTTCTTACCACTATGCTCAAGTTCTTCCAATAGTATATTCTCTAGCTATATCCACTTTCTTCTTACCACTATGTAAGTTCTCCAAAGTATATTCTCTAGCTATATCCACTTTCTTTTACCACTATGCTCAAGTTCTTCCAATAGCATATTCTAGCTATATCCACTTTCTTCTTACCACTATGCTCAAGCTCTTCCAATAGCATATTCTCTAGCTATATCCACTTTCTTCTCACCACTATGCTCAAGCTCTTCCAATAGCATATTCTCTAGCTATATCCACTTTCTTCACCATATGCTCAAGTTCTTCCAATAGTATATTCTCTAGCTATATCCACTTTCTTCTACCACTATGCTCGTTCTTCCAATAGTATATTCTCTAGCTATATCCACTTTCTTCTTACCACTATGCTCAAGTTCTTCCAATAGCATATTCTCTAGCTATATCCACTTTCTTCTTACCACTATGCTCAAGCCTCTTCCAATAGCATATTCTCTAGCTATATCCACTTTCTTCTTACCACTATGCTCAAGTTCTTCTAATAGCATATTCTCTAGCTATATCCACTTTCTTCTTACCACTATGCTCAAGTTCTTCCAATATCATATTCTCTAGCTATATCCACTTTCTTCTTACCACTATGCTCAAGTTCTTCCAATAGCATATTCTCTAGCTATATCCACTTTCTTCTTATCACTATACTCAAGTTCTTCCAATAGCATATTCTCTAGCTATATCCACTTTCTTCTTACCAGTATGCTCAAGCACTTCCAATAGCATATTCTCTAGCTATATCCACTTTCTTCTCACCACTATACTCAAGCACTTCCAATAGCATATTCTCTAGCTATATTCACTTTCTTCTTACCACTATGCTCAAGCACTTCCAATAGCTCAATTTTTTTTTAAAAGTTGAAGTAGTAAGCTTTCGACCGCCAGCCGCCATTGTTGATATGTAGAGGGATACATCGCCGTGGATGTCGTATGTGCGAGATTTCACGTGAAATTATTCTTTCATTAAACAATAAAAAAATGTTTGTGTGATGATGAACAGTTGACTTAAACGTCAACAAGTATATAGTAGGTATTCATTTTTAGATTCGACTAATCCAAATATTCGAGTTAACCGAATTCGACTTAACCGGACTTGATAAAGAAGGAAAATGGCCGGGACTAAGCCGATCGTGACTTAAGCGAAATTCGCCTTATCAGAGTTGACTTAAGTGGGTTCGACTGTATAAGAAAGAGAAGATGGAGATATGTTGGACACACCTTGAGGAGAAATGTCTGGTCAACCACTAGTAACAACTAAGAAAGAGAAGATGGAGATATGTTGGACACACCTTGAGAAGAAATGTCTGGTCAATCACTAGTAAAAACTGTTATAAGAAGGAGAAGATTGAGATATTTTCGGCATACAGTGAGAAGAAATGATCAAAGAATATCAAAGTAGGCATAGGAATGGGAAGAAAAGGTTTCAAGAAAAAGAGGACTCCCAAGGAAGACTCTGAAACAAACTTTGCTGAGAGAGTCAAGAAATATCGGACTCAATTCCATGGAAGAGATTGAGCGAGTTGTTGCGCAGGACAGAGCGGTATGGATAAATTACTTGCAGGCCCTATTTAACGTATAACGTTACAAGAGTAATATATATATATATATATATATATATATATATATATATATATATATATAAAACAGTGGTTATCAAGCTACGAGGCGCGTCTTCCATGGGAGGCATAAGAAACTATCAGGGAGGTATGATACGTTATGACATTGTGTGGGTTTTATGTTTTAACTCTTTCATCTCGTAATGTTTTTTATGTTTTAACTCTTTCATCACGTAATGTTTTTTATGTTTTAACTCTTTCATCTGGGAATGTTTTTTTGTGTGTTTATCTTCGGATGTATTTATATTAAATGTATACTCAATTAGTCATTAGAGGATGGCTGTCACGCCCTTTTCAGGGTCCATCCCCCTTTGGTCCAAACCTGACTTCCAGCTCACGTCTGTGGCTCCCAGTAGCTGTCAGCATGCAACAACGGCCACCTCTGAACAACGGCTGTGACTGGTCGGCTTCACCAGGCGCGGGTAACCGATTCGGTACTAAACCAATCGGATAATCAGGTATACCAACCCTGTATGCGAAGACTGGACTCGGCAGATTGTGCGGAAGAAACCATACTCTGGTTCAATGAGCAAGACTGTGTCTGCCAGCAATGCGTTGCGGGGCGTAGTGAGCACGGCCAGGCACGTAGAACACCCTGGACATCTGCTGCACCAGGATCCTTCTCCAGCCGTCTTGACTGTGTCCTGCCACTGGACATAGAAGGAATTAGGCGAGAGAGTGAGATCGACGAATTGCGCAACTCTTTCTCACTTTAAACCAAATCATCACGCAAGTCACCATTTCAACCATCGGGAACTTGATGAATACCTTCGGTATAGACATTGGCAACTGGGAGAATGTTGCTCAAGACAAATCAGCCTGATGCACACTTCTTCGATACGGTTCTTCAGCTGCGAGGCAGGTAGAACAGCATGGATGGAACAAAAACGTCAACATAGAAAGGCAGTAAAACTCCCCACAAGTTCAAATATTCCTTGCCCACACTGTACATTTCAAGCCCGTATCGGGTCACTAGTCATCTACGCACACACAGACAAACATAATGCAATTATATTCCCTTGGATGAAAATTGTGTGGTCATCATCATCTATGATGGACGAGCATCATACTCGTTTAGCCAGTACACAGGCTTTGCGTCATCGTAAACAATACTGTCCGCTGGTCTCTCTTCATTTTAGAAGAGCAAAACAGTAAAAATCAGTAGCCTGCTGATGACCCGTAGAACATTCAAGCTAACCCCCACCTCCAAGGAAACTGTGACCGCGAGGTCCAAGCTAAAGTTGCTCTAGCTTGTCTATAGCGATGTTTTCACTTAGGTCAGGTTTGGGTTTTGTACGCGACTTGACTTATTCCTCTCCGCTCCTCGTGGAGCATAGAGAATCAACAGTTGTTTGCCAATTTTCCCGGTCTCTGACTCTTTTCTTTAGGTCTCTCATGACCCTTCAGTTTCTCAAGACGATTTCATCTTCATATCTGTTTAGGACGTCCTCTTTTTCGTTTTCCTTGCGGGTTCCACTCAAGTGCTTGTCTAGTGACACTCGACTGTGACTTCATAGGATATGCCAACCCATCACCATTTTCTCCTCTTAACCTGGGTCATCATGGGTTCCTGCCGGTTCTTATCCACAGGCTGTGTTTTAACTCTGTCATACCATCTCAGTCTCTAGCTCTTCTAAGCGGATTTATTCACTTAGGTCAGGGTTCTGTACGCGACTTGGTGAACGCAAATTTACAAAAAGCATATATAATCACAATATTCTGGTCTACATATATGTTACTGCTATACTGAGACCTTCTCATCATCATCAAGGTGTGTTATCCTTTATAGGACATTGCTCTCTTTGCAGCGCATCTGAAATTATCTCTGTCTTTAACCAGTTCATCCACTTCGCTGATGGTCATATTCATGGTTTCTTTAATATCTTGTAGCCATCTTCTTCTTGGTCTGCTTATACGTTCTGAGACCCTGTCATATAATATTGTTCTCTCCAGGCCATCGTGACGCTTGATGTGACCAAAGTATGTCATTTGTCTGTATAGTATATTGTTTATCAACAAATTCTCTTTAACATTTAGTTCTTTCAGAACATCAGTGTTCTTTCTTTTTCTGTCCATGGTATTCGTAGGATCTTTCTAGCACAGCATTTTAAGCACCGGGTATGCCTTCTCATTTTAATCCATATTTGTTCAGCTAAACAAGTGATGGTGGCGTCTGTGGCCTAGGTTCTAGTGACTCGGTCTATTAACCTCGACGTTCTGAGTTCGAATCACGCTGCGGATAATTTGGTTGCAAATTGTTTCGCGTGGATTTTAATAAAAGGACGATGGCACCACCCGTTCAGAAAGCAATGGCAAGCTACTGAACGTAATAATGCCTAGAAAAATCACAAACTGCGTTACAAAGCTGGGGTTGATTCGCAAAGTCCTGTAAAGGATATGCAATTAACTTAAACAAGTGATACAGCCTATTAAAAGGGTCACCACTTAGACATGGAATAGGATCTTGATCATTATACATTTATCTTCTTACCATGAAGCTGTGAGGCAAACCAGGATTGGGGAAGAGAAAGAAAGACAAGACGCATAGAGAGGCTAACTTCAGATGTCTCCTTCTTCGACCTGACGCTGAAAGGCAAAACAGGATTAGAGAATAGATAGATCTCCTTCAACACAACATACTATGTGTATAATATACAACCAACTAGAGCTTCAACATACAACAACAAAACAACATACTATGTGTATAATATACAACCAACTAGAGCTTCAACATACAACAACAACAACACAACATACTATGTGTATAATATACAACCAACTAGAGCTTCAACATACAACAACAACAACACAACATACTATGTGTATAATATACAACCAACTAGAGCTTCAACATACAACAACAAAACAACATACTATATGTATAATATACAACCAACTAGAGCTCAACTACAACAACAACAACATATTATATGTATAATATACAACCAACTAGAGCTTCACCTCACAACTACAACACACTACTACTAAAACATACAACCAACATACAACATAGAATCACCTACAATATACAACTTTCAGACAACTGCAACATACAAGTACAACATAGAACTATAACATATAAACTACCAGTACTACAACATACAATTTAAATATACTGAAATATACAACATTCTACAACTACAACATCTTCTACAGTCTACAACTTACGACAAAACTACAACCTACAGCATACACCTACTAAAGCCTACAACATACAACTACAAAACATACAACTACAACATACAACTACAGAACATACAACTAATACAACATATAACTAATACAACATATAACTACAAAACATGCAACTAATACAACATACAACTAATACAACATATAACTACAAAACATGCAACTAATACAACTACAGAACATAAAACTACAACATACAACTACAGAACATAAAACTACAACATACAACTACAGAACATAAAACTACAACATACAACTAATACAACATATAACTAATACAACATATAACTACAAAACATGCAACTAATACAACATACAACTAATACAACATATAACTACAAAACATGCAACTATACAACATACAACTACAGAACATACAACTACAAAACATACAACTAATACAACATACAACTACTAAACATACAACTAATACAACTACAAAACATACAACTACTAAACATACAACTAATACAACATACAACTACAAAACATACAACTACTAAACATACAACTACTACAACATACAACTACTAAACATACAGCTAATACAATATACAACTACTAAACATACAACTACTACAATATACAACTACTACAATATACAACTACTAAACATACAACTACTACAACATACAACTACTACAATATACAACTACTACAACATACAACATACAACTACTACAATATACAACTACTACAATATACAACTACCATAACATACAACTAATATAACATGTACAACTACTACATATACATTACTACAACATACAACTACTACAACATACAACTACTACAATATACAACATACAACTACTACAACATCAATTCTGATTACAATAACAGCTACTACAACATACAACTAATGCACATAACAGACTACTACAACATACAACTACTAAACATGACAACTACTAAAAATATACAACTACTACAATATACAACTACTATAACATACAACAACATACAACTACTACAACATACAACTAATACAACATACAACTACTACAATATACAACTACTACAACATACAACTACTAAACATACAACTACTACAATATACAACTACTACAACATACAACTACTAAACATACAACTAATACAATATACAACTACTACAACACAACTAATCAAACTACAATATACAATATACAATTAAACTATAAACATACAGACTAATACAAATAAACTAATACAGATAATACAATATAAACTACTAACAATATACAAGCTACTAAAAACATCAACTATACATATACAACTATATAATATACAACTACTACAATATCAACAACCTAGAAACTACAACTACTAAAATACAACTACTAAGACCATACAACTACTAATATACTACTGACACAAGCAACATCTCAAACTACTACAACTTATACAGCAACATACTAATCTACACATAACAACTACACACCATACAACTCTACACATACAACTACTACAACATGACAAATACACTAAAAAACTACAACTACTAACTATACAACTGCTACAACATACAACTATACAATATACACACTAAAACATCAACTACTAACACAACTACACAACATGACAACTACAAACTACAAAATACAACTACTACAACATACAACTACTACAAATACAAACTACAACATACAGCTATAAAATACAACTTACAACTATTAAACATCAACTACTAAAATATCAACTACATTACAACATATAGAGAATATACATATACCAATTACATAATTCTACAACCTGACAACACTTACCTGACTACAGCTATTGCTGCATGTAACACAACCTATTAGCATTTTCGTCCAGTGGTTCCGGTGTTCAACTGAAGCAGTTGCCAAAATTACATGGTCACATTCGTTTTCTTGCAGGCCGTAGGACATTTTGGGAACAATTTTTCCATACGTTCTAGTAGGACATACTGAAATATATGACATACAAATGTTGTATCAGTTCTAACATATGTCAGCGAGAGTTGTTGTATCAGTTCTAACATATGTCAGCGAGAGTTGTAGTATCAATTCTAACATATGTCAGCGAGAGTTGTTGTATCAATTCTAACATATGTCAGCGAGTTGTTGTATCAATTCTAACATATGTCAGCGAGAGTTGTTGTATCAGTTCTAACATATGTCAGCGAGAGTTGTTGTATCAATTCTAACATATGTCAGCGAGAGTTGTTGTATCAATTCTAACATATGCCAGCGAGAGTTGCTGTATCAATTCTAACATATGTCAGCGAGAGTTGCTGTATCAATTCTAACATATGTCAGCGAGAGTTGCTGTATCAATTCTAACATATGTCAGCGAGAGTTGCTGTATCAATTCTAACATATGTCAGCGAGAGTTGCTGTATCAGTTCTAACATATGTCAGCGAGAGTTGCTGTATCAGTTCTAACATATGTCAGCGAGAGTTGCTGTATCAATTCTAACATATGTCAGCGAGAGTTGCTGTATCAATTCTAACATATGTCAGCGAGAGTTGTTGTATCAATTCTAACATATGCCAGCGAGTGTTGTTGTATCAATTCTAACATATGCCAGCGAGAGTTGTTGTATCAATTCTAACATATGTCAGCGAGAGTTGTTGTATCAATTCTAACATATGTCAGCGAGAGTTGTTGTATCAATTCTAACATATGCCAGCGAGAGTTGTTGTATCAATTCTAACATATGTCAGCGAGAGTTGTTGTATCAATTCTAACATATGCCAGCGAGAGTTGTTGTATCAATTCTAACATATGCCAGCGAGAGTTGTTGTATCAATTCTAACATATGTCAGCGAGAGTTGTTGTATCAATTCTAACATATGTCAGCGAGAGTTGTTGTATCAATTCTAACATATGCCAGCGAGAGTTGTATCAATTCTAACATATGCCAGCGAGAGTTGTTGTATCTATTCTAACATATGCCAGCGAGAGTTGGAAAATGACTAAAGATATAGAAAGCAAGTTGAATGAATTTGAAAATAGATGTCTGAAAAATAATGAACTTAAAATGAGATGAATTCAGAAGTGATGAAATCAGAGAAATGTCTGGTCAAACCTTGAGAAGAAATGTCTGTTCAACTACTAGTAACAACTGTTATAAAAAAGAGAAGATAGAGATATGTTGGACATACCTTGAGAAGAAATGTCTGGTTAACCACTAGTAACAACTGTTATAAGAAAGAGAAAAAAGAGAAGATGGAGATATGTTGGACATACCTTGAGAAGAAATGTCTGGTCAACCACTAGTAACAACTTTTATAAGAAGGAGAAGATGGCGATATGTTGGACATACCTTGAGAAGAAATGTCTGGTCAACTACTAGTAACAACTGTTATAAGAAAGAGAAGATGGAGATATGTTGGACACACTTGAGAAGAAATGATCAAAGAATATCAAAGCAGACATTGAAATGGGAGACAAAGGCTCCAAGAAAAAGAGGACGCTCTAGGGAAACCCTGATATGAACTTTGCTGAGAGAGGCAAGAAATATCGGTCTCAATTACATGGTAGAAATTAAGCGAGTTGCCAGGATAGAGCGGTATAGAGAAATTACTTGCAGACCATATGTAGCATATAGCGGTATGAGAGGAATATACATATACCAAAACAGTGGTTCTCAACCTGTGAGCCAAATCTTCCTGGAAGGCATGAGCAAAGTATTAGGGAAGTGTAACACGGTATAACAATTTATTGATTTTTATCACTCATGTGGTACCGGGGCTCCTCAAGGAAAGAATAGTAACACTGTAACCTACAAGGCATGTCATAAGAGGCGACTGAGGTAGGACCTAGGGAAGCTACCCTAGTAAATAAAAAGCACAGCAGAAATCAGATGTGCTGGCCTACTTGTAGGCGCATAACTGGCACCACGTACAATCGCTCTTAGGCTCAGATGACATACAAATCACACAGAGTTGGTTAACAAGTAGTGGATATGGAGCGTTCGGAGAAGAAGAGGTTATGTTAACCTTACACTGTAGTATTTAACTTACATCTGTAATGTATTTAACTACACTGTAATGTTTAACCTTACACCTCATGTTAACCGTACACCTCGTAATGTATTTAACCCCACCTAATGTATTTAACCACACCTCGTAATGTATTTAACCTAAACTCGTATTATTACCTTACACCTCGTAATGTATTTAACCCTTACATCTCGTAATGTATTTAACCTACACTGTAATGTATTTAACCCTTACACCTCGTAATGTATTTAACTTACACTCGTAATATTAACCACCTCGTAATGATTTAACCTTACACTCGTAATGTATTTAACCCTTAACCTCGTAATGTATTTAACCTTTCACTGTAATGTATTTAACCCTTACATCTCGTAATGTATTTAACCCTTACACCTCGTAATGTATTTAACCCTTACACCTCGTATGTATTAACCTTACACTCGTAATGTATTTAACCTTACACCTCGTAATGTATTTAACCCTTACACCTCGTAATGTATTTAACTTACACCGTAATGTATTTAACCTTCACCTCGTAAGTATAACCCTACCTATGTATTTTTGTTTACCTTCCAATGTATTTATATTAAGTTGTATACTCAATTAACCAGTATTTTTCTTCGTGCGCTCCATATCGACTACTCGTTAACCACTCTTTGTGATTTGTATGTGATCTGAGTCTAAGAGCGATTGTATGTTGGGCCAGTTATGCGCCTACAAGAAGGCCACCACATCTGATTTCTGCGATGTTTTTTATTTACTGGGGTAGCTTCCTTGGTCCTACATCAATCGCCTCTTATGACATGCCTTGTAGGTCGCAGTGGTACTATTCTTTGCTTCCCTTGTGGGCTGCGTGACCACACGGTGAGCTAGTATACAGGCTTTGAGTTATCATCAAAAATACTACAAGTCACCGCACACTTTGAGTCTTTCCTTTGTTGGACTTGTGACCACTGACATTGGGCGGTCACTTAGACAATAGTAGTTGAGTAAGTGAAACTCTGTACTTGATGTCCTAAGATGCAGAATCTGATATTCTGCACCCTCCATGTACTCCTCAAGCTGACGTACTGATGTTGTTTCTCACATGTGTCAGTACTCCACCATTTCTTTACTTTTGGGTCTGTTCGGTAGCACTGGAAGCTTCTGACTTTGAAGGCTACATCTTCATTTAGGTGGGTCTCTTGCAAACAGCAAACTTGTACTTCTGTTTCATTCAAGATATTTTCAAGTTCGACTTTTTTTTTACTGAAGCCATCTTATGTGCTGTTTACACATTCGCATCCCAATGCATTATTTTAAGAACTTGGCCAGTTGCTCTATTCTCATGCCTCCTGGTTCCTCAGGGCAAATGAGAAGAATATCCAGTAGATGGGGTTGGCTCCTTTCAAGGTAGAGGGCCCGGCTCTGCACCTGCCTGAGTGTCTGTCACAGAGCGGTCGCCATTACGTTTATAATATATAGAAATATTCATTATGCGTTAGTGCGTGGCAATCTGATTGCTATAGTGCGCCTCATGGATGATTGCCTCTGACTTCAGCACTCTTATTGCTAGAGAAGACTGGGGTCTAACTTGAGGGATAGAAAAGTTGTAATAGAAGTAGGAGATACGACAAGAAAAATATGCAATCCTCAATCGAGAGGAGAGCAGCCATTTAACCCATAGTTGAGGAGTGAGTTGGTTGTAGCCAGAGCAACTACCACTCGCCGATGGGTTCTGTGATGTCACCTTATGGGGCCTCACTCTGTCCTTCAGTCTGTTCGGCTTGTTTAGACCTGCCAGGAGTTAGACTCCCACGGCATAGCTTGAAGGAACGTTAAGGCACACAAACCCCACCAACAACGATAATGTATGCAAATGTGGAGGAGTTAATGTAAGTGATACTACAGGCTGTTTGTAAAGTCTCGCTACACTTCATTTGTAGAACAAATGTGAAAAACAAGGCACATGATATCATCAAATAATGTGTTCCATAGTCAATTGTGGTGCAATATGCAGTGAATGACTGTTGTCTGCTGGGGTAATTCTTTTCACTCAAACCATAATGGTGTTTTCAACTGAAGAAAGAATATTTGACAATATCAAGAAACGTGTACAGACATATCGTAAAGTCCGTGGTGGATATTTCCAACATCTGCTATAATGAATATTTCATTGGTTCTTTCCAGTTTACCAAAAACAACAGTAGACCATAGCAGTAACTATTGTAATTAATTTCACTACTTTGTTCTAGCACATTTTTTGATGACATCATGTACTCCATTTTTTAAGCTGACCTACATATGAAGTGTTGTGAGACTTTACAAACACCCTGTATAGTTTGTTCAATATTTCAATACCTTGACATTGGGGACCAAAATATCCGGGGCTGCACGCCACACAACTGCCTGTAACAGTGTTACAAGACTTGTTCACACAGGCATTAAGGCAGGAAAAGGCACATTCTTGACCATAAGTGCCTAGTGGGCATGCTAGAAATAGGGATAGAAATGATGTAGCAGTTATAAAGATAGCGGTAAGTAAATCACATATAATGTTATAAGGGTGAAAGTATTCGAAATCTCACAGTACTCGTCATCATCATCAAGTAGCTTGTCCCCTCCAGAACTTGGCTACCATGACAGCAGTCCTGAAAAAAACTCTCTATTCTGGGCAAGATGCCCGGCGTCAGCAACGGTCATTCTCAGATCGTCAATGACATCTTGCACCCATCATCTTCTAGGTCTTCCTCTCATCCATCTTCCAGGCACCTTTTCATCTAGGTCAACTTATCATTTAGCTTTACATTCCCTTCAAAATTATCTTCTCTAGGCACAAGACAGTCTTTCCGAGCAGAGGAGTTTCAGGGCTGTGAATCCCACTCGCTGATGAGATTGAGAGAGATGGATGTCAATATTGGTGCAGCCCGAAAGAACGATATACCAAATATGCAACGAGATTGATTAATCAACATCGAACTAGCGTGTTGGGCCGCTGGATGCTCCTGGATTTGTTGAGGCGGTGATCGGAGCACATATAGACGCGTCCGGTGTGCTATAATGATAGTCCTCATGTAACTGATTACAAGTTGACATTTTATAAGACCACGACCAGCTAGCTCTGCCAAAAAATACCTTCACCTTGTCATGTCTTTCAAACATGACTACACAACACAGAGTTTTCATAGAGGGTCTCTGTGGGGCAGAGGTTAGGTGCTCGTCTCTTGTGCCAAAGGTACCAGGTTCGCTCTCTCGTGGAGTCATCTGGATATGTTTGCAGAGATATCTGATCTAAGTGTAGGTAAGATCGAGTTCCTAGTAATGTCGGAGACGGACGATAAAACGTAGGTTTCGTGTTCAATTTGAGCACTTAAAAGAACTCGTCAGTTCAAAATCTAGAAAAGCAGGCTGGAAAGCTACTGCCCTGAAAAAATTCATTAGAAAAGATTAAAAGTAAATTTCTTACAAAAATATCTTCAAAATTACATCGAGGACCCTCGCCGGTGCTACGGAGTTCATGCACTGTAGCTGAGATCTTCCTGTGTAAGATAGAGATTGGAGCACACATGGCTACTCACCAAAGTGCAATGATGATTGTCCTATCAATCAATCAATCTATACAACATAGACAATCAGGTCAACACTGGGACAAACGCTGCCGATTAAGCCTTTTGTATAAAACTTGCACATGTGACTGGGTCAGGATTCAAACCCAAAATATCCATAACGACAGGCAAACATCTGAAACTCTTCGCCATAGAGATTACCCATCATGTGTCATCAATCAAAGACAAAATGTGAACGTAACTTGGTATTCTTCAAAATACTTCCTGATATGTTTGTTTCGTTACTATAAATTTATACCTAGCCATACCTCCTAATCTGACTGATTTATGTGTGAAGGCTTGCTTTCTTTATCACCAGTGTCGCTCACCATTCAAGGAAGTCTTACTATGATTTCAGAAGTATTTGTAATTTAGCTTCCCAAGTAGTTTTGTTTCTTTTTCGATCCAGAAGTACTTGAGCTTTGAGCTCTTCGGCTCGGTGCCATGGACATCGTAACCCTTCCGTTCGGTGCCACGAACACTGTAAATGTGGAGAACCTGTGACTTTTCTACCAGCCCGCGGAATTGAACCGCACTCACAGGAGGGCTTGTCACCCGTCGTCCAACGCGCTACGAGCTTGCAGCCGCAAGTAAAGGATCAAGGTTTTTATGTAATCCAAAAGCGCCACATGTGTACACCAATAATTTTCGGCACCGGTTGGTATCGAACACCGGAATTTTCACGGCCCGTGGTCACTAGAGCATTGTGTTATCATCTTTGCTATTGACGTCCCCATAACATTTAATACTTCCTTACGTATTCCTCTACGCTCCTCGTGGAGCATATGACCACAACAGTTGTTTGCCACTCTTAACGGTATCTGGATGTTTTCTTTATGGTCTCCCAGGATAGTGGAGCACTCTTCAGTTCCTCAAAAGACTTCATCTCCAGGTCTGTTTAGGGCGTCCTTTTTTTCATTTTCCTTGCGGGTTCCACTCAAGTGCTTGTCTAGTGACACTCGACTGTGCCTTCCGTAGGGTACGCCTGACCCATCACCATTTTCTCCTCTTGACCTGTGTCATCCTGTTATACCAACTCAGTCTGCGAACACGCTGAAGACATCCGTTGACAAAGGTCTGAATCTTATTTGTATTTAACTTGGTGACTCGCCACGTTTCTGAGCCATACAGCAACACAGATTTCACATTTTAATTGAATATCTTGAGCTTTGTTTTCGTGGAGACGGCGGTGGACTTCCACACTGTGTGCAAGATACAAAGGCTTGTCTAGGCTTTCCTAATCCTGGCATTAATATCCTCCTCTGTACCTCCTGATTTGCTGATCTTCCTTCCAAGGTAGACAATTTCATCAACATCTTCTATACCTCTTCCCTCAATCAATAGTGTGTTTTGATGTATGTTGTTGATTCGCAGCATTTTTATGTTCTCTTGGCTGATTTTAAGTCCGACCCATTGTACCGTTTCCGCCAGAGCATTCACTTTTTCTGCATGTCTTTTAGCCTGTGCGGGAGCAAGGCAAATTTATCTGCAACGTCCAGGTTTTTAATTTTGACATGTTTCCACTGAATACCTTACATATGCACTGCATGTAACCCAATCAAGTAGCACCAAGAAGAGGCGGAAGGGGGAGTATTAAATAACATTTAATATAAATACACAATATTTCTAGGGAGCGAAGGAACTCTTGCAAAAGTATATAATATAAATACACAATATTTCTAGGAAACGAAGGAAAGGAAGGAACCCTTGTAAAAGTATATAATATAAATACACAATATTTCTAGGAAAGGAAGAGAAAGAAGAAGGAAAGGAAGGAACCTTGTAGTAAAATAAAAATATTCTGGAACGAAGAAAGAAGAACTTTAAATATTTAATACTTTTCTTCTTGCAATATATAAAATTTAAAATTCTAGGGAACCACAGACGAAGGACCCTTGCAAAGATTAAATTGACTGTTTCTAGGAAGCCTAATATAATATAACATCAGACGTGTTCTAAAGAAGGAAGATGAAAATGTTGTTAAGCTATATAATATACCATAGATTTCTTAAGGAAAGGAAGGGACTTTGTAAAAGTCATTTATAACTACAACTTTCTGGAACGAAGGAAGGAGGCTTTGTCTGAGTATCTACTGATGCTACAACTTTCTAGAAGAATGAAGGAGGCTGTAAGTCTGAGTATCTGACATGAAAGACATTTTAATATTAATTCTTTGTCTGAGCTCATTTAAAGGATGCCATCAGACGTGTTCTTAAGATGAAGTTGGCTGTTGTCTGGAGCTCATCTCTGATGCCATCAGACGTGTTCTTAAGATGAAGTTGACTGTTGTCTGGAGCTCATCTCTGATGCCGTCAGACGTGTTCTTAAGATGAATTTGACTGTTGTCTGGAGCTCATCTCTGATGCCGTCAGACGTGTTCTTAAGATGAAGTTGGCTGTTGTCTGGAGCTCATCTCTGATGCCGTCAGACGTGTTCTTAAGATGAAGTTGACTGTTGTCTGGAGCTCATCTCTGATGCCGTCAGACGTGTTCTTAAGATGAAGTTGGCTGTTGTCTGGAGCTCATCTCTGATGCCGTCAGACGTGTTCTTAAGATGAAGTTGACTGTTGTCTGGAGCTCATCTCTGATGCCGTCAGACGTGTTCTTAAGATGAAGTTGACTGTTGCCTGGAGCTCATCTCTGATGCCGTCAGACGTGTTCTTAAGATGAAGTTGACTGTTGCCTGGAGCTCATCTCTGATGCCGTCAGACGTGTTCTTAAGATGAATTTGACTGTTGTCTGGAGCTCATCTCTGGTGTCATGTAATTTTGAATGTAGTGTTGTGTTGTAGGGCAGCATTCCTTTGTAGGGAGGACATACAGGGAACAGTCTTGCAGGACACGTTCTGTGGTTTGATCAGCAGTGCCACAGAGGGTGTGGGGACAATCGTATCCTGTGTAGGTGTTTGTTCAGTCTGTTATGTCCTATCCTGAGTTGGAAGATGATAGATAATCTGTCCTTGTCTGTCGAGTGTTAACTATTTAATTCATACAGAACATATTAATATTATTTCTTCTTTTGTCTTCACACTGCTACCGGGTTGTTGCCCAGTGTTGTGGTTTTCTATTTTAGTGCTGCGCTGTTCTTGTGGCTTGGGTGATAGTTATTTTGCTCTTTGACAGGATTCTGATATGCTATCGAACCATCTTTTTGGTGTTCTTCCTCTTGCCTTCTTTCCTGATGTTCTGTTGTAGAAGACTTATTGTATACAGTGGAGTTTGGTTGCATTCTTATTAAGTGGCCAAACCACTTCATTGTTTCTCAATGTAATTCAAGCAAGGTACTGTTCCAACTTTCTTTCTTATGCTGATGTTCTGTTGTAGAAGAACCTGTATACAGTGAAGTTTGTTTGCAGTCTTCTTCTTCTTTCAACGCTCCACATCGGCCACTTGTTAAACCCCTCTGTGTGATTTGGATATAAATAATAATAATTCCTCTCGTACCGTTATACGTTACAAAGGGCCTGCAAGTAATTTCTCCATACCGCTCTATTCTGGGCAACTCGCTCAATCTCCTCCATGGAACTGAGACCGATATTTCCTACCTCTCTCAGCAAAGTTCGCTTCAGGGTCTCCTTAGGAGGTCCTCTCTTTCTTGAACTCTTTGCATCCCACTTCAATGTCAGCTTTGATATTTGTTGATCATTTCTTCTCAAGGTGTGTCCAACATATCTCTATCTTCTCTTTCTTATAACAGTTGTCACTAGTGGTTGACCAGACATGTCTCTGATTTCATCACTTCTCCTGAATTTGTTCCATTTAATGCTCATTATTTTTCGCAGACATCTATTTTCAAATGCATTCAACTTGTTTTCTATATCTTTAGTCATTTTCCAACTCTCGCTGGCATATGTTAGGATTGATACAACATTTGAATTGAAAATTCGTAATTTATTTTTAATACTATATAACTTGCAGTTCCATATTTTATTTAGACTTTTAAAAGCTGATGTTGCTTTGCCAATTCGTATCATAATTTCTTTTTAACATTTATTTATTTATTTATTATTTGGATATAATCTGAGCAAAAGAGCGATTGCTCGTTGTGCCAATTAGGCTCCTACAAGTAGGCCAGCACATCTGATTTCTGAGATGCTTTTTATTTACTAGGGTAACTTCCCTAGACTCCTACGTCAGTCGCCTCTTACTACGGGAATTGCACCCGTGTGGTGTCCGGGCCCGCAAGGGAAGCAAAGAATAGTACCACTGCGATCTACAAGGCATGTTGTAAGAGGTGACTGACCCGCCTGCTCAGCGTGTTCGTAGTGCGTTGGACGACGGGTGACAAGCTTCCTGTGAGTGCGGGTTCAATTCCGTGGGCTGGCAGAAAAGCCACTGGATCTCCAGATTTACGGTGCTCCTGACACCGAACCGAAGGGTTACAGTGTCCATGGCCCACCGAGCCGAAGAGCTGAAAGCTCAAGTGCTTCTGGATCAGGGAAAAAAAGAGGTGACTGAGGTAGGACCAAGGGAAGTTACCTTAATGAATAAAAAAGCATCGCTTAAATCAGATGTGCTGGCCTACTTGTAGGTGCATAACTGGCACAACTACAATTGTTCTTATGCTCAAATCACACTGAGTGGTTAACAATCGGTCGATATGGAGCGCTCGAAGAAGAAGAATGACAGACCGTGTAGGTTGCAGTGTTACTATTCCCCCCTCTCCCTTGCAAGCCCCATCAACATACAGGTGAGGTCGCAGTGTTACTATTCCCCCATCTCCTTGCAAGCCCCATCAACATACAGGTGAGGTTGCAGTGTTACTATTCCCCATCTCCCTTGCAGGCCCCCATCAACATACAGGTGAGGTTGCAGTGTTACTATTCCCCCATCTCCCCTTGCAAGCCCCCATCAACATACAGGTGAGGTTGCAGTGTTACTATCCCTCATCTCCCTTGCAAGCCCCATCAACATACAGGTGAGGTTGTAGTGTTACTATTCCCTCATCTCCCTTGCAAGCCCCATCAACATACAGGTGAGGTTGTAGTGTTACTATTCCCCCCATCTCCCCTTGCAAGCCCCATCAACATACAGGTGAGGTTGCAGTGTTACTATTCCCCATCTCCTTGCAAGCCCCATCAACATACAGGTGAGGTTGCAGTGTTACTATTCCTCCATCTCCCCTTGCAAGCCCCATCAACATACAGGTGAGGTCGCAGTGTTACTATTCCCCCATCTCCCTGGCAAGCCCCATCAACATACAGGTGAGGTTGCAGTGTTACTATTCCCCATCTCCCTTGCAAGCCCCATCAACATACAGGTGAGGTTGCAGTGTTACTATTCCTCCATCTCCCCTTGCAAGCCCCATCAACATACAGGTGAGGTCGCAGTGTTACTATTCCCCCCATCTCCCCTGGCAAGCCCCATCAACATACAGGTGAGGTTGCAGTGTTACTATTCCCCCATCTCCCTTGCGAGCCCCCATCAACATACAGGTGAGGTTGTAGTGTTACTATTCCCCCCATCTCCCCTTGCAAGCCCCATCAACATACAGGTGAGGTTGCAGTGTTACTATTAACCCATCTCCCCTTGCGAGCCCCCATCAACATACAGGTGAGGTTGCAGTCGTATTAATGATGATTCAAATTGAACATAAATTACCTGTACAGTGTGATCCTATGTAACCAATATTGCAGTGGGCACACTGACCGCTTTTACTGTCACAAATAGACCTGTCACAAGTGCTAGAACAATTGAGCGAACAGTCAGCACCCCAAGTTGTTGATATACAAGCTGAAACAATAATATGAATAATTCATCTCGTACCGTTATGCGTTACATAGGGCCTGCTAGCAATGTCTCCATACTGCTCTATACTGGGCAACTGGTATCGCAACTCACTTTGATTATTCCCTTTTTCATATCTTCACCTCTGACAAGTTAAGCTAACCAAAGTACTAAAGCTAACCAAGTACTGGTGTAGTTAACACCACTGTTGTCACATAAAGAGATACCGCTAACAACTAAAGCAAATCTTATAAGAACGATTTTCTGGCCAACACTATGTTACCAGTGTCAAACATGGCCAATAACAGCAGCTAATGAGCTGAAAATCATAACGACAGAGATGAGGTGTCTTAGAAGAGCTGCAAGTGTGACAATAAAAAACAAAATTAGAAATGAAGAAATCAGAAGAAGACTGGATGTGAAACCAGTCATGCAATTCATAAAAGAACAACTGATTAAATGGTTTGGACACCTGACAAGACCACGCAAAAGATGGAACGAAGGCATCAAAAACAGCCTTACGAACATGACTATCAGCTTACAAAGTGCCTTAAAACAAGTAGTGAAACACGTACAAACAAAGTACTATAGTTTTACAAAATACATAAACAGTGACGATAAACAGCAACGTTTCGACCAACAAGGCCTTTATCAAGCAAACGAACAAACAGGAGTGACAAATTAAAATGAAACACAAATGGACGACCAAATACCAACGTATCTAAGGAAAATCTGGAATAAAAACGAATAACGAAATAAATGTAACACAAAAACACACATAAAAACTAGAAATAGAAAAGAAACAATGAAACATCTAGTAAATATATAACTTGAATACATGCAACATATACCCATATATATTATAAAGCATGGGAAGAGAAAGTACTAAGAAGCATAAGAATGTAATACGTTGAGCCCGCGTGGTCGCAAGGTACCATACAAAGAAATCAACCGATTCTCCAGAGCAAATCGACTACGATCATCAGAGGAACATGATCGGATGGCTGTGACCTGGACATCGCAAGCTCCTGAATGGCCAGTATCATTGAAATGGGTAGCTACAGGGGTCACAGAGCATTGGCGTATATCGCGCAAGTGTTGGGCGAATCGGTCACTGAGTCTCTTGCCGGTTTCCCCAATATAGGCCTTGTTGCACCGCTTGCAGATAATGGCATAGATAATATTACGGGACTCGCACGTGAAACTGTCTTCAACAACGAACGTGGCTTTTGGAAAAGACACCGTGCGGGTCTGTATTACATAAGCACAAGTGTTACAGCGCCGACGCCACCTGGATGGTGCCAAAATGACTCTGGATGTTAGGCTTGAGGCGACTGTGAACTAACATATCCTTAAGGCTTCTGTCCCGTCTGTACGCCACCAAAGGATAGTGTTGGAAGATTGAACGTGTATCAGGATCAGACTGAAGAATGGAGAGATGACGGAATAAGACTTTCTTCACAAGGGAACTATGAGGGTGGAAAGTTAAGACAAGTTTCACCCTGTCAGAATTGGAAGCTATGCTGGTTAGAGAGAGCCTCCTGGCGAGAAATTTGCTGAACGCGCCGCATAGCAGAAGCAAGCACCTTATCCGGGTATAAGCGCTTACGAAAGAAATCCAGCATCTCGTGAGCTCTATCGAGGAAATCGTCGTCCTCGCTACAGAGGCGACGAAGGCGCAAGTTTTGAGAGAATGGTAAAGAATCACGACAAGCCTGGGAATGGGAAGAGGTATAAAGAAGAAAACTATGTGCATCAGTAGGCTTGTAGTATACTGATGTAGTGATGGTGGATAGGCTGATAGTGATAGTGATGTCAAGAAAGTTGACACAAGAGGTAGAGATGTGAGATGTAAACCGAATAGCCGGATTGAAGACATTAATGAAATTAATGAAGCGTGACAAATCGGCTTCAGGCATATCGGTAATGCCAATACAATCATCAATGTATCTATGATACACAGACGGAAGAGGGCCATCATAGGAATTCCATACTAAAACAAGTACACACAAGATCACTACGTTTCACCCCCAACACTTCCATAAAAAAGTAAATGGTGGAAGAGAAGAAGAAGACCTCTGACATACCTTCACCTCTTACACACCTTCACCTCCAATAACATACCTTCACACAGTGGTAGCAAGCGGTCTTCTGTACACTTGAGGCAATTACCATTAATGTTGTTACACAGTTTATTGAAGCATAATTTGCTACAGTTGAGCTTGCATTCAGCTCCATAATAGTGATTAGGACATGCTAAAATAAAAAGGGAAATGCACATTGTAAATAACAGAGATTAAGGGCATCTATAGTAAAGTCAATAACATGTTTCAAAACTAACAACATCAATGCCCGCTTAGGCGATCTTGTCTCTCCACAACTCTCTCTGCTTGGTGCATGTAATCAGTTCTGACGTTGGTCTTGTGTCGAACCATGATGTCAGGCTATACAACATCTTCTCCCTCTGTCATCCACGATCTCTTCTTTCCTGAAATTTACCTGTTGTCACCAAGTGTTCTAAACCTTCTCTTCGCATTATATGACCGAAGAGCCTTGATTGTTGGATTCGTATTCTTTGGATGCGGTTTTTGTGTGTGTGTTTTTTGTTTTTACTTCGCGGTCCATGGAATTTTCAGCTTTCGCCTGTAAAACCACATCTCTGTGGCTTCCAATGATCGTATTGATTGTTTATTCATTGTCCATGATTCGCTGTCATACAGAAATATTGAATCAATATAGCACTGGAGTATTCGTTTTCGCAATGTACTAACAACATGCCGTGCTAATTCTAGGGATCGAGGCCACACACATATCATAACCCCGTGGGAAATGGAAGTGGTTGGGACATATATTAAGAATGCAGAAGATCGAGGCCACACACATATCATAACCCGTCGGAAATGGAAGTGGTTGGGACATATATTAAGAATGCAGAAGATCGAGGCCACACACATATCATAACCCGTCGGAAATGGAAGTGGTTGGGACATATATTAAGAATGCAGAAGATCAGACACCCATATCTTTCTTTTCTCCAATCCTGTTTTGTCTCACAGCGTCAGAATAAGAAGAGATTTCTAGAACGAGTCCTTGTGTTTTATTTAAGACACCCATGGCTTTGAAATGCAATCAGGGAGGTAAGAGAGGTGGTGGTTGGTGGGAGGGGGACCTAGAGAGACATGTAGACAAACTGTAGACAGAGAAAGAAAAGATGCAGGGAATGATCTGGAATGAACTAAGCTGACTTGCTCAAGACAGATCTGGTTGGAGAAATTTTTGGAAGCCTTACGTTTCAAGGGAGTTAAGAGAAAAGAATAAGCCCAAATTGGACCAAAATAGTTTTGGTGTGCACACGGTGCCCCGTTGGACTACAGGTTTTCTGATCGTTTACTTAGGGATCTAAATTACAAGTACCTCTAAATTTGAAGTAAGGCTTGCCTGAATGGGAAAGGGGGCACACACATATGATAAGGAAAAACAAGCCTTCACGCAAACCTACTTCAAGTGTCATATTAAGCGTCTTGACTACATCAGTATTCATAGTACTTTACTTACATATTTATTTCCGCTCCTTGTGGAGCATATGACCTCAACAGTTGTTCGCCACTTTTCCAGGCCGTTTTCTTTATGGTCTCCCAGGATAGTCAAGCACCCTTCAGTTCCTCAAGAAGACTTCGTCTTCATGTCTGTTTAGGACGTCCACTTTACCGTTTTCCTTGCGGATTCCACTCAAGTGCTTGTCTAGTTACACTAGACTGAGTCTTCTGTAGGGTATGCCCGAACCGTTGTCATTTTCTTCTCTTCTTTTAGTTAATAGGTTTGACTCCGAAAAAAATAATTTTCTTTATTAATTAAGTTAGAGCAATTATTTTATAATGGGCATGTTAAGCGATGAATGTAGATCTATTTTAATGTTTCAAAAAACATTGCATGGTTGCCATGACAACGGTAGCCATCTTTAAAAAAAATGCATGTTATTAGAATCATAAAATTTACAAAACAAACAAATATATTGAGAATTAAATAGATTATTCATAAACTGTAAGCATATTTACAGCTGCGGATGCATTTATTTTCTGTACAATCTCAAGAAATATATTTTATTTTTATTTTTAAACTCATGCTTGGCAAAATACCGCACAAAATGTATCATCATTTTACATTGAAAATTAATCTTAAAAACACATTTTTACACCATCTAACCATCTTTTCTGTGGTCTTCCTCTTGCCTTCTTTCCCGGTGTTCTGTTGTAGAAGACTGTATACTGTGGAGTTTGAATGCATTCTTATTAAGTGGCCACACCACTTCATTCTTTGTTGCTCTATGTAATTCAAGCACGGTTTTGTGCCAACTTTTTCTTATGCTGATGTTGGTGATTCTGTCTTTTCTTGTGTTGTTGGTAACTTTTCGCAGGCAACGCATTTCACATGTAGCTATTTTTGTGACTGCGCTTTGCTCAATGTCCATGTTTGGCTCTGGTAACACAGAGTAGGTATAAAAATGCTGTTGATCATCTGTTGCTTAGCTGCCTGTGAAATTTTTGGGTGCCTTAACAATGGGGCTAGCTGGTAGGTTACAGTATTTGCTTTTAGCACTCTAGCCTCTATCTCTCTATCTAGTCTTCCGTCTTCTGTGAATATGCTTCCTAAGTATTTGAATTCTTTCACTTGGTTTATTTTAGTGCCATTGACATGGATGACTAGATTATTATGTTTTCTTCCCATATTCATTATTTCTGTTTTAGTGTTGTTGATTTTCATGTTATGATTTATACAATTTTTGTTCAAGGTGTCAATATGATGTTGTAGATCTTGTTCATTTTGATGTATCAGGCACTGATCATCTGCAAAAAGTAGTTCATTTATTTCATCATTATCTGAATTTGACTCTTGAGTTATTTTATCCATATATGCAATAAAGAGTAGTGGTGAGAGGACACAACTTTGTCTAACACCTGATGTAATGGAGAACCAGTCGGTCATTCCTTCTGTTGTTCTTACTGTACTCTGGCTATCTTGATATAAGGCCATGATATTACCTAATAGTTGTCCCTGGACGCCATATTCTTCAAGGATCTTCCATAGTTTGCACATGTTTACTCTATCAAATGCCTTTTCTTGGTCTATAAATATAAGTTGTTTACTTTGATTGTATTCAACTGTTTGTTCGCAGATCTGTCTTAGTGTAAATATTGCGTCTGTGCAGCTCTTACGCCTCCTAAACCCAAGCTGGCTATTGCTTAACTGGGGCTCTAATATATGTCTTGCTCTTCGCTCCAATATTTTTGCAAACATTTGTCCTATATAGCACAAAAGAGAGATACCCCTGTATGTTTCACACTCTCTTTTGTCTCCTTTGTTCTTCCATATTGGGACTTTAATAGCTCTCTGCCAGTCAGCTGGAGCTTTTTGTGCCTCCCAGGCAATGTTAAAAATTCTGGTCAGCCATGTTATTGCTGTTGTCTTACACACAAGTAACATTTCTGTTGTTATACCATCTATCCCTGCTGCCTTCCTTCTTTTGATTTAGTGCCATTTCAACTTCGGATTCTAAAATGTTCAATTGTTGGTATTTTCCATGTTTCATTTGAAATGTTTCTGTACCTTGTGTTTGGCAGTTTAACAGTTCCGTAAAATATTCTTTCCATCTGTTTTTAATATCTTTGCTGTTGGTAAGAGGTTTCCTAGACTTGTTATTTATAATGGTGACTGGATTGAATTGTTCTTCTCTTAGCCTCATTGCCTTGATGCTTCTGTAAAATGTTCTTGGTGCCTTAGTGCATAGTTCAGCTAAATGTTCTCCATACTTTGCCAAAGATTCTGATTTAGATGACTTTACTTTATTTTTACTATTCATTCTTGCTGTTCTGTATTTGGTGTAGTCTTCATCTAATTTTGACTTTTGCCACCTGTGAAAACACTTTTTCTTTTCTTGTATAGACCTTTTAACTTCTTCATTCCACCATGCTGTGTGCTTTCTGTGCTTATTTAACTTTTAAGTCCACAATTTTCTTTCACTATATCCATGATATTTGTTTTGAAGATTTGCCATTCTTTATTTATGTTGCTTACTCCTCTAGGGTGCTAAAAGATGATGTAACTGCTCCTTCAATTTGATTCCTAGTTTCATTATTATTTAGCTTTTACAAAAATATGTTTTTGACTAAAATTAAATTTTCTATAGAGCCTAACTCCTTAATAAACTACCATAATATTACATAGATAATAATCATACAAATAAAATAGACACTCCTATGTTACCGTCACATAATATTACTTAGATAATAATCATACAAATAAAATAGACACTCCTATGTTACCGTCACATAATATTGCTTAGATAATAATCATACAAATAAAATAGACACTCCTATGTTACCGTCACATAATATTACTTAGATAATAATCATACAAATAAAATAGACACTCCTATGTTACCGTCACATAATATTGCTTAGATAATAATCATACAAATAAAATAGACACTCCTATGTTACCGTCACATAATATTGCTTAGATAATAATCATACAAATAAAATAGACACTCCTATGTTACAGTCACATAATATTGCTTAGATAATAATCATACAAATAAAATAGACACTCCTATGTTACAGTCACATAATATTGCTTAGATAATAATCATACAAATAAAATAGACACTCCTATGTTACCGTCACATAATATTGCTTAGATAATAATCATACAAATAAAATAGACACTCCTATGTTACCGTCACATAATATTGCATAGATAATAATCATACAAATAAAATAGACACTCCTATGTTACCGTTACATAATATTGCTTAGATAATAATCATACAAATAAAATAGACACTCCTATGTTACCGTCACATAATATTGCATAGATAATAATCATACAAATAAAATAGACACTCCTATGTTACAGTCACATAATATTGCTTAGATAATAATCATACAAATAAAATAGACACTCCTATGTTACAGTCACATAATATTGCTTAGATAATAATCATACAAATAAAATAGACACTCCTATGTTACAGTCACATAATATTGCTTAGATAATAATCATACAAATAAAATAGACACTCCTATGTTACAGTCACATAATATTGCTTAGATAATAATCATACAAATAAAATAGACACTCCTATGTTACCGTCACATAATATTGCTTAGATAATAATCATACAAATAAAATAGACACTCCTATGTTACAGTCACATAATATTGCTTAGATAATAATCATACAAATAAAATAGACACTCCTATGTTACCGTCACATAATATTGCATAGATAATAATCATACAAATAAAATAGACACTCCTATGTTACCGTTACATAATATTGCTTAGATAATAATCATACAAATAAAATAGACACTCCTATGTTACCAGTTACATAATATTGCTTAGATAATAATCATACAAATAAAATAGACACTCCTATGTTACCGTTACATAATATTGCTTAGATAATTATCATACAAATAAAATAGACACTCCTATGTTACAGTCACATAATATTGCTTAGATAATAATCATACAAATAAAATAGACACTCCTATGTTACCGTCACATAATATTGCTTAGATAATAATCATACAAATAAAATAGACACTCCTATGTTACAGTCACATAATATTGCTTAGATAATAATCATACAAATAAAATAGACACTCTATGTTACGTCACATAATATTGCTTAGATAATAATCATACAAATAAAATAGACACTCCTATGTTACCGTCACATAATATTGCTTAGATAATAATCATACAAATAAAATAGACACTCCTATGTTACCGTCACATAATATTGCTTAGATAATAATCATACAAATAAAATAGACACTCCTATGTTACCGTCACATAATATTGCTTAGATAATAATCATACAAATAAAATAGACACTCCTATGTTACCGTTACATAATATTGCTTAGATAATAATCATACAAATAAAATAGACACTCCTATGTTACCGTTACATAATATTGCTTAGATAATAATCATACAAATAAAATAGACACTCCTATGTTACCGTTACATAATATTGCTTAGATAATAATCATACAAATAAAATAGACACTCCTATGTTACCGTTACATAATATTGCTTAGATAATAATCATACAAATAAAATAGACACTCCTATGTTACCGTCACATAATATTGCTTAGATAATAATCATACAAATAAAATAGACACTCCTATGTTACCGTTACATAATATTGCTTAGATAATAATCATACAAATAAAATAGACACTCCTATGTTACCGTCACATAATATTGCTTAGATAATAATCATACAAATAAAATAGACACTCCTATGTTACAGTCACATAATATTGCTTAGATAATAATCATACAAATAAAATAGACACTCCTATGTTACCGTTACATAATATTGCTTAGATAATAATCATACAAATAAAATAGACACTCCTATGTTACCGTCACATAATATTGCTTAGATAATAATCATACAAATAAAATAGACACTCTATGTTACGTCACATAATATTGCTTAGATAATAATCATACAAATAAAATAGACACTCCTATGTTACCGTTACATAATATTGCTTAGATAATAATCATACAAATAAAATAGACACTCCTATGTTACCGTCACATAATATTGCTTAGATAATAATCATACAAATAAAATAGACACTCCTATGTTACCGTTACATAATATTGCTTAGATAATAATCATACAAATAAAATAGACACTCCTATGTTACCGTCACATAATATTGCTTAGATAATAATCATACAAATAAAATAGACACTTCTATGTTACCGTCACATAATATTGCTTAGATAATAATCATGCAAATAAAATAGACACTCCTATGTTACCGTCACATAATATTGCTTAGATAATAATCATACAAATAAAATAGACACTCCTATGTTACCGTCACATAATATTGCTTAGATAATAATCATGCAAATAAAATAGACACTCCTATGTTACCGTCACATAATATTGCTTAGATAATAATCATACAAATAAAATAGACACTCCTATGTTACCGTCACATAATATTGCTTAGATAATAATCATACAAATAAAATAGACACTCCTATGTTAATACAAATAAAATAGACACTCCTATGTTAATACAAATAAAATAGACACTCCTATGTTACAGTCACATAATATTGCTTACATAATAATCATACAAATAAAATAGACACTCCTATGTTACAGTCACATAATATTGCTTAGATAATAATCATACAAATAAAATAGACACTCCTATGTTACAGTCACATAATATTGCTTAGATAATAATCATACAAATAAAATAGACTACGCCTATATTACACCTTACATAATATTGCTTAGATAATAATCATACAAATAAAATAGACACTCCTATGTTACAGTCATAATATTAATAATAATCATACAAATAAAATAGAACTCTATTTCGTCAATAATATTGCTATAATCAAAAAAAATAGACACTCCTATGTTACCGTCACATAATATTGCTTACATAATAATCATACAAATAAAATAGACACTCCTATGTTACAGTCACATAATATTGCTTAGATAATAATCATACAAATAAAATAGACACTCTATGTTACCTCACATAATATTGCTTAGATAATAATCATACAAATAAAATAGACACTCCTATGTTAATACAAATAAATAGACACTCATATGTTAATACAAATAAAATAGACACCTATACACATATGTTAATAAATCATCAAATAAATAGACACTCTATGTTAATACAAATAAAATAGACACTCTATATTAATACAAATAAAATAGACACTCCTATGTTACCTGTCACATAATATTGCTTAGATAATAATCATACAAATAAAATAGACACGCCTATGTTACCGTCACATAATATTGCTTAGATAATAATCATACAAATAAAATAGACACGCCTATGTTACGTTACAATAAATATTGACACTTAGATAATAATATACAAATAAAATAGACACTCCTATGTTACCGTTACATAATATTGCTTAGATAATAATCATACAAATAAAATAGACACGCCTATGTTACCGTTACATAATATTGCTTAGATAATAATCATACAAATAAAATAGACACTTTTATGTAATAATATTCATAGATAATAATCATACAAATAAAATGACACGCCTATGTTACCGTACATAATATTGCTAGATAATAATCATACAAATAAAATAGACACCTATGTTACCGTCACATAATATTGCTTAGATAATAATCATACAAATAAAATAGACACTCCTATGTTACCGTTACATAATATTGCTTAGATAATAATCATACAAATAAAATAGACACGCCTATGTTACCGTCACATAATATTGCTTAGATAATAATCATACAAATAAAATAGACACGCCTATGTTACCGTCACATAATATTGCTTAGATAATAATCATACAAATAAAATAGACACGCCTATGTTACCGTTACATAATATTGCTTAGATAATAATCATACAAATAAAATAGACACATCTATTGTGTTATACAAATAAAATAGACACCCTATGTTACCGTTACATAATATTGCTTAGATAATAATCATACAAATAAAATAGACACTCCTATGTTACCGTCACATAATATTGCTTAGATAATAATCATACAAATAAAATAGACACTCCTATGTTACCGTTCACATATATTGCTAGATAATAATCATACAAATAATAGACACCCTATGTTACTGTTACATTTGTGTCCTGTGAAACCTGAAACATTTGAAGCAATCCCATTGACATTTGTCACATAGTTGGCTATCACAGACAGCAGGGCATTCAGAGTTGCAACCTTCTCCATACGATTGTGGTGGACATGCTCAAAGGAAAACCAATGCGTACCAATAAATGTCTACTGTCAAATTTCTTTTGTATGTTACTTTAGTTGTCTGTATACTTTAGTTGTCTGTCTACTTTAGTTGTCTGTATACTTTAGTTGTCTGTCTACTTTATTTGTCTGTCTACTTTAGTTGTCTGTATGTTACTTTAGTTGTCTGTATACTTTAGTTGTCTGTATACTTTATTTGTCTGTATACTTTAGTTGTCTGTCTACTTTATTTGTCTGTATACTTTAGTTGTCTTGTATGCTTTAGTTGTCTGTATACTTTAGTTGTCTGTATACTTATTTGTCTGTTACTTTAGTTGTCTGTATTTACTTTAGTTGTCTGTATACTTTAGTTGTCTGTATACTTTAGTTGTCTGTCTACTTTAGTTGTCTGTATACTTTAGTTGTCTGTCTACTTTATGTTGTCTGTTGTATACTTTAGTTGTCTGTATACTTTAGTTGTCTGTATACTTTAGTTGTCTGTATACTTTAGTTGTCTGTCTACTTTATTGTCTGTTACTTTAGTTGTCTGTATACTTTAGTTGTCTGTCTACTTTATTTGTCTGTATGTTACTTTAGTTGTCTGTCTACTTTAGTTGTCTGTCTACTTTAGTTGTCTGTATACTTTAGTTGTCTGTCTACTTTATTTGTCTGTATACTTTATTTGTCTGTATACTTTAGTTGTCTGTCTACTTTAGTTGTCTGTATGTTACTTTAGTTGATCTGTCTACTTTGATTTCTGATACTTAGTGTCTAGTATACTTTAGTTGTCTGTCTACTTATGTTGTCTGTATACTTTATTGTCTGTATACTTTAGTTGTCTGTTACTTTGTTGTCTGATACTTTAGTTGTCTGTTACTTTAGTTTGTCTGTATGACTTTAGTTTCGTTGTTACTTTAGTTGTCTGTATACTTTATTGTTATACTTTAGTTGTCTGTAATTAGTGTCTGATACTTTAGTTGTCTGTTACTTTAGTTTCTGTATGTACTTTAGTTGTCTGTCTACTTTATTGTCATACAGTTTCTGATACTTTAGTTTCTTATCTTTAGTTGTCTGTATACTTAGTTGTCTGTCTACTTTAGTTGTCGTATACTTTAGTTGTCCATATGTTACTTTAGTTGTCTGTCTACTACTTTAATTATCTGTCTAATTTAGTTGTCTGTATACTTTAGTTGTCTGTCTACTTTATTTGTCTGTATGTTACTTTAGTTGTCTGTCTACTACTTTAATTGTCTGTCTAATTTAGTTGTCTGTGTACTTTAGTTAAGCCAAGAGACTGAAGAACATTTCCGTTAACCATCCTAAACTCCCTGACAATCGATGCAAGCCTGTCCGCTCTCTCGTTGTAGTTAAACCTGTATGCCCATAACAGTAGATCCACCTGAGTCTCTGGAGGTTGGAAACCTCTATAGATGACATACCACTCATACCACAGCCTGACATTCTGGATCTTCTGAAGCATCGACTGAGAGTCAGAAACAACAATAGTCCTAGTAAGCGGAGTCCCAGAGAGCTACTGGATGGCAGCAGTAATGGCTTCGACCTCCATCCTCAAACTGAAAGATCCAGAAATTGCAAGCATCTTTGAAGCAAACGTGGGGGGTAAATTTGCGGCTTGAAATCTATTGAACGAAGACATCAACCCACTAAAGAATAGCATTCTGGAAGTAGTTGTCCTGAATGCTCTGCTTTGCCGTTGCTTGATCTGCTGGAGGATCAGACGACAGTGCACAAACTCTGTAGGACCCACTGGAGCTCATTGGAAATATAACAAATGACAAAACAATAGCAACAGAGGGAGAAAATGTAGAACTACTGAAGATGTAAGAGATTAAGGTTCTTAAGAAAAACCAAAACTAGTTGCTGACTACACTTTTTCTTCATCTTTGCGATCCTTTAATATATTCTTTACCTTTCAACTTCCAACGGAGCACAGGTCTTCAATACAATTCTTCCAGCCCTTCCTCCCTATTGCCCCCTTCCAATTCTTTCCACGTCTTAATAATTCTTCTCTTACTCTTATATGTTACATAGGGCCTGCAAGCAATTTCTCCATACCGCTCTATCCTGGGCAACTGCTCAATCTCCTGCATGGAACTGAGACCGATATTTCTTGCCTCTCTCTCAGCACAGTTCGTTTCAAAGTCTCATTAGGTCCTCCTCTCTTTCTTGAACACTTTGCATCCAACTTCAATGCCTGCTTTGATATTCTTTGATCATTTCTTCTCAAGGTGTGTCCAACATATCTCTATCTTCTCCATCTTATAACAGTTGTCACTAGTGATTGACCAGACATTTCTCTAATTTCATCACTTCTCCTGAATTCGTCACATTTTAAGTTCATTATTTTTCACAGACATCTATTTCCACGTCTTTCCTATACTTTTAATATCATTCTACGCCCATGTGGTGCCTTTTAATATCATTCTACGCCCATGTGGTGCCTTTTAATATCATTCTACGCCCATGTGGTTTCTTTTAATATCATTCTACGCCCGTCTGGTGCCTTTTAATATCATTCTACGCCCATGTGATGCCTTTTAATATCATTCTACGCCCATGTGGTGCCTTTTAATATCATTCTACGCCCATGTGATGCCTTTTAATATCATTCTACGCCCATGTGATGCCTTTTAATATCATTCTACGCCCATGTGATGCCTTTTAATATCATTCTACGCCCATGTGTGCCTTAATATCATTCTAGCCAATGTGATGCCTTTTAATATCATTCTACGCCATGTATGCCTTTTAATATCATTCTACGCCCATGTGATGCCTTTTAATATCATTCTACGCCCATGTGATGCCTTTTAATATCATTCTACGCCCATGTGATGCCTTTTAATATCATTCTACGCCCATGTGATGCCTTTTAATATCATTCTGCGCCCATGTGATGCCTTTTAATATCATTCTACGCCCATGTGATGCCTTTTAATATCATTCTACGCCCATGTGGTGCCTTTTAATATCATTCTACGCCCATGTGATGCCTTTTAATATCATTCTACGCCCATGTGATGCCTTTTAATATCATTCTACGCCCATGTGATGCCTTTTAATATCATTCTACGCCCATGTGATGCCTTTTAATATCATTCTACGCCCATGTGGTGCCTTTTAATATCATTCTACGCCAATGTGATGCCTTTTAATATCATTCTACGCCCATGTGATGCCTTTTAATATCATTCTACGCCCATGTGATGCCTTTTAATATCATTCTACGCCCATGTGATGCCTTTTAATATCATTCTACG
The DNA here is from genome assembly GCA_020796225.1 of Arion vulgaris. Lineage (NCBI taxonomy): Eukaryota > Metazoa > Mollusca > Gastropoda > Stylommatophora > Arionidae > Arion > Arion vulgaris. Next base: position 20,525,637 of record CM036755.1, read on the forward strand.
CCCATGTGATGCCTTTTAATATCATTCTACGCCCATGTGATGCCTTTTAATATCATTCTGCGCCCATGTGATGCCTTTTAATATCATTCTACGCCCATGTGATGCCTTTTAATATCATTCTACGCCCATGTGGTGTCATTCCCCCAAGGTAATTAAAGAATAGTAACACTGCAACCTACAATGCATGTCGTAAGAGGCGACTGGTGTAGGCCCTAGGAATGCTACCCTAGTAAATAAAAAGCAGCGCAGAAATCGGATATGCTGACCTACTTGTAGGGGCATAACTGGCACAACGTACAATCGCTCTTAGGCTCAGATCACATACAAATCACAAAGTGGTTTAACAAGTGGTTGATACAGAGCGTTCGAAGAAGAAGATTGATGTTTGTATGATGGGCAGGACTGCAGAATGTCTACCGGAGTCTCTGTTTCAGTCTGACATACACACTGTGCAGCCTGAACATGTTTTATTCTGTGCGTGTGATGGTTAAGAGGGCAGTATCTTAGTCTGAGACAGAAGATTGTTGTGTTCTGTTTACTATTTAGCCAGTTTATTTATAAGGTAAAGGATAGACTTCATTGTACCCGGATTTAACCATATGGCTCCGTCCCTCTCTGTAGAAATGTCACGCAAACTGCCGAGAGTGTTGCACAAAGCACGATAGCCGTAGCTACAGTAACAATCCTAATTTGAAGAAAAAATGTAAAGGAACCCTTGTTCATACCTAGGGGAATATTGGTAATAACGGGATTAAGCCCGTATTTTTCAGTGACCGTCGACACATGATGGGTGATGTTGCTAACATCACAACAGTTGCATTTAGTGCGCCTGGTGCTGGGACCCACAAGGGAAGTAAAGAATAGTACCACTGCGACATACAATGCATGTCGTAAGAGGCAACTGATGTAGGCCCTAGGAAGCTACCTAGTAAATAAAAGCATCGCAGAAATCGAATGTACTGGCCTACTTGTAGATGCATAACTGACACAACGAACAATCGCTCTTATGCTCAGATCACATACAATTCACACAGAGTGGTTAACAAGTGGTCGATAGGAGCGTTAAAGAAGAAGACTTCCTGGTGCTGTTTCTGGTACCAGTTGAGGCTGGTGGACCTGAAAGCTGTAACGGTCTGAAAAATATTCCACGTCCACTGTGGAACTGAACTTGGACCACATGCCTAGGAAGTGAGTTCACTAACAAACTAAACTTCTGCAGCTCTCAACAATCCTAGGGATCTTCGGAAATAAATAATTGCCCATGTGACTAGGTCCGGATTCTCTCTCTTTCTCTCGATCACCGGCCAGACCGATGTACCAGATCTTCCCATAAATTATATTCATATAGAAATCTGATTCATGCAGCCTTAGCATTGATGTGTTTTATGTCACATCTTCAGCACCATTTGGAGCTCTGGTGCTTACCCTTCGGCGATGTGTCTGATTTCAGCCAGCGTTTACTTGGTTGTTCTCCGTCCGTAGCCATCTAGTGTTTTTTACGGTGTGGGGTAGCTGGCCCCACGCCCAACCTCCTTAGTCACGCGTGGCAGGTAACAGTGGTTCTATTCTTTACACCCCAATTTGGGCTCTGGTGACCACTCAGGGGAGGTCTAGATTCAAACCTAAAACTTTCTGAACTCAAGGCAATTTTCTTAACCCCTTCGCCACAGAGCTTCTCTCCTCCCTCCCCCACTCTTCGTGATGTGTATGTGATCTATGCCATATCGATCACATGTTAAATCACACTTTGTGATCTGTATGTGATCTATGCCTAAGAGCGAATGTATTTTGTTCCAGTTATGCGTCTACAAATAGGCCAACACATCCATTTCTGCTTTTTATTTACTATGGTAGCTTCCCTAGGCCCCTACCTTAGCGACTCTTACGACATGCCTTGTAGGTGGCAGTGTTACTATTCTTTGCTCCCTTGTGAGCCTCGGCAACACACTCTCGCATTCATGGAATACAGATTTCTCTCTGCTTGTACATAAAAAAAGCTGATCAAGGAAGAAGAAGAAGAAGAGGAGAGAGGAAGTAATTACCTTCACACTGAGGACCAATGTGTCCTGTTACACAACCGTAGCATACACCAGTAATATGATGGCACAGTTCTCCTTTACAATATTTGTTGCACTTTTGCGTACAGTTATTCCCATACGTCTTATTTGGACACACTGTAAGAAAAATATGTGAAGTTACTGTCATTCATCTTAGGTGGACACACTGTAAGAAAAATATGTGAAGTTACTGTCATACATCTTAAGTGGACACACTGTAAGAAAAATATGTGAAGTTACTGTCATACATCTTAAGTGGACACACTGTAAGAAAAATACATGAAGTTACTGTCATACATCTTAGGTGGACACACTATAAGAAAAATATGTGAAGTTACTGTCACACATCTTAGGTGGACACACTGTAAGAAAAATATGTGAAGTTACTGTCATACATCTTAGGTGGACACACTGTAAGAAAAATATGTGAAGTTACTGCAATACATCTTAAGTGGACACACTGTAAGAAAAATATGTGAAGTTACTGTCATACATCTTAAGTGGACACACTGTAAGAAAAATATGTGAAGTTACTGTCATACATCTTAAGTGGACACACTGTAAGAAAAATATGTGAAGTTACTGTCATACATCTTAAGTGGACACACTGTAAGAAAAATATGTGAAGTTACTGTCATACATCTTAGGTGGACACACTGTAAGAAAAATATGTGAAGTTACTGTCATACATCTTAAGTGGACACACTGTAAGAAAAATATGTGAAGTTACTGTCATACATCTTAAGTGGACACACTGTAAGAAAAATATGTGAAGTTACAGTCATACATCTTAAGTGGACACACTGTAAGAAAAATACATGAAGTTACTGTCATACATCTTAAGTGGACACACTGTAAGAAAAATATGTGAAGTTACTGTCATACATCTTAAGTGGACACACTGTAAGAAAAATATGTGAAGTTACTGTCATACATCTTAAGTGGACACACTGTAAGAAAAATACATGAAGTTACTGTCATACATCTTAGGTGGACACACTATAAGAAAAATATGTGAAGTTACTGTCACACATCTTAGGTGGACACACTGTAAGAAAAATATGTGAAGTTACTGTCATACATCTTAGGTGGACACACTGTAAGAAAAATATGTGAAGTTACTGCAATACATCTTAAGTGGACACACTGTAAGAAAAATATGTGAAGTTACTGTCATACATCTTAAGTGGACACACTGTAAGAAAAATATGTGAAGTTACTGTCATACATCTTAAGTGGACACACTGTAAGAAAAATATGTGAAGTTACTGTCATACATCTTAAGTGGACACACTGTAAGAAAAATATGTGAAGTTACTGTCATACATCTTAGGTGGACACACTGTAAGAAAAATATGTGAAGTTACTGTCATACATCTTAAGTGGACACACTGTAAGAAAAATATGTGAAGTTACTGTCATACATCTTAAGTGGACACACTGTAAGAAAAATACATGAAGTTACTGTCATACATCTTAAGTGGACACACTGTAAGAAAAATACATGAAGTTACTGCAATACATCTTATGTGGACACACTGTAAGAAAAAATACATGAAGTTACTGCAATACATCTTAAGTGGACACACTGTAAGAAAAATACCATATGAAGGCGAGTTTGTCCCTGTTGGAATTATGTTCCTGTTGAAACTTATCCCTGTTGAAACTTATCCCTGTTGGAACTTGTTCCTGTTGGAACACGTCCCTGTTGGAACGTGCACCTGTTGGAACGTGCACCTGTTGGAACGTGCACCTGTTGGAACGTGCACCTGTTGGAACGTGCACCTCTTGAAACTTGCCCCTGTTGCGACGTGTCCCTGTTGGAGCTTGTCCCTGTTGAAACTTGTCCCCGATGAAACTTGTCCCTGTTGGAACTTGTCCCTGATGAAACTTGTCCCTGATGGAGCTTGTCCCTGTTGGAACTTGTCCCTGGTGAAACTTGTTCCTGGTGAAACTTGTCCCTGTTGGAACTTGTCCCTGATGAAACTTGTCCCTGATGAAACTTGTTCCTGCTGGAGCTTGTCCCTGTTGGAGCTTGTCCCCGATAAAACGTGTCCACGTTGAAAATTTGTCGTTGTTAGAGCTTGTCTCTGTTGAAACTTGCCCCTGTTGCATCGTGTCCCTGTTGCGACGTGTCCCTGATGAAACTTGTCCCTGTTGGAGCTTGTCCCTGTTGAAACCTGTCCTTGTTGAAACTTGTCCCCGTTGAAACTTTGCTCTTGTTGGAACTTGTCCCTGTTGGAGTTTGTCCCTGTTGGAGCTTGTCCCTGTTGGAGCTTTCCCTGTTGGAGCTTGTCCCCGTTGAAGTTTGCCCCTGTTGAAACTTGTCCTTGTTGAAACTTATCCCTGTTGAAGCTTGTCCCTGTTGAAACTTGTCCCTGTTGGGATCATGTCCCTGTTGGGATCATGTCCCTGTTGGGATCATGTCCCTGTTGGAGCTTGTATCTATTGCAACTTGTCCCTGTTGAAACTTGTCCGCGTTGAAACTGGTGCCTGTCGGTGCTTCTCCCTGTCGTAGCTGGTAGGATAATCTATACGGAACAGAAATGATCTCATCAGGACACACATTTTCTTTTTGGGACAGAAATGATCTTATCATTAAAGCAAATTATGATGACGCGGAGAATCTATATGGGACAGAATTCCAGATAGTGAAATCCTCACAAGAGCAAAGATCCCAAGCATTAACACCTTGTTGGAGAAGGTCCAAGTGAGATTGGTCGGTCACGTTGCTCGGATGCTGGATAAACGTATCCCAAAACAGTTGATGTATGGCGCACTTGAAGGAGACAGACGCTCTGCTGGTGGACAGAAAAAACGCTTTAAAGACACTATTAAAGTGACTCTGAAATGCTTCGATATAGACACCACTTGATGGGAATCCCTTGAGCAGGATCGCCAAATGTGGTGCTGTAACAACACAAAAGGAACTTGCATGGCTGGGAATCATCGTGTCGTTGAGGCACAGAGAAAACGAGCTGCACGAAAAGACAGAACACACAACATGCACATGTCTATCCCTGATCATGTATGCCCAACCTGTAGTAGGGGATTGTGTTCTAGGATTGGACTCTACAGTCACCTTCGCACACACTAGAGAGGTGCAGCAGCACACGTCTGACACTGTTGTCATCATCGCATGCGATAGATGGATATTATACGAGACATTCATCAGATAATATAAGCAAGAAATGAATAATATTACCATTATTACAACCTCCACCAGTGTAGCCAGTAAGACAGGTAGAACAGTTCTTTCCACCAGGTGCACAATTGCTCTTGGAACAGTCCCGGCTGCAAGCATGCACACACTTGAAGTTATGGGAGCCATGACAACCCTCTCCACAAACCCCAGTGATAGAGCTACAAATCTGATCGCTTCTGCAAGCACATTTTTCCGCACAGTTGAGCCCGTACATGTTGCTTAGACAAGATGTTTCTAGAAGGAAAAGGTCAAGTGTCAGGTCATTAGGTCACATATATCATCATCATCATCAAATATCTTGTCCTGAGCAGAACGTTTCCACCCCAACAGTCCTCCGAAATTTCTCTCATAGGCCAAATGTCCCGCCTCTGCAGCTGGCATGTTCGAACCATCAGTTACATTCTGAATCCATCTTCTTCTTGGTCTTCCTCTTCTTCTCTTTGCCGGTATACCTCCTTCCATGATGGTCTTCTCCAGCCCTTCATGTCTTTTTATATGTCCAACATACTTTAGTTTTCTCTTTCTTATTTGTACCATCAGCCAGTTTTCTTTGATTTTGAGTTTTTCTGTATAGATCTATTTGTTCTCTTCTATGTCCAAGATATACGGAGGATGCTTCTGTAACATTTATATTCAAAAGCACTTATATGTTATTCCACTGCCGTATTAAATGTCCATGCTTCACACCCATATGTTGCCACTGGGAACTAGCATGCTTTTAGTATTTTGATCTTTGTTTTTCTATCAGTTCCGTTCCATTCTGTTTTTATTTTCTTAATTTTGTTTGTAAAGCCATGTTTGTTCTTTTTTTAATTTCCTTCATCCCATTTCCATCTTATGTTAGCAGTGAACCAATGTATTCAAAACTGTTCATATTTTCTACTATTTTGAATATCTTGGTTCACTGCTAATAACAGATGGATATCTTCTTCTTCTTCTTTGCGTTCGTTCTTTACGATCAATTTTAATCACTCTTTGTGATATGTTTGATCTTTGCCAAGAACGTGTATACTTTGCACATTGGTTTGACAGATGGATATGACATACATAGACACATACAGTTCAGTTAAAACAATCTATCTATCTATTAATATAATGAAGACACATACAGTTCAGTTAAAACAATCTATCTATCTATTAATATAATGAAGACACCTATGACAAGTAATGCTGATATCACCCTGGAATCTAAAATGATAAAAATAACAGCAGTTTACCTATTTAGGTAGCAATTTTGACTGTACAGGACATGTTAAAAAAAGAAATGATACGAATTGGCAAAGCAACATCAGCTTTTAAAAGTCTAAATAAAATATGGAACTGCAAGTTATATAGTATTAAAACTAAATTACGAATTTTCAATTCAAATGTTCTATCAATCCTAACATGCTAGCGAGAGTTGGAAAATGAGTAAAGATATAAAAACAAGTTTATGAAGAATGCATTTGAAAATAATTGTCTGCGAAAAATAATGAATATAAAATGGAATGAATTCAGGAGAAGTGATGAAATCAGAGATATATCTGGTCAACCACTAGTGACAACTGTTATAAGAAAGGAAGATAGAGATACATTGGACATACCTTGAGAAGAAATGATCAACGAATATCAAAGCTGGCATTGAAGTGGGATGCAAAGAGTTCAAGAAAGAGAGGACGACCTAAGGAGACCCTGAAACAAACTTTTCTGAGAGAGGCAAGAAATATCGATCTCAGTTCCATGGAGGAGATTGAGCGAGTTGCTCAGGATAGAGCAGTATGGAGAAATTACTTGCAGGCCTTATGTAACGTATAACCGAACGAGAGGAATTATTATTGTCTATCTATTATACAGGGTGTTCAACTTAAAAGCAGCCCCAGTGATAAATATAAATTTGCCAGGTACGCATTGCATCTGTCTATTTACTATTTAAACCGGTTCTGACTAGCTTGTCCTACGTCAAATTTGTTCATCGCCCCTTTCTGCACAACAATTACACACCATCACACAACCTTGACCTATACTACGTTATAACTGAAACTTCCATTTCCATACATATATGCCAGATTAGCTCCATTCACAGGCTGCTTTTAAGTTGAACACCCTGTATAATCCTGTAGTGACTTTCAGCATCAGGTCAAATAAGGAGACACATGGTGCCAGCCTCTCTATGCGACTTATCTTTCTTTCTTTTCTCCAGTCATGATTTGCCTCACGGTAACAAGAGATTTCTAGAACGGGCTTTTGTGTGCGCTTTATAAACTTCATAAACAGTGTCTTTCATCGTCTTCTTATCTCTTAGGTGTACCTTTTGCGCGACCAGCCTTTTGATTTGTATCCACTGTATCGGAGTAACATTGCTCTTTGAGGTGTACTGAGAAATATTGAGACCATGTAATTTGTTGTTTCTTGATGAAGTTCAGTACACACTTTTTCTTTGATATCTTCATTTATAAACCGGTCTCTTCTTGATACTCCCAGCATTCTGTGTAGACCTTCATCTCTGTCGAGTAGTTTTCTTGATACCAGCATTCTGAACACTTCACTCTGTCGTGACTAGTTTCTTCTTGATACTCCCAGCATTCTGCGTAAACACTTCATCTCTGCCGTGAGTAGTTTTTCTTGATACTCCCAGCATTCTGCGTAGACACTTCATCTCTGCCGTGAGTGTTTTCTTGATACCCCAGCATTCTGCGTAGACACTTCATCTCTGTCGTGACTAGTTTCTTGATCTCCCAGCATTCTGCGTAGACACTTCATCTTTGCCGTGAGTAGTTTTCTTCTTGATACTCCCAGCATTCTGCGTAGACACTTCATCTCTGCCGTGAGTAGTTTTCTTCTTGATACTCCCAGCATTCTGTGTAGACACTTCATCTCTGCCGTGAGTAGTTTTCTTCTTGATACTCCCAGCATTCTGTGTAGACACTTCATCTCTGCCGTGAGTAGTTTTCTTCTTGATACTCCCAGCATTCTGCGTAGACACTTCATCTCTGCGTGACTAGTTTTCTTCTTGATACTCCCAGCATTCTGCGTAGACACTTCATCTCTGCCGTGAGTAGTTTTCTTCTTGATACTCCCAGCATTCTGCGTAGACACTTCATCTCTGCCGTGAGTAGTTTTCTTCTTGATACTCCCAGCATTCTGCGTAGACACTTCATCTTTGCCGTGAGTAGTTTTCTCCTTGATACTCCCAGCATTCTGCGTAGACACTTCATCTTTGCCGTGAGTAGTTTTCTTCTTGATACTCCCAGCATTCTGCGTAGACACTTCATCTCTGCCGTGAGTAGTTTTCTTCTTGATACTCCCAGCATTCTGCGTAGACACTTCATCTCTGCCGTGAGTAGTTTTCTTCTTGATACTCCCAGCATTCTGCGTAGACACTTCATCTTTGCCGTGACTAGTTTTCTCCTTGATACTCCCAGCATTCTGCTTAGCCCAGTGGTTCTCAATCTTCCTAATGCCACGACCCTTTAATACAGTTCCTCATGTTGTGGTGACGCCACAACCATAAAATTATTTATATCTAATTATGATAAATATGTGTTTTCCAATCGTATTAGGCGACCCATATGAAATGGTCGTTTGACCTCCAAAGGGTTGTAACCACAGTTTGAGAACCACTAGCGTAGACATTTCATCTCTGTCGTGAATAGTTTTCTGCTATCATTAACTTGAAACATTATGTACACGACAAATGAAAATCCAGGCATATACTTTACAGGACATATACTTTACAGTACATATACTTTACAGGACATATACTTTACAGGACATATACTTTACAGGACATATACTTTACAGGACATATACTTTACAGGACATATACTTTACAGGACATATACTTTACAGGACATATACTTTACAGGACATATACTTTACAGGACATATACTTTACAGGACATATACTTTACAGGACATATACTTTACAGGGCATATACTTTACAGGACATATACTTTACAGAGAATATACTTTACAGGGCATATACTTTACAGAGCATATACTTTACAGGGCATATACTTTACAGGACATATACTTTACAGGACATATACTTTACAGGACATATACTCTACAGGACATATACTTTACAGGGCATATACTTTACAGGACATATACTTTACAGAGCATATACTTTACAGGGCATATACTTTACAGAGCATATACTTTACAGGGCATATACTTTACAGGGCATAAACTTTACAGGACATATACTTTACAGGACATATACTTTACAGGGCATACTTTACAGGGCATATACTTTACAGGACATATACTTTACAGGACATATACTTTACAGAGCATATACTTTACAGGCATATACTTTCAGAGATATACTTTACAGGCATATACTTTACAGGACATACTTTACTAGAGCATATACTTTACAGGGCATACTTACAGGGCATATACTTTACAGGACATAACTTTAAGAGCATATACTTTACAGGGACATATACTTTACAGAGCATATACTTTACAGGCATATAGCTTTACAGGACATATACTTTACTAGGACATATACTTTACAGGACATATACTTTACAGGCATATACTTCACAGGCATATACTTTACAGGGACATATACTTTACAGAGCATATACTTGGGCATATACTTTACAGAGCATATACTTTACAGGGCATATACTTTACAGGGCATATACTTTACAGACATATCTTTACAGGACATATACTTTACAGGCATACTTTACAGGCATATACTTTACAGGACATATACTTTACAGGACATATACTTTACAGAGCATATACTTTACAGGGCATATACTTTACAGGACATATACTTTACAGGACATATACTTTACAGGACATATACTTTACAGGCATACTTTACGGAGCATATACACTTTACAGGACATATACTTTACAGGGCATATACTTTACAGAGCATATACTTTACAGGGCATATACTTTACAGGACATATACTTTACAGGGCATATACTTTACAGGACATATACTTTACAGGACATATACTTTACAGGGCATATACTTTACAGGACGTTGCTATTAATTACAGTAAACGAGTTGTTGATTTTCTATACACCACTTATACGTTCAGTAGTTTGCCAGGATTTCAGAAATGATTTATGGAAACTGAGGAATTGACTGATGAATTCGCCTTTGTGTTACTGGGGCCTCAGGGAGCAAAGAATAGTATCACTGCGACCTATAAGGCATGTCGTAACAGGCGACTGATTTAGGACCTAGGTAGCTACCTAGAAGCCGCTGTAGCGTAGTTGTTAGTGAACTCGCTCCTGCAAGCTGTGGTCTGGGTTCAGCTCCGCAATACGCGTGGAATTTTTCCCGACCACGACGGCTCTCAGGTCGACCAGCCTCAACTGGGTACCAGATATGCTCTGGGAAAGTAAGGCGGCCGGCGTGATGCTGACCACATCACCCATCGTGTGCCGACGGTCAATGAAAAATACAGGCCTAACACTGTATTGACCTATATACCACGAGGTATGAAAGGGTTCCTTTACTTTACTGTAGCTACCCTAGTAAATAAAAAGCATCGCAGAAATTGGATGTGCTGGCCTACTTGTAGGCGCATAACTGGCGCAATGTACAATCACTTTTAGGCTCAGATCACATACAAATAACAAAGAGTGGTTAACAAGTGGTAGATATGGAGCGTTCGAAGCAGAAGAAGAAAACCAGTTTCTTCTTCTTCTTTTGTCGTCACCCTATTACAGGGTTGTCGCCCATTGTCATGGTTTTCTCTTTTCGTACCTGCTCTTGCCTGCAAAAAACCAGTTTGATACCTGCAAAAATCTTACCTGCAAAAAACCAGTTTCTTAGATGCAACAATCAGTTTCTTTCCTGGGAAAAACCAATTTCTTACCTGCAAAAAAAAACCCCAGTTTTTACCTGCAAAAACCCCAGTTTTTACCTGCCAAAAAACCAGTTTCTTACCTGCATAAAACCAGTTTCTTACCTGCAAAAAAACAGTTTCTTACCTGCAAAAAACCAGTTTCTTACCTGTAAAAAAAAGAGTTTCTTACCTGCAAAAAACCAGTTTCTTACCTGTTAAAAAAAGAGTTTCTTACCTGCAAAAAACCCAGTTTCTTACCTGCAAAAAAAAGCAGTTTCTTACGTACAAAAAAACCGGTTTCTTACCTGCATAAATCTCAACTTCACACAAAGATAAAGCTTGGTTGGGTGCACCATATATTCGTAGACTAAAAGTTTCTAGCTTAGATACAAAAACATAAACAGGTAATGCTGATGTTTTAACACTGCCAGCTGATGTTTTAACACTGCCAGCTGATGTTGATGCTCTTACAAGGTCATCTGATGTTAGTGATTCAGATTTACTGACGATTTCGTTGACCTTCATATCCTCTGATAATAATGTGATTACAAACACCTGGTTCAACTCTGTGGCATCTGAAACAGAAATAATGTGATTACAAACACATGGTTCAACTCTGCGGCATCTGAAACACAAATAAATAACTACATCATAAAATGAATATTTGTACAAATTTATGTTTAACTTGGGACAGTATATAAATAATCTAGAGCTCTTTTTGCGTAGAGGTTAGTCCACGTCTCTGTGGCGTAGAGATTAGTCCACGCTCATGTTGCGTAGAGTTAGTCCACGCTCTGTTGCGTAGAGGTTAGTCCACGCTCTCTGTTCGTAAGAGGTTAGGTCCACGTTCTCATAGAATGCGTAGAGGTATTTGAGGTACCACGTCTCTCTGTTGCGTTAGAGCGTTGGGAGGTCACGCTCTGTTGCGTAGAGATTAGGTCCACGCTCTCTGTTGCGTAGAGGTTAGGTCCACGTCTCTCTGTTGCGTAGAGATTAGGTCCACGTCTCTCTGTTGCGTAGAGGTTAGGTCCACGTCTCTCTGTTGCGTAGAGATTAGGTCCACGTCTCTCTGTTGCGTAGAGGTTAGGTCCACGTCTCTCTGTTGCGTAGAGATTAGGTCCACGTCTCTCTGTTGCGTAGAGGTTAGGTCCACGTCTCTCTGTTGCGTAGAGGTTAGGTCCACGTCTCTCTGTTGCATAGAGGTTAGGTCCACGTCTCTCTGTTGCGTAGAGATTAGGTCCACGTCTCTCTGTTGCGTAGAGGTTAGGTCCACGTCTCTCTGTTGCGTAGAGGTTAGGTCCACGTCTCTCTGTTGCATAGAGGTTAGGTCCACGTCTCTCTGTTGCATAGAGGTTAGGTCCACGTCTCTCTGTTGCGTAGAGGTTAGGTCCACGTCTCTCTGTTGCGTAGAGGTTAGGTCCACGTCTCTCTGTTGCGTAGAGGTTAGGTCCACGTCTCTCTGTTGCGTAGAGATTAGGTCCACGTCTCTCTGTTGCATAGAGTTAGGTCCACGTCTCTCTGTTGCGTAGAGGTTAGGTCCACGTCTCTCTGTTGAGTAGAGGTTAGGTCCACGTCTCTCTGTTGCGTAGAGGTTAGGTCCACGTCTCTCTGTTGCGTAGAGGTTAGGTCCACGTCTCTCTGTGGCGTAGAGGTTAGGTCCACGTCTCTCTGTTGCGTAGAGGTTAGGTCCACGTCTCTCTGTTGCGTAGAGGTTAGGTCCACGTCTCTCTGTTGAGTAGAGGTTAGGTCCACGTCTCTCTGTTGCGTAGAGGTTAGGTCCACGTCTCTCTGTTGCGTAGAGGTTAGGTCCACGTCTCTGTGGCGTGAGGTTAGGTCCACGTCTCTCTGTTGCGTAGAGGTTAGGTCCACGTCTCTCTGTTGCGTAGAGGTTAGGTCCACGTCTCTCTGTTGCGTAGAGGTTAGGTCCACGTCTCTCGTGTCAAAGGCACCAGGTTCGCTCCCTGATCTCAGTGTAGGTGAAATCGAGTTCCTAGTCCTATCGGAGACGGACGATAAAACGTAGGTCCCGTGTTCAAGTTGAGCACGTAAAAGAACCCTTGGCAGTTTAAAATCGAGAAGAGCAGGCTGGAAAGCCGCTGCCCGGGCACAATTCATTAGAAAAGATTAAAATAAAATTCCTACAAAAATATTTTCACCATCTTCAAAATTGCATCTGGGACCCTCGCCGGTGCTACGGAGTTTATGCACTGCAGCTGAGATTTTCCCATGTAAGAAAGAGATCGGAGCACATATGGTTACTCATCGAAGTGCAATGATGATGGTCATATCAAATCAATCAATCAATATCTATATATATGTATATCTCTCAGGGCTCTCTGTGGCTGAGTGGTTAAGCCCTTTGCCTTGTCAGTCGAAGGTTCGAATCCGGACCGCATCGTACTGTTCACGAGTGCAGTTTTTTCCAGAGACCAATAGGCTTGTTGCTGGAGCTACGGAGCTTGTGCTTTGTGTAATACTCTCGGCAGATGGCGTGCCATTTCTGCGGAGAGGACCGAACTATATGGGGTAAAACCTGGTGCAATGAAGTCAATCCTTCGCTTTAAAACCCTTTTATATCCTTGTATATCTATATCAAGAGCCTGCATATTCCCAGTGGCAACGTATGGGTGTGAAGCATGGACATTTAATAAAACAGTGGAAAAACATATAAGTACTTTTGAATACAAGTGTTACAGAAGAGTACTTCGTATATCTTGAACAGAGAAGATAACAAATAGATATATCCAGAAAGAACTCAAAATCAAAGAAAACTGGCTGATGCTGCAAATAAGAAAGAGAAAATTGAGATATTTTGAGCATATAAAAAGACATAAGGGCTGAAGAAGACCATCATGGAAGGAGACATACCGGCAAAGAGAAGAAGAGGAAGACCACGGAGAAGATGGATTAATTACGTAACTAATGGTTAATGAGATACAACCAACCACCAATAACAGCATACAATAAAAGAGATCAGGTACTAGAGCTAAGGGAAGACCAAGAAAAAAATGGAAAGACAATATCAAGACCATACTACATAAACACGGATATAACACAACAAGGGCGATTCATCTGGCCCTTAACGGCAAGAGTGGACAGCCAACTACATATTCCACCTGGGAATAGACAATAGACTGATGGTTTGAACATGACGGCTGCAGAGGCAGGACATCTGGCATATGAGAGAGCGAGAGAGAAATTCAGGAGGACTGTTGGGGTGGCAACGTTCTGCTCAGGACAAGTTATTTGATGATGATAATATATTTATATATATAATAGGAATGGTGCCTGGAAGAAGAATGAGGAAGACCTAGAAGACGATGGGTGCAAGATGTCATTGATGATCTGAGAATGACTGCTGCTGACGACGGTTAACTTGCACAGAACAGAGAGTTTTTCAGGACTGCTGTCATGGGAGAGCCGGGACGGAAAGGACAAGTTACTTGATGATCATGCTATATAATTCTCTTAAAGGGTTTTTAAGCCGAAGGATTGACTTCATTGAACAGGGTTTTACCCCATATGGCTTGGTCCCTCTTCGTAGAAATGGCACGCTACTTGCCGTATTGCACAAAGCACAAACTCCGTAGCTACAGCAAAAATCCTAGGGATCTCTGGAAAAAACTGCACTCGCAAACAGAACTACGCGGTCCAGATTCGAACCCACGTCCTTTGACTCACAAGGCAAAGGGCTTAACCACTTAGCCACAGAGACTCCTTGTTTTATATATTTCTCTTGCACCGTTATAAGTTACATAGTACCTACAGGTAATTTCTCTATACCGCTCTGTCCTGGACAACTCACTGAATCTCTTCCATGGAATTGAGTCTCTCTCTCGCTCGCGATCACCGCACAGACCGATGTACCAGATCTCCCCATATATTCTATTCATATGGAAATCTGATTCATGCAGCAGTAGCATTGGTGTGTTTTACATCACATCTTCAGCACCATTTGGAGCTCTGGTGCTTATCCTTCGGCGATGTATCCGGTTTCAGCCAGCGTTTACTCGGTTCGCTCTTCGTTCTGTAGCCATCTAGCGTTTTTTACGGTGTGGGGTAGCTAGCCCCACGACCAGCCTCCTAAGCGCCTCTTACAACATGCGTGGCAGGTAACATGGGTTCTATTCTTTACACCCCAAATTTGGGCCCTGGTAACCACTCGGGATGTAATTGAGTCTGATAATTCTTGCCTCTTTCATCAATGTTCATTTCAGGGTTTCCCTAACGTGTTCTCTCTTTCTTGAACCCATAGCCTCCCACTTCAATGGATGTTTTGGTATGTTGTTGATGATATATTGTATTGGAGGCTAAATACTGTATCATCATCAAATAGATTGTCCTGAGCAGAACTTTCCTACCCCAACAGTCCTCTGGAATTTCTCTCTCTCATAGGCTAGATGTCCTGCCTCTGCAGCTGTCATGTTCAAACCATCAGTTACATCCTGAATCCATCTTCTCCGTGGTCTTCCTCTCTTCTCTTTGCCGGTATGCCTCCTTCCATGATGGTCTTCTCAGCCCTTCATGTCTTTTTATATGTCCAAAATATCTCAATTTTCTCTTTCTTATTTGTAGCATCAGCCAGTTTTCTTTGATTTTGAGTTCTTTCTGGATAGATCTATTTGTTCTCTTATCTGTCCATGATATACGAAGGACTCTTCTGTAACACTTATATTCAAAAGCACATATATATTTTTCCACTGCTTTATTAAATGTCCATGCTTCACGCCCATACGTTGTCACTGGGAATATGCATGCTCTTAGTATTCTGATCTTTGTTTTCTTATCAGTTCCGTTCGATACTGTTTTGAGTTGTTTAATTTTTTGTCGAGCCATGTTTGTTCTTCTTTTAATTTCTTTCCTCCTCCTCTTCGATCGTTCTAGATCTGTTTTAATCATTCTCATTGTGATATATAAACAGTCAAACATCAGAACGTGATATACGTGCACCAGCCTTCAGCACCTATTGGAGCTCAGTTGCTTATCCTTCGGTGGGGTGTTCGTTTTCAGCCAGCTTTTGATTTACTAGGTGAGCTTTCCTAGGGTTCGATCAGCTTTGCTGTATTTCTGGGCTTTGTGATCTACGCCGGGACAGTGAGTTACGCTGTTTATGCCCGTTCTGACTGAGAAATATTTCTCGGGGCTTGTAAGCTTATCCTCGGACGGCGTCTTACTCGTATAAAACACCGTGTAAAGTATCGGCCTTCGCCAATGTTTAGACCCGAACTTCCTGTCTGATCCGTACATTGTCGGCCTTGCTTTACCGTACATTTTTGAGTTTGATCCGGAGAAGGAACATTCTCAGCTTTTTCTAGACGCGCATTGGTACGTGGCAATTTGCAATTAACCTCGAAAGCACTGGCATGGGGCCGAGTACAAACAATGTAGAGGGTCGTTTCAGTCGGCACTATCAGCGTAACTGAGGATTTTGCGCTCGCCGCCATTACCCGCCCCAGTTATTCCGGGGATGTTAGTTACGACTGCAATCGAACCTTGCCCGGTTGCCCCAAGGCTGGCAGTTCCGTTAGGCATCACCAACCTCAGTTCTTCCGGGGATGTTAATTTTTAATCGCACAGTACCTTGCACGGTTTTCCCAGGGCGGGTAGTTTCGTTATGCACTAAACGCAACTTGTTCTTTTGCGCTCGGCAAACCTTGTCCAGTACATGTATCTGCACCAGGCTACCGATGCGGGGTCAGCGGATCGTGTCATCCATTGAACCTCGACTGATTTGATGAGCCATTCGCGGTTTCACCGTGAGACAGTGTGAACTTAGACATGCATGGCTTAATCTTTGAGACAAGCATATGACTACTGGCAGGATCAACCAGATAGCTGTCATGGACGAGACTGGACCGACAATGCTCGGGGTAGGAGACAGCGCTCTGTGCAAAGCGGATCCCGACGTCTCCGGCGAAAATGCGAAATTGAAGCGAAACGACCGAGCGCTCGCTTCCCACAGATTTGCCGGCAAGACTTGCGCCTCGCCAAGCAAAGAACGACACCATGTTACTACCTGCGGACCCACAAGCTCGTTGCGAGAGCCGGGCCTTTTAACGAGACCACCGTCGAGCGTTTAAAATTTTAGACTGACTGCATCACATCGCGACCGAGAAACTCCGATATACGGACACACACACCACCAATAAGACCGCGCGCGAGCGAGCGAGTCTTAATAGCAAACGCTACCTTGTCCCTTATTCGCTGGGAGCCTCGTTCGCGTGAAAAAGCGAGGAGGCACGCACAGCCGTTAGAGACTATGCACGCAATTGGTTATCGACACTGGGAACCGCGTTCGCTGACTGGCTCGCCCGTCCGGTTATTTTCAAAACGGGGAAGCACAGTTTGCAGACGCACAACCCAGATCTTTTAATTTCTTTCATTCCATTTCCATCTGTTGTTAGTAGTGAACCAAGATATTCAAAACTGTTCACTTTTTCTATTTTCTCTCCGTTGATAAAAATATAATTTGTCATGTACGTTTTATCTGTTGTCATTATTTTTGTTTCTGCACATTGAGATATAGATTTTGTTTTTTTGGTTTTATCTTTCACTTCTCCTAATAATTTCTCAATCCCTTTTTGTGATGTTGACAATAACACTGTATCGTCAGTTCATGTATTTCTCTTCCTCCGATTATAAAATGATCGTATTGTTCTTTTCCGCTATCTTCTGTAACTAACCTCATGATGTTTTCTGCATATATGTTAAACAGACAAGGCAATAGACAAGGCGACAAAATGCAGCCTTGTCTGACTCCCTGCCCTATGTCAAACCAGTCTGATCTATCATCACATGTTCTTACAGCCGTGATTTAATCACTAGAACGTTCTTTTATGATCTGTATCAAATGTATTGGGAATCCCATTTCTCCCATAATCTTCCACAATTCCTGATGCTCTACACAATCAAATGCCCTCGAGTAGTCAATAAAGCATGAGTATAGATCTATATTATACTCTCTAGATTTTTCTATGATTGTTCTCATGTTAAATATATGGTCACGTGTACCTCTGTTCCATCTAAACCCAGCTTGTGTTATGTTGATATTCTCTTCCATTTTCCTATACTCTTCTCTCTCTCTCTTTAGCCTGTTACGCCCCTGGCGTTTAGGGCAGCAACAAACGTACACCATTCTTCCCTGTTCATGGCCTTCCTCTGTATTGTGTTCCAGCTATGATTCATTTCCTTCAGCTCTTGCTCTATCGTTCTCCTCCAGGTTGTCTTGGGTCTTCCACGCTTTCGCCTACCCTCTGAGTCCATCTCAGGACTTCCGTCCTCATGAAAGTAGCTTCCTTTCGGCTTTCACCACTTCCAGTCATGTGAGTCAATGACTCTGGTAGCCCTTCATGCCCGTAGATAGTTTGTATGTTTGTTGTTGTTTCCGTAACTTTAATTTTTTTAAAGGATAAATAATTTTCCTATACAGTCTTCCCATAATAATTTTTAATAAGATTTTACTTGCGTGGCTTATCAATGCCACTGTTCTATAGTTGGTACATAATTTGGTGTCTCCTTTTTAGGTATTGGGATAAATATTGATCTTTTCCATTTCTTTAACCATATTCCTGTTTCCCATACCTTTTTGCATATTGCATATTATATTTTTATGCTTTGCTCTTTCCTCCTGCTTTGATAAACTCTGCTGAGCTATTATCACATCCTGGTGATTTTCCCCATCTTTAAGCTTTTTATTGCCCATTCAACTTCCTCTAGCGTTGGTTCTGGTTCTTTCTCTGTGATTATTTCAGTGTTCGCTCTATTGTCCTTTTCGCCTCTGTTCATATACATTTCACTGCAATATTCTTTCTATCTGTTGAGAATTTCTGCTTGTTCTGTTAGGGTTGTTCCCATACTATCTTTTATTGCATTTAGTTTTGGTTTAAACATTATGGTCATTGATTTTATTTCTTTGAACATTTCCTGCTTTCTCCCTTTCTTCTGGTGTTCTTCTAACCGTGCACAACAATTTTGTAGGTATTGCTTTTTATCACTTCTTATGTTCTTCCTTATTTCTTTTCTTATATTTTTGTAGGCCAACCTATTTTCTTCCTTCGCTATTCCTGTGCCTTTTCTCTCTTCTCTGTTGTATTAACTCTAGTGTATCATTTGCAATCCACTCATTGTTTCTGTCTTTTCTTTGTGGAACCATATCTTTTGCTGTCGACAATAGGATATCTCTAGCATGTGTGGTCAATTCATCTGGTGTCATCTCTTCTTGGACTGTCATCAGTATTTCAAATCTGTTCTTTACTTCTACTCGATATTCCTCTGGGATTTTATTAGTGTCAAAACGGACTGGTTTTAGTTTCTTCTCTAATTTTCTGAGCTTAAATTTTATCATCGCCATCAACAGCTCATGGTCACTTCCACAGTCTGCACTAGGCAGGGTTTTGGCCGTTGTTATGTTTGATCTCCATCGCTGTTGGATTATTATATAATCGATTTGGTTTTTGGTCTTCCCGTCTGGTGACGTCAGGTATATAACCTTCTGGGATGTTGTTGAAACATTGTGTTTGCTATCACCAGATCATTTTCAGCACAAAAAGTTATCAGTTTTTCCCCTGCCTCATTTCTACTGCCTATGCCGTTTCTTCCTACTATTTGTTTTTCTTCTCTTGTTCTATCTTTTCCAACTTTGGCATTGAAATCTCCCATTATTTATAAGATGTCACTTTTGCTAACTTTATCTACTGTTTCCTGGAGAATGTTGTAAAATTCCTTTATGTCTTCTTCTTCTGCATCTGTAGTTGGTGCATATATTTGTATAAGTGTAATGTTTCTTGATTTTCCCTTAAGTCTTACACTAATGATTCTTTCATTTATGGGATTGTATCCTGGGATTGTATCCTAGGAGTGTATTAGATGTTTGTTTTTGTAGATATATCACCACTCCATTCCTTCCTTTTTTTTAAATTAGGAATTTATTAGGAATTTTCATATTAGGAATTTCTGAGCATAGGTGGAGTGGACAAGGTCACTTTAATACACAAAATGGAATGTTCTGGATACTGTATGAGGTAGTAGATATTCTATCTTATCTTTCTTCACTTCCACCATTTACTTCTTTATAGAAAAGTTGGGCTGGGGGTGAACGTAGTGATCTTGTGTGTGCTTGTTCTAAAGCAGTTATAAGTTTTAATCCATTTTCTTAACGCTGTTCTTGATAACGTCACTCCATCTTTTGCGTGATCTTCCTCTTGTTTTGTACTCGTTATACTTTTTCAGTGTGACTCTATGTGGTAGTTGTTACCAGGGTATTCTTGTTAGGTGTCCAAACCATTTAATCTGTTGTTCTCTTATGAATTGCATGACCGGTTTAACATCCAGTTGTTTCTGATTTTTTCATTTCTAATTTTGTTTCTTATTGTCACACCTGCAGCTCTTTTAATGCACCTTGTCTCCGTCGTTACCAGACAGTATACATTAAACTTCAAAAAGATTCAGACCTTTGACAACAAATGTCAAATATTAGCAAATGTGTTAAAATACGTTATAATAATAGTTGTCATCATCGCTTTAACATGTGGCTGGCTAGTGAAAACATGGATTCCCATTTTCTAAGTTTTCATGACCATTTCATTAAGTTGGAATTTAGATATAGAGACGAACCAATAGTCCGGTATTATAATTTTTACATATTCCCATCTATAAAAGCCACCCTTTTGCCAAATTTCAAGTCCGTAGGATGTCCAGATATCTTTAGTTAATGTCAACAGACATACATACAATTACATTCAACTTATTCTTATATATATCTATATATAGATAACGATGGATAACTCTGGACATACTGTATAATATTGTAACTCTCTTCACAACCTGAGCGTGAACAAAGTGTATAGACCACCACTCTTCACGGTAGTACTGGTGAGTTTTTGAACAGGATGTGGAACCAATGCTGGTGCTGCCATCCACAGCCAGACTAGAAGTCAAGTCACGCAGTGTGCTGGACTGACTGGTGGCTTGTTTAAGGGCAACATTGTGACCTGATAGGGAAAGAGTAATGACGAAACCCGTAATAACAAAGTAAAGTAAGTCAAGGAACCCTTTCATACCTCGTGGTATATAGGGCAATACAGTGTTAGTCCTGTATTTTCATTGACCGTCGGCACACGATGGGTGATGTGGTCAGCATCACGCCGGCCGCCTTTACTTTCCCAGAACATGTCTGGTACCCAGTTGAGGCTGGGTCGACCTGAAGCCGTCGCGGTCGGGAAAAATTCATGACAGATGAATGATGATTGTGTTGGTGATAGTGATGAATGATGATTGTGTTGGTGATAGTGATGAATGATGATTGTGTTGGTGATAGTGATGAGTGCGGTTGGTGATAGTTATGAATGATGAGTGAGTTGGTGATAGTGCAGAATGATGATAGTGTTGGTGATAGTGATGAGTGAGTTGGTGATAGTCATGAATGATGAGTGAGTTGGTGATATTGATGAATGATGATAGTGATGAATGATGATTGTGTTGGTGATAGTGATGAATGATGATTGTGTTGGTGATAGTTATGAATGATGAGTGAGTTGGTGATAGTGCAGAATGATGATAGTGTTGGTGATAGTGATGAGTGAGTTGGTGATAGTCATGAATGATGAGTGAGTTGGTGATATTGTGATGATAGATGATATGTGGTTTGATATGATGAATGATGATTGTGTTGGTGATAGTGATGAATGATGATTGTGTAGTGATAGTGATGAATGATGATTGTGTTGGTATAGTGATGAATGATGATTGTGTTGGTGATAGATGAATGATGATGTGTGATAGTATGAATGATTGGTGTATAGTGAGAATGATGATGTTGGTGATAGTGATGATGATGATTGTTTGGTGATATTGATGAATGATGATTGTGTGATGGATGAATGATGATTGTGTGGATATGATGAATGATGATTGTAGTGATATGATGAATATGTGTGTTGTGATAGTGATGAGTGATTGGTATATGATGATGTGTGTTTGGTGATAGTGATGAATGATGATTGTGTTGGTGAGTGAGAAGATGTGTTATAGAGAATGATATGTGATGTGATGAAGATGATTGTTGGTGATAGTGATGAATGATGATTGTGTTGGTGATAGTGATGAATGATGATTGTGGATAGTGATGAATGATGATTAGTTGGTGATAGTGATAATGATATGTTTGTGATAGGATGAATGAGATTGTGTTGAGTGATATTGATGAATATATGTGTTGGTGATAGTGATGAATGATGATTGTGTTGGTGATATTGATGAATGAGATTTGTTAGTGATACTGATGAATATGATTGTGTGGTGATAGTGATGAATGATGATTGTGTTGGTGATAGTGATGAAGAGATTTGTTGGAAGTGATGAATGATGATTGTGTTGGTGCTAGTGAGAACGATGCTTGTGTTGTGATAGTGATGAACGATTATTATGTTGGTGATATTGATGAACGATGATTGTGTTGGTGATAGGGATGAATGATGATGAATCAAACTATATATGTGTACAGTAATGATATACTAACGATGATGTCACCTCCACTGATGTGAACGAAACATAGAGCTCCAACAATATTGCCCAGCAAAGTCACACTTGTAATTTTAGTACTGACTGAACAGGTCACATCGATAATGGTAGCACTGACTACAAAATACCTCCACTTCATACAAAGGTTTGGGCTCAAATCCAACCAAATGTTGAACTGTGTCATCTTACCTGACATCATCAAAATATAATTGCAATGAAATGAATTAGTCAAAAAGTGATATCAAAACATGGGTACAAATTTATCAGATCAGTTGCCATCTCCATATGTAATGTGAGCTGTGATGTTCCTCAAATATTAGAAATACTAGACTACAATGTTCCTTCTGTCGATGTTCCTTCTGTCAATGTTCCTTCTGTCAATGTTCCTTTTGTTAATGTTTCGTTTGTCAATATTTCTTCTGTCATTGATTATGTCAATGTTCCTTCTGTCAATGTTCCTTCTGTCAATGTTTCTTCTGTCAATGTTCCTTTTGTTAATATTTCATTTGTCAATGTTCTTCTGCAATGTTTCTTCTGTCAATGTTTCTTCTGTCAATGTTCCTTTTGTTAATATTTCATTTGTCAATGTTCCTTCTGTCAATGTTTCCTTTGTCAATGTTTCTTTGTCAATGTTCCTTCTGTCAATGTTCCTTTTGTTAATGTTTCATTTGTCAATGTTCCTTCTGTCAATATTTCTTCTGTCATTGATTATGTCAATGTTCCTTCTGTCAATGTTTCTTCTGTCAATGTTCCTTTTGTTAATATTTCATTAGTCAATGTTCCTTCTGTCAATGTTTCTTTTGTCAATGTTTCTTCTGTCAATGTTCCTTCTGTCAATGTTTCATTTGTCAATGTTCCTTCTGTCAATATTTCTTCTGTCATTGATTATGTCAATGTTCCTTCTGACAATATTTCTTCTGTCATTGATTATGTCAATGTTCCTTCTGTCAATGATTATAATGATTTTCAGGTGGAGTGGGATGAGAACAATGTTCTGCAAAGAACATGCTACGTAGTAATGATGATAATGATGATAGTAATACTGATGATAATGATGATAATAATACTGATGATAATGATGATATAATAATACTGATGATAATTATGATACCGATACTGATGATGAGTTGCAGTAAAAAAAAACGAAGAACTAACTTTTATCATTCGTCTGTATTCTCATCCATGAAAATTGAAAACTTTGAATCAATTTAAACGTAATCAAATTGGCTGATGAATTAGAATTGCAAGATGAGTTAAATGAAGCATGTAGGTATGCGTGTGATGGCTCTGTATCCCATTTGAAAGCTAAGTCCACTGAAAATTGAAATAATATGTTTATTACAACTTACAGTATATGAAGGCAGCAATTGTGGTTTGTTGGTTATAGACTAGAATCTTGTCCCTACTCCAGACAAACCTATAGATGATCAATCTTCCCTCTACTCCAGACAAATCTATAGATGATCAATCTTCCCTCTACTCCAGACAAATCTATAGATGATCAATCGTCCGACTACTCCAGACAAACCTATAGCTGATCAGTCTTCCCTCTACTCCAGACAAATCTATAGATGATCAATCGTCCGACTACTCCAGACAAACCTATAGATGATCAATCTTCCCTCTACTCCAGACAAACCTATAGATGATCAATCTTCCCTCTACTCCAGACAAACCTATAGATGATCAATCTTCCCTCTACTCCAGACAAACCTATAGATGATCAATCTTCCCTCTACTCCAGACAAACCTATAGATGATCAGTCTTCCCTCTACTCCAGACAAACCTATAGATGATCAATCTTCCCTCTACTCCAGACAAACCTATAGATGATCAGTCTTCCCTACTCAGACAAACCATAGATGATCAGTCTTCCCTACTCCAGACAAACCTATAGATGATCAGTCTTCCCTCTACTCCAGACAAACCTTAGATGATCAACTTCTCTACTCCAGACAAACCTTAGATGATCAGTCTTCCCCTACTCCAGACAAACCTATAGATGAGCAGTCTTTCCCCTACTCCAGACAGACCTATAGATGATCAGTCTTCCCTCTACTCCAGACAAACCTATAGATGATCAATCTTCCCTCTACTCCAGACAAACCTATAGATGATCAATCGTCCGACTACTCCATTAAAATCTATAGATGATCAATCTTCCCCCTACTCCAGACAAACCTATAGATGAGCAATCTTCCCCTACTCCAGACAGACCTATAGATGAGCAGTCTTCCCCCTACTCCAGACAAACCTATAGATGATCAATCTTCCCTTTACTCCAGACAGACCTATAGATGATCAGTCTTCCCTCTACTCCAGACAAACCTATAGATGATCAGTCTTCCCTCTACTCCAGACAAACCTATAGATGATCAATCTTCCCTCTACTCCAGACAAACCTATAGATGATCAGTCTTCCCTCTACTCCAGACAGACCTATAGATGAGCAATCTTTCCCCTACTCCAGACAAACCTATAGATGATCAATCTTCCCCCTACTCCAGACAGACCTATAGATGAGCAATCTTTCCCCTACTCCAGACAAACCTATAGATGATCAATCTTTCCCCTACTCCAGACAAACCTATAGATGAGCAGTCTTCCCCCTACTCCAGATAAACCTATAGATGAGCAATCTTTCCCCTACTCCAGACAAACCTATAGATGAGCAATCTTTCCCCTACTCCAGACAGACCTATAGATGATCAGTCTTCCCTACTCCAGACAACCTATAGATGATCAATCTTCCTCTACTCCAGACAAACCTATAGATGATCAGTCTTCCCTCTACTCCAGACAAACCTATAGATGAGCAATCTTCCCTCTACTCCAGACAAACCTATAGATGATCAATCTTCCCTCTACTCCAGACAAACCTATAGATGATCAATCGTTCCTCTACTCCAGATAAACCTATAGATGAGCAATCTTTCCCCTACTCCAGACAAACCTATAGATGATCAATCTTCCGCCTACTCCAGACAAACCTATAGATGAGCAATCTTTCCCCTACTCCAGACAAACCTATAGATGATCAATCTTCCCCCTACTCCAGACAAACCTATAGATGAGCGATCTTTCCCTACTCCGAGAAAGACAGATGATCAGTCTTCCCCTACTCCAGACAGACCTATAGATGATCAGTCTTCCCTCTACTCCAGACAAACCTATAGATGATCAGTCTTCCCTCTACTCCAGACAAACCTATAGATGATCAGTCTTCCCCCTACTCCAGACAGACCTATAGATGATCAATCTTCCCTCTACTCCAGACAAACCTATAGATGAGCAATCTTTCCCCTACTCCAAACCTATAGATGATCAATCTTCCCCCTACTCCAGACAAACCTATAGATGAGCAATCTTTCCCCTACTCCAGATAGACCTATAGATGATCAATCTTCCCCCTACTCCAGACAAACCTATAGATGAGCGATCTTTCCCCTACTCCAGACAGACCGACAGATGATCAGTCTTCCCTCTACTCCAGACAGACCTATAGATGATCAGTCTTCCCTCTACTCCAGACAAACCTATAGATGATCAGTCTTCCCCCTACTCCAGACAAACCTATAGATGATCAATCTTCCCTCTACTCCAGACAAACCTATAGATGATCAATCTTCCCTCTACTCCAGACAAACCTAGATGAATCTCCCTACCAGACAGACCTAAGATGATCAGTCTTCCCCTACTCCAGACAAACCTATAGATGATCGATCTTTCCCTACTCCAGACAGACCTACAGATGATCAGTCTTCCCTCTACTCCAGACAGACCTATAGATGATCAGTCTTCCCTCTACTCCAGACAAACCTATAGATGATCAATCGTTCCTCTACTCCAGACAAACCTATAGATGATCAATCCTCCCTCTACTCCAGACAAACCTATAGATGATCAGTCTTCCCTCTACTCCAGACAAACCTATAGATGAGCAATCTTCCCTCTACTCCAGACAGACCTATAGATGATCAGTCTTCCCTCTACTCCAGACAAACCTATAGATGATCAATCGTTCCTCTACTCCAGACAAACCTATAGATGATCAGTCTTGCACTACTCCATGTAGACCCATGGGACATCAATCTTCATTAGGAGATATTAAAGAGTATGAACTTCATTCCCTCCTTTTGTTCCCAGCGCTTTCTGCTACTCAACTGATGCTGAGTTTACATGAGAGCCGATTTGGTTGGAAATAAAACAACTCTCACTGTGAAATTGAACTGTGGCCACATTTCTAAGAAGTGAGTGCACTAACTACTACACTATAGCAACTCTCAACAATCTTTTCTAGCTTTGATCAAATTATTTTCAAAAAGTGTATAGTTTTCAATTCGGGAAAAGAAATTGGCAGAATGTGAGGCTAAAAATATAAGAAAAACGAAGATTAGAGCATTGGCGTCCATACCTTAAGTCCAGGGTACCCATGCCCTCACCCACCTTGACTTTTTGATAAACATTGCATTGACTTTTCCCTAATACATCATTATTTCCGCTAAGAACTGTTCCTTCGAATTAATGCATCATTTCTTCAATTAATGCTAGCTTGTTCCTTCCGGAACATGGCTACCATGACAGCAGTCCTGAAAAGCTCTTATTCTATAAAGTTGACCGGTGTCAGCAGCGGTCATTCTCAGATTGTCAATGACAACTTGCACCCATCATCTCCTAGGTCTTCCTCTAATTTCTCTTCCAGGCACCATTCTCTCCAGAATTATCTTCTCTAGGAACTCATGTCGTTTGATGTGTCCGAAATATTTAATTTTCTTTGTTTTTATGATCTTTAACTCTTTCCACGCCAATCGTTATTCACTGAGCCATTCACATGGCCAATCACTGAGCTAAGCTTTCCAGAACAATCGCTATTCACTGAGCCATTCACATGGCCAATCACTGAGCCATTCACATGGCCAATCACTGAGCCACAGCTATTCCGTAGAACAATCGCTATTCACTGAGCCATTCACATGGCCAATCACTGAGCCACAGCTATTCCGTAGAACGCCATTTGCAGAACATTGTGCTATTCGAGTTGTTTCGTTTATACAAGTATTTATAGTTTTACTTCTACTATTTTTAATGTCTACTACTTTTTAACCTTGATATTCTAATAGGTTGTCCAGATTTCTTCAAATTAGTATATAATAAGATATATATATGTTTATTTATTGACAAGTAGTTGGATTTAAAAAAATTAATTGCTTTTACCTCCCTTGAATTAACTGTGTAACATAATGAGAAATAACTGCATACGGAGAGATTTAATAGTCAACTCTCTTAAATATCAAGCTGTTGCAGAACAGAAACATTTGTTCTTTTCTCTGTCCATGATATTCTAAGTACTCTTCTGTAGCATTTGCATTGAAAGGAATTAATGATCTTCACTGCCTCTTTGTCAATGGTCCATGTCTCACTACCAAATGTTCATCATCAAGGTACGTATCCTTTATAGGACGTTGTTCTCTTTGCATCGCATCTGAAATTAACTATGTCTCTAGCCAGTTCACCCACTTCGCAGATGGTCATATTCATGGTTTCTTTAATATCTTATAGCCATCTTCTTCTTGGCTGCCTCTGGTCCTGGGACTCTGCCCTCTAATATTGTTCTCTCCAGGCCATCATGACGCTTGACGTGACCAAAGTATGTAATTTTTCTGTATAGTATGTTGTTTATCAGCAAATTGTCATTAACATTCAGTTCTTTCAGTACATCAGTGTTCTTTCTTTTTTGTCCATAGTATTCGTAGGATCTTTCTGTAGCATTTAGTTTCGAAGGACTGGATTTTCCTTCTTGTTTTTGTGTGTAATGGTCCATGATTCACAACCATAAGTAACCACTGGAAAATGCATATTCTCAATATTTTTAATTTTAGTATTTTGTGGTGCTTTGCCACATGTTCTTCATATGTTGCCAAGGTAAAAACGTATGCTTTTAAACACGTGTAGTCGTTGACACATATCAATCATCATATTAGCCATCAATTCTGTTTTATCAGTTGTAAATATCTTCTGTTCCTAACTAGCTAGTGTTTAAATAATTTAAACAAAATAAACATTTCTATTCATGTGGACTGCAATCTAAATCTGATCTGTGCCTGGTCTACTCCACTTCCACAAGCAAACTACCAACTAAAATTTTGTAATTCCTTGTCCACTAAAACTGTATGTGGTAGTCCATGGATAAGAAGGTGGAAGGAAGAAGTCCACTAAAACTGTATGTGGACATCCATGGATAAGAAGGTGGAAGAGAAGAAGTCCACTAAAACTGTATGTGGACATCCATGGATAAGAAGGTGGAAGAGAAGAAGTCCACTAAAACTGTATGTGGAAATCCATGGATAAGAAGGTGGAAGAGAAGAAATCCACTAAAACTGTATGTGGACATCCATGGATAAGAAGGTGGAAGGAAGAATCCACTAAAACTGTATGTGGACATCCATGGATAAGAAGGTGGAAGAGAAGAATTCCACTAAAACTGTATGTGGTAGTCCATGGATAAGAAGGTGGAAGAGAAGAAGTCCACTAAAACTGTATGTGGACATCCATGGATAAGAAGGTGGAAGAGAAGAAGTCCACTAAAACTGTATGTGGACATCCATGGATAAGAAGGTGGAAGAGAAGAAATCCACTAAAACTGTATGTGGACATCCATGGATAAGAAGGTGGAAGAGAAAGTCCACTAAAACTGTATGTGGACATCCATGGATAAGAAGGTGGAAAGAAGAATCCACTAAAACTGTATGTGGACATCCATGGATAAGAAGGTGGAAGAGAAGAAGTCCACTAAAACTGTATGTGGAAATCCATGGATAAGAAGGGGAAGATGAGAAGTCCACTAAAACTGTATGTGGAGTCCATGGATAAGAAGGTGGAAGAGAAGAAATCCACTAAAACTGTATGTGGAAATCCATGGATAAGAAGGTGGAAGAGAAGAAGTCCACTAAAACTGTATGTGGTAGTCCATGGATAAGAAGGTGGAAGAGAAGAAATCCACTAAAACTGTATGTGGTAGTCCATGGATAAGAAGGTGGAAGAGAAGAAATCCACTAAAACTGTATGTGGTAGTCCATGGATAAGAAGGTGGAAGGAAGAAGTCCACTAAAACTGTATGTGGACATCCATGGATAAGAAGGTGGAAGAGAAGAAGTCCACTAAAACTGTATGTGGACATCCATGGATAAGAAGGCTGGAAGAGAGAAGTCCACTAAAACTGTATGTGGTAGTCCATGGATAAGAAGGTGGAAGGAGAAATCCACTAAAACTGTATGTGGTAGTCCATGGATAAGAAGGTGGAAGAGAAGAAATCCACTAAAACTGTATGTGGACATCCATGGATAAGAAGGTGGAAGAGAAGAAGTCCACTAAAACTGTATGTGGAAATCCATGGATAAGAAGGTGGAAGAGAAGAAGTCCACTAAAACTGTATGTGGAAATCCATGGATAAGAAGGTGGAAGGAGAATCCACTAAAACTGTATGTGGATCCATGGATAAGAAGGTGGAAGGAGAAGTCCACTAAAACTGTATGTGGACATCCATGGATAAGAAGGTGGAAGAGAAGAAGTCCACTAAAACTGTATGTGGACATCCATGGATAAGAAGGTGGAAGGAGAATCCACTAAAACTGTATGTGGACATCCATGGATAAGAAGGTGGAAGAGAAGAAGTCCACTAAAACTGTATGTGGAAATCCATGGATAAGAAGGTGGAAGAGAAGAAGTCCACTAAAACTGTATGTGGACATCCATGGATAAGAAGGTGGAAGAGAAGAAATCCACTAAAACTGTATGTGGACATCCATGGATAAGAAGGTGGAAGAGAAGAAGTCCACTAAAACTGTATGTGGAAATCCATGGATAAGAAGGTGGAAGAGAAGAAGTCCACTAAAACTGTATGTGGACATCCATGGATAAGAAGGTGGAAGAGATGAAGTCCACTAAAACTGTATGTGGACATCCATGGATAAGAAGGTGGAAGTGATGAAGTCCACTAAAACTGTATGTGGTAGTCCATGGATAAGAAGGTGGAAGAGAAATCCACTAAAACTGTATGTGGTAGTCCATGGATAAGAAGGTGGAAGAGAAGAAGTCCACTAAAACTGTATGTGGTAGTCCATGGATAAGAAGGTGGAAGGAGAATCCACTAAAACTGTATGTGGTAGTCCATGGATAAGAAGGTGGAAGAGAAGAAATCCACTAAAACTGTATGTGGTAGTCCATGGATAAGAAGGTGGAAGAAGAATCCACTAAAACTGTATGTGGACATCCATGGATAAGAAGGTGGAAGGGGAAGTCCACTAAAACTGTATGTGGAATCCATGGATAAGAAGGCGGAAGATGAAGTCCACTAAAACTGTATGTGGTAGTCCATGGATAAGAAGGTGGAAGTGAAGAAGTCCACTAAAACTGTATGTGGACATCCATGGATAAGAAGGTGGAAGTAAAGTCCACTAAAACTGTATGTGACATCCATGGATAAGAGGAAGTGAATCATTCTAATTATGTCCATGTAAGAAGATCGATGTGCCAGCTACTATGTACATGGATAAGGTGAAAGAAGTAATCACTCTGTAGGCTAGATCCATGAAAACTAAGTGAGTTAACAAAGTCGATTGGAGTCATTGCGAAGTGAAGAAGGTTCTAAGTATGTAGTAATCCTCATGATACAGCAAGCTGGAAAATATCCACAGAAATGAGTTTTCCATTCTCAGTAAACACCACACTTATGTTCTGAGAGCGACAACGAAATTCACATTTTCTAAGCCATTTATCAGAAGCTGGGAAAATCATCTGATGTATATTCCATGGGCAGAGGATGTGATACAGTTAAAACTGATTGAATATTGGATAAAAGGTTGAAGGCAGACCCACTGTAGTGCTCAGTCCTAAAGAATGGAGCATGCATACTGATGTCGTGGTCGCTGATTAAACACACCTCATGGCCCCTCAGAATCCAGTTCTACATGGTACAGAAGGTAACTCCAAACTCCTAAATCGCTATGTCAATTCAACATCTAGTTTAGTGATCCTATCCAACAGACGTCGAGAGACCAGAAGAAAATATATCCATCTTCAACTCTCCGAAATCGATGCGATTGATGCAAGATAGTCCTCTCTCATTACCGGGTAAGACACCGTGAGCCCGGACAGTATAAACATGTAGTCTCTGGAGTTAGAAAATTTAAGACGAATCCACTATACAAACCTGCCTTTTAGATCTTGTGAAGCATCGATGAGAGTCCAGACAAAAGGCTGAGTAAATGAAGTCCCAGAGATCCAATGAAGGGCAGCAGTAAAGGCCTCAGCCTCCATCCTCATACTAGAAGTAGTTGTCCTGTACACTCCACTTCGCTCTGCAACAACCCTACCATGCGCATTAGCAAAGAAACCCCAGCCGAACTTCTCAACACGATGAACTGACCCATCGGTATATACAACAATTTCACCATCCCTTGCATTATCTTCTCTTTGGCTGAAATCGGATGCACATGTCCTAAACGTGTAGAAGTCTATGCGTTTAGGGGCCTACCAACTCAATGTGCAACATATACACATTCTTGGCAAAGATCAAACATATCACAAAAAGTGATTAAAATTGGTCGCAAAGAACGAATGCAAAGAAGAAGAAGATTATCTTCTATCAGCTGCTTAACTGCGAGATCAACCTTCACGTTGCCCCAATCTCTACATTCTCTTCCACGAGTAATGATAACGTTGAGATAGTTGGTCATACTATCATCTGTTGGGATTCATTCTTCCCCCTTTGGTAGGGTCGCAACCGTGGTCACCTGGCCACTTGTTCTCTCAGCCTGGGGCATCTACGACATGCCACGCTTGATTCTCGTGCCCATAACATCATTAGTGTTCTTGTGTAGTGGATGTCTCTTATCCGAAGTAACCCGCATATATGCCTTGGTTTGGGCGATTGCATGACGGGAGCGTAGTGACAGAAGGCCAAGCATATATCTCATCTTCACAATGGGGTATCTCTAGTGCAGTCCAGGACTATACGCATACCTTCATTCGAGTCATTCACATTGTGATCTTGATATCGTAAGAATGCCGAGTCAGTAATCTACCACGGACATATCCAGTCGATCGAAGAGAAGGACAAGTAATCTCTGCTCAAGGTGTGCGGCTACTATAACTTTGAGAACCGCAAGACCACGCTTGCACCGCTGTATCGTCTGTTCAACATGGTGTTTGAAAGATAGACTACGATCAAAGGTTATTCCAAGATAGCGCAGCCTCTCTCTGCGCTCGATGGTATGTTCATCAAAGATTACACGAGATAGATCAGCATTGACTATGTGATTATTCAACGAGCACCACAACATACAGCTTTTCCCAGGATTGACCTGAGAGCGAGACTCTCTACACTAAACCGAGATGGTATGCAATTTTTTCTGAATGTCGTCAACCATTTCTTGTCTATCTGACCCAGTCCTATATATTAAGATATCATCTGCAAATGTCAATGTCCGACCCAATCCGGTTGGCTGAATTTAGCTACATTTGCTGTGTAAATATTAAACAACACGGGTGATGGAGGAGAACCCTGGGGTAAGCCCGGGCATGTATGTGCAGGATTTGAAATCCATGTTACTAAATGTAGTGCAACGGTTCTCTCCATTAAAGAAGCAGCTATCCAGTTCACCAGCCAAGGATTAACTTCACATTTAATCAAAGAGCGCACCATTATTGAAAAATTCACCTTGTTATAAGCATCCTCCAAGTCGATGGCCACAGCAACAGTCTCTTGCTTGGATTGGAAGCTTTCATAAACATCATATGCAAACGTGCCAGCATAGTCCCATGTCCCTTTCATGGGCTGGTAGTTACCCAAAGTGTCAGGGAGGATGTGGTCCTTCTCTAAGTGACACATTACCTTTCTGTCCACTATTTTCTCTAGTAATTTGCATATACATTTCGCAAGGTGAGTATGCGTAGTGCTGAGCAGTTTGAAGATCCTTCCATGTTTATGGAGCAGTCGTAAATAGATATGAAGCCAATCCTCGGGTACCACAACATTCTGTACACTTTTATTAAAATCCATCACATGATACATTACATGTCAGAAGGTGTGATACATTACATGACAGAAGGTGTGATACATTACATGATAGAAGAAGTGATACATTACATGACAGAAGATGTGATACATTACATGACAGAAGATGTGATACATTACATGACAGAAGATGTGATACATTACATGACAGAAGATGTGTACATAGAGTACATTACATGACAGAAGAGTGATACATTACATGACAGAAGAGTGATACATTACATGAAGAAGATGTGATACATTACATGACAGAAGATGTGATACATTACATGACAGAAGATGTGATACATTACATGCCAGAAGATGTGATACATTACATGACAGAAGAGTGTACATTACATGACAGAAGATGTGATACATTACATGATAGAAGATGTGATACATTACATGACAGAAGATGTGATACATTACATGACAGAAGATGTGATACATTACATGAAAGAAGATGTGATACATTACATGACAGAAGAAGTGATACATTACATGAAAGAAGATGTGATACATTACATGACAGAAGAAGTGATACATTACATGACAGAAGATGTGATACATTACATGACAGAAGATGTGATACATTACATGAAGAAGAGTGATACATTACATGACAGAAGAAGTGATACTTTAAACATGACAGAAGATGTGATACATTACATGAAGAAGAAGTGATACATTACATGACAGAAGAGTGATACATTACATGACAGAAGATGTGCTACATTACATGACAGAAGAAGTGATACATTACATGACAGAAGATGTGATACATTACATGACAGAAGAAGTGATACATTACATGACAGAAGAGTGAACATTACATGACAGAAGAGTGATACATTACATGACAGAAGTGTGATACAGTTAACATGTACTGTTTTTAAATGATAGAAGATTTCTTCTTCTTCCCCCTTCGCCCCCAGGGAGACATAGGTCCACAACCAAGGCCTTCCAAGCCCACCTATCCAAGGCAATCTTTTTCAAATCTCTCTAATATCTCCCCATTTTCTTGAATTTCATCAACTCCCGTCTTTGATTTCTGCTATGTCTTTTATTTACTAGGTAGCTTCCTGGGCCCCTAACTCAGTCGCCTCTTACGACATGCTTTGTTGGATGCAGTGTTACTATTCTTTGCTTCCCTTGGCTTGAGGGCCAGTTTGTGGTCCACAGTGAATTAAGAGCATGACCGGAGACCGCAGAAGAAATATGCATGACTTACCTTCAATCTGAACTTGATACATCAAAAACGTTAAAAGCAACGCAGGAACTTGAGTTATAGAAGCTATGAATATGATGTTGCACATTTTTTCCCTTCATTCACTTCGGCTTCAGTAACATGACATTTTGATTGAATTACTTGCAGACGTTGTTGAATATGTGAAGATCTCATTTTAAAAATACACTCGCTGTTTCACTTCAACACTAAGAACAGTTTGTAGAAGAGAAATGACCCGTAACTTACAAGTTTACACATTGTCTTACTGTTCAAGTCAAACATTTTCTTTCATTGCAAACATGAAAACTCAAAATGTATCGTTCTAATGGAAGCGGGTAATGAACTTTTGCAAAAGTAAACTATTTACGTAACGGGTAATAGAAAAATTATTGCCTATGTTTCAAGCATAGACGGAACAAATACAATTTCTTGACGGTAGTTTTTTGCTATCAATGTTAATCTAGAACAAATATTAGGATAGTTAACTCCAATGTTAAAGCAGTTTTGCTGTATGGATCAGTAACATGGAGAACAACTAAAATAATAATGCATAAATTGCAAATATTCATCAACTGGTGTATGCGCAGAGAGACTGTGATGGTATGATAGGGTCACTCTCAGCAAGACGCAAATTCAGTTTCAGTTTCAGTTTGGAATATCTTCATTGCACTCCGGACATGTCCATAGGTGTTCCGATCTCCTTCGCAATATCTCCAACAGCGTCCAGCGACTGACCGTACCAGTTCGATTTTGAATGATGAGCCTACTCACGTACCTGTCATTCTGTTCTTTTCTTGCTACTCCAATCTTCAAACCCAGCTCCTGCAATCTAGTATTTGACGTGGATTGGTTTAAATGAAAATCTTCTTTGCAGCCACACTCTATGAGGGCGTTCAAAATATCAGCTCTATCCATTGGCTGGCCCTCTGATATGGTGGCAGAGCCAACCAGCCTGTCTGCTCTTTCATTGCCAACGACACCCATGTGGCCCGGAACGAAGATAAGTGTGATTCTGCATATTGTTGACGCTTGTAGTGATTCAGTCCATTGCCTGCGCACCGAACCAACCTCCACCTTGCGGATCATACTCAATGAATCACTCAGAATG
This sequence comes from Arion vulgaris, assembly GCA_020796225.1. Lineage (NCBI taxonomy): Eukaryota > Metazoa > Mollusca > Gastropoda > Stylommatophora > Arionidae > Arion > Arion vulgaris. The sequence goes on from CM036755.1 coordinate 20,561,617, forward strand.
CATGCATGAGTATAGTTTTGTAACTCCAGCCAACGTAAAGCATTAGTCACCGCCAGTACCTCCATTGTCATGCTGCTTGTTGTCATACGAAAAGCACCACTGGCCTGATGGACGCAAATTCAAAGGCTATAGAAGATACAGAACGAAGCAATGTGCATCATACTTGGATGCACCAAGGACAGCTTGTAGAGCAATGAGATATCTGCTGGACCTTCCAAGTATAAATAATAAAATTGGTCTGCGTAGAACAGTTGCCTAACTTAAAATCACTCAAGACCTAACGCATCCGTTACACAATGAGCTGGAAAACTGTAAAGGCAATAGACGTAAACGTGGCCAGTCATGGCTGAGCCGAGCAGAGGAGGTCAAACAACACGTATGTGCCATTCAGGACATCGACCATGGAGAAGAGTGGATACCAATACTCATTGAACACAAACAATCCTTTGTAGGGTCAAAAATGGAGAATTTATGGAGAGAACAAGACATATTCTAGTGAACCAAGAGGTTAAAAAAGACGCTGGTGCTGGATAGGACACACTTTGCGAAAACCCAAGGGGAATATAAAAAAAAGGTCCTTCTTGGAAACCGCAGGGACAGCAAAAGAAGGAGGCGAGAAATACAAAAACCAGTGATTTGTAGGTGGAGATCAGCAATATAAAGAATAGCTAGAGGGAGCTGCAGGAGATAGGAAGACTTGGCATGAGTTGGTTGAGGGCCTATACCCAAATCCGGGTTAAAAAGGCAGAAAGAGAGAGAGATTATGCATACTCTTCCTTATCTGTTGGGGAATACTGAGCACCTATAGATCTGCATGGAGTGCAATGACATCAGTTTAGTAACCAATAACCAATACGTCATAAGAGAGGCAGGTCATATAGATGACTTTGAAAATATTAGCAAATCTTATTTAGAATTACGAAGGAAAGAATTCAAATACTTAGGAAGCATATTCACAGAAGATGGAAGATTAGATGGAGAGATAGAGGCTAGAGTGCTAAAAGCAAATGCTGTAACCTAATTTGAGTCGAAACGTTGCTGTATATTGTTATTGTTTTTGTATTTTGTCAAACTACATTACTTTGTTATTACGTGTTTCGCTAAGAGCGATCACACGTTGTCAGTTATGCGCCTACAAGTAGGCCAGCACACACTATTTCTGCGACACTTTTTATTTACTAGGGTAGCTCTCCAAGACCCCTACATCAGTCGCCTCTTACGACATGCCTTGCATGTCGCAGTGTTACCATTCTTTGCTCCCCTTGTGAGCCCCAGCAACACACAGGGGGGCCCTGGAGCAATGAAATCAACCCTTCACCGTTATATCATATTTTGTGTTCTTCTATCATTACATTATCTACTGGATCGTATATCTTCTATCATTACATTATCTACTGGATCGTATATCTTCTATCAATACATTATCTACTGGATCGTATATCTTCTATCATTACATTATCTACTGGATCGTATATCTTCTCTTCTATCATTACATTATCTACTGGATCGTATATCTTCTCTTCTATCAATACATTATCTACTGGGTCGTATATCTTCTCTTCTATCAATGCATTATCTACTGGGTCGTATATCTTCTATCAATACATTATCTACTGGGTCGTATATCTTCTATTAATACATTATCTACTGGATCGTATATCTTCTTTCTATCAATACATTATCTACTGGATCGTATATCTTCTATCAATACATTATCTACTGGGTCGTATATCTTCTATCAATACATTATCTACTGGGTGGTATATCTTCTTTCAATACATTATCTACTGGGTCGTATATCTTCTCTTCTATCAATACATTATCTACTGGATCGTATATCTTCTCTTCTATCAATACATTATCTACTGGGTCGTATATCTTCTCTTCTATCAATACATTATCTACTGGATCGTATATCTTCTATTAATACATTATCTACTGGATCGTATATCTTCTATCAATACATTATCTACTGGATCGTATATCTTCTATCAATACATTATCTACTGGGTCGTATATCTTCTCTTCTATCAATACATTATCTACTGATCATCATATCTTATATCAATACATTATCTACTGGATCGTAAATCTTCTATCATTACATTATCTACTGGGTCGTATATCTTCTATCATTACATTATCTACTGGATCGCATATCTTCTCTTCTATTAATACATTATCTACTGGATTGCATATCTTCTTTCTTGACATGTCACTTAGCAGGTAGTGGTGTGTTGCAGGTAATATTGTAATTCTTGTGTGTTAATCTAGTTCTTTCAGAAAACCACTTCAAAGGCAATATTATAAGTAAGATTCGTCGTCTTCTTATTACACAATCAAATGTAATATATTACTTTTTTCCTAGCTTAATAAATGTTATCAAATAGCGTACTCGAGTCGCCCACGTTTGGAACAATCACAATGGGTTGGTTTTTTTAATTTTAATTTTATTTTAAATGTTTATTTTGTTTGAATATCAATCAAGTTCCATACCTGCCGGCGTAGGCGATTATGTATCTTCGCAATTTACTTTCTACTTGGTGCGGTTAACTCTTTGTCTACTTTTACTTGATCCCTAGGAGCATAGGTTCTGCAACCATGGCATCCCAAGCCCACCTATCTAATGCCATCTTTTCCAGATCTCTCCATCTCTCCCATTTTTTGGCATTCCGTCTCCAACTCCGTCTCCAGGTGTTCCTGTGTCTTCCTTACCTATATTGCTCTCGGGTTCCATCGAAGAGCCTGTCTCGTGATGCTGTCAGGCAGTTTCCTCAGTGTGTGTACTATTCATTGCCACCTTCTGCTCTTTATCTCTTGTTCCACCTGTCGTTGTCCTGCTCTATCCCACAGTTCCCTGTTTGTGGTCCTGACATACCATATAAATACAAATAAATTGTCCCGTAGTATTTTCAGACTTTGTGGTATGAACTCACTTCACTGCTTATTTCAAGGTCATAATGTACAGGAGATAGGTGGGCCAATTCCTTTCCTCGTGTGTGGAACATAGTATGTGGGATTGAACCAACAACCCTCTTGTGATAGTTGATAGGCAAACGCTTATGCATTACGCTAATCCGTCCTTCTCTTTGTACCTTCTTCTACTTCTTCTTCTTGTTCTTCTTCTCTTAACTCGCCTTGAAGCATACAACATCAACAAATTTCCTCCAACCAGATCTGCCTCCAGCCAGTCAGCATAGTCGACTCCAGGCTAGCTAGCCTCTCTATGCGCATTGTCTTTCTTTCTTTTCTCAACTCTAGGCTAGTTAGCTTCTCTATGCGCATTGTCTTTCTTTCTTTTCTCAACTCTAGGCTAGTTAGCTTCTTTATGCGCATTGTCTTTCTTTCTTTTCTCCTGATTTGCTTCACAGCTTCAGAGTAGGGAGATATTTATAAAACGGACTTTTGTGTGCACTTCATAAGCATTGTCTTTCGTTGCCTCTGTTATCTGTGAGATCCACCTTTTGCGTGGCTGACCGTTTGCTTTGTATGGACTGTATCGGAGTAACATTGCTCTTTGTGGCGCACTGTCTGCTGGTAATCTGCTTATGTGACCGAACGAATTTAATAATTCCCCAGCTATATTCTACAAGATAAGTATACAAACAAAAAATGACGTGAAATGGGTCCTGTTAATCTTATTAAGAGAACAAATAGATCTATCCAGAAAGAACTCAAAATCAAAGAAAACTAGCTGATGCTACAAATAAGAATGAGAAAATTGAGATATTTTGAACATATAAAAGAAATGAAGGGCTGAGAAGACCATCATGGAAGGAGGCATCCCGGCAAAGAGAAGAAGAGGAAGGCCACGGAGAAGATGGATTCAGGATGTAACTGATGGTTTGAACATGACGGTTGCAGAGGCGGGTTATCTGGCGTATGAGAGAGAGAAATTCCGGAGAACTGTTGGGATGGCAAAGTTCTGCCCAGGACAAACTATTTGATGATGATGATGATAATAGTATTGCTTTGGTTCGTGAGATATCTATTATGATAATTGATACTACTGAGTTTAAGATAAACAAATGATTAATCTGTTATGTCTTTGCTTAGTGAAAGAGCTGCCTCCTTGTGGCCTTCAGGCAATTTTGTCTGGCTGGTTTACAATTACTGGTTGAGATAGGATAAAACATGGACAAGTTCTCAATGGCCTGTGATAGGTTTGGCCTCACCATTAACAACAAAAACAGAGGTCATGTTCCAGCCCGTCCCTAGAGAACAGTATTACGATCCAGTCATCAACATTAAACACCATCGTCTCCAGTCAACCGACAACTTTGCTTATCTTAGCAGCCTCCTATCCAGATCGGCAAACATAGATTCTGAGGTCAACAATAGGATATCCAAAGCCAGTGCTGCGTTCGGAAGGTTACGTTTCACTGTGTTGGAACGGAAGGGGATAAGCATAGTCACAAAGCTGAAAGTTTACCAGGCCATAGTGCTAACAACGCTGCTGTACGCAAGCGAGACATGGACAGTGTATAGCAGACACGCAAGAAAATTAAACCATTTCCACACAAGCTGTCTACGCAGAATACTAAAAATAAACTGGCAGGACAAAATTCCAGACAGCGAAGTCCTCCCAAGAGCAAAGATCCCAAGCGTCAACACCCTGTTGCAGAAGGCCCAATTGAGATAGGTCGGTCACGTTGCTCGAATGCCTGATAAATGCATCCCAAAACAGTTGATGTATGGCGAGCTTGAAGGGGGCAGACATTTAGCTGGTGGACAGAAAAACGCTTTAAAGACACTCTTAAAGTGTCTCTGAAATGCTTCGATATAGACAATACGTGCTGGGAATCCCTTGCGCAAGATCGCCAAATGTGGTGCTGTAACAACAAAGAGGAACCCGAATAGCTGAGAATCATCGTATTGTTGAGTCACAGAGAAAACGAGCAGCGCGAAAAGACAGAGCACACAACACGCACATGTCTAACCTTGATCATGTATGCCCCACCTGTGGTCGGGGATTCTGTTCTAGGATTGGACTCCTCCGCCACAGTCACAGTCTCCGTACTCCGTACAGTCACCTCCGCCCACACCAGAGAGGTGCAACAGCACACGTCTGAGATTGTTGTCATCATCGCTTGCGATGGACGGCTATTACTGGTTGAGAACATGCACATTTCCTGGGGCAATAATCGTGGACAATAACACAAACATTAAAATTGAAAATTAAAGCTTTTGAAACAAAGTGTTACAGAAAAGTTCTTAGAATATCCTGGACAGAGAAGAAACAAAGTGTTACAGAAAAGTTCTTAGAATATCCTGGACAGAGAAGAAACAAAGTGTTACAGAAAAGTTCTTAGAATATCCTGGACAGAGAAGAAACAAAGTGTTACAGAAAAGTTCTTAGAATATCCTGGACAGAGAAGAAACAAAGTGTTACAGAAAAGTTCTTAGAATATCCTGGACAGAGAAGAAACAAAGTGTTACAGAAAAGTTCTTAGAATATCCTGGACAGAGAAGAAACAAAGTGTTACAGAAAAGTTCTTAGAATATCCTGGACAGAGAAGAACAAGTGTTACAGAAAAGTTCTTAGAATATCCTGGACAGAGAAGAAACAAAGTGTTACAGAAAAGTTCTTAGAATATCCTGGACAGAGAAGAAACAAAGTGTTACAGAAAGTTCTGAATATCCTGGACAGAGAAGAAACAAAGTGTTACAGAAAAGTTCTTAGAATATCCTGACGAGAAGAAACAAAGTGTTACAGAAAGTTCTTAGAATATCCTGACAGAGAAGAAACAAAGTGTTACAGAAGTTCTTAGAATATCCTGAAAGAGAAGAAACAAAGTGTTACAGAAAGTTCTTAGAATATCCTGACAGAGAAGAAACAAAGTGTTACAGAAAAGTTCTTAGAATATCCTGGACAGAGAAGAAACAAAGTGTTACAGAAAAGTTCTTAGAATATCCTGGACAGAGAAGAAACAAAGTGTTACAGAAAAGTTCTTAGAATATCCTGGACAGAGAAGAAACAAAGTGTACAGAAAGTTCTTAGAATATCCTGACAGAGAAGAAACAAAGTGTTACAGAAAGTTCTTAGAATATCCTGGACAGAGAAGAAACAAAGTGTTACAGAAAAGTTCTTAGAATATCCTGGAAGAGAAGAAACAAAGTGTTACAGAAAGTTCTTAGAATATCCTGGACAGAGAAGAAACAAAGTGTTACAGAAAAGTTCTTAGAATATCCTGGACAGAGAAGAAACAAAGTGTTACAGAAAAGTTCTTAGAATATCCTGGACAGAGAAGAAACAAAGACATCCTACAAGACCTGCATATGAAGGAGCATTGGTTCATAAATAACATTATGTCCAGGAAGATGAAATATTATGGCCACATTAAACGCCACAGTTGTTTGGAGAGAAAGGTAATGGAAGGCATGGTTTATGGACTACGTGGCAGAGAACGACCAAGACGAAGGTGGCATCAGAAGACCAAAGAAATTTTGAACATGTCGCTAGAAGAGGCTGGAGAACTTGCAAGCGACAGAGAGCTTTTCAGGCAGGATGTGAGAAATACGACGTTCCACAAGAGACATACTACTACTTGGTTTCTCTCTCTCGCGATCCCCGCCTAGACTGATGAACTAAACTTTATCATGAATTTTGCTGTTGCTTCTTGAGACTCCTTCCCTCCGTACAGTTTCTCGTGAAGCTCTGTGTTATCGGGCCCTACTTGGTTTAATATTTGATCCTCTACTTCCTCGTGAAGCACTCAGGTCTGGTAAAAACCCTCCTCCATTTGAAGCCGGACTTGGGACAGGTCTCACAGAATATTAAAAACAAAATTATCGTTACTGCTACGCCCTGACACAAGATGATGATGAATGTGATATCGAAGAATGTAGGTTACGACAAGCAAGCAGTAAGTTTGTTGCTGTCTTATTGATTGCAGTATCATTAATAAACACGAAGCTCATATTGTTACCACCGTCATAAAGACTGACTGGTTAGTAACACTACATTGCACACATATAAAAGCAATCTTTCAAGTAATACACAGGTGCATACTTCATCTTTACCACAGTGATCCACACAGAAAAAGTATAACGAGTACAAAGCAGAGCTACACAGAAAAAGTATAACGAGTACAAAGCAAAGCTACACAGAAAAAGTATAACGAGTACAAAGCAGAGCTACACAGAAAAAGTATAACGAGTGCAAAGCAGAGCTACACAGAAAAAGTATAACGAGTACAAAGCAGAGCTACACAGAAAAAGTATAACGAGTACAAAGCAGAGAGCTACACAGAAAAAGTATAACGAGTACAAAGCAGAGAGCTACACAGAAAAAGTATAACGAGTGCAAAGCAAGAGGAAGACCTTTCAAAAGATGTAGCGATGGCATCAAGAACAGTCTTACGAAAATGAATATCAACTTACAAAGTGCCTCAAAACAAGCACAAACAAAATCACTACGACCCACCCCTCCTCCCGGCCCAAACTTCTATAAAGAAGTAAATGGTGGAAGAGAAGAAGGAGAATATACTTAATGTAGTAAATGCTGGAAGATGACCCAAAACATCATACACGAGCTGGAGACATTTCAAAATAAATGTTTAAGAAAACTGCGAATATTATGGCCAGAAACTGAAAAAGATATTAGTGTCTGGCATTTCTACGGTGTCAGGGACAGCTGCAATGGACAGAAATGACATTCTTAACGCATAGAGAGAGTTTTTCCGAACAGAGGAGTTTTAGGTTGTAATTCCCCTCGCTGATCAGATTGAGAGAGATGGGTGTTGATATTGGTGCAGCCGAGGGAACGACATGCAGGAATGCAAGTTAAAGTTAATTGCATATCTTTTACAGGACTTTGCGAATCAATCCCAGCTTTCTAACGCTGTTTGTGATTTTCTAGGCATTATTACGTTCAGTAGTTTGCCATTGCTTTCTGAACGGGTGGTACCATCGTCCTTTGTAAAAACCCACGCGAAACAATTTGCAACCAAATTGTTCGCATCGTGATTCGAGCTCAGAACATCGGGATTAATAGACCGAGTCATTATCCCCTAAGCCACAGACACCACCTCAGGTATGCAAAGAGATTGATTAATCAACATCGAACTGGCGTGTTGGGTCACTGGGCGCTGCTGGATTTGTTGAGTCGAAGATTGGAGCACCTATGGACGTGTTCCGAGTGCTATGATGATAGTCCTCATTTAATCTATAACTGATGCTGGACAAATACAATAGGAAATGAAGAGATTTTTAAAACGAACCAACATTGGAGACTATTATTAAAATATGAAAATGTAATGGATTGATGATTGATTGAGTGGTGATTGATTGATTGATTGAGTGATTGATTGATTGATTGAGTGATTGATTGAACCATCACCATTGCACTTCGATGAGTAACCATGTGTGCCCTGATCTCTTTCTTACACAGGAAGATCTCAGCTGCAGTGACGAACTGCTTAGCACCGGCGAGGGACCCGATATAGCTTAACAAGTTGTCAATCTGGAGCGCTCGAAGACGAAGAAGAAGAATCAACCACTCCACTACGCCAGCGCTCTAACCAACTGATCCCACCAGAACCCTATCAACGTATCTACTCTAGAGCCCTTCACAACTTAACTCAAATTTCTTCGTGAAGATGGCCATTAATTGAACATTTGTGTCCCGCTCGCATTAAAAATCATAACCGTTAGATATTACAAAAGTAAACACGGATATGTAGTACACACAGGTGGCATGTGTGTAGCATAAATACTACATCAATTTAGTAGGATACACTCACATTGTATATTACCTTCATTTAAAAAAAATATTACTTCAATAATCGAGTTAGTGAAGATCGAAAGACGACATGTAGTGTTGCACATAATAAAATGATAACATTGGAAAATATCGATACTCATCTGTACAGAAGTGTATTAATAAATAACATTATGAGTAGGAAAGCACTCCAACAAGAAAGACTACAACAAAATGGCTGATACATGAGTGTGGTTTTTTTAATGGACTGCTGATGCCCATGATGATGATGATGCATATTCCAGGCTCGGTCTAACTGCGCAAATGTATACTTGACTCATGGTTCGACTATCAGATTCCCAGGTGGTGCCAGTCAGCTTCTGCATCACGCTTTGTTCCCTTATAATCTTTCTGTTTGTTTCCATTATGTGGTGTTTCCACGTCAGATGACTGGCAATGCCTACCTATGCATGTAAAGACTGAATTCGGCTGACTTCGCGAATGAGGTCACTAGCTGGCTCAGCGGTTAGAAAGGCGGACCACAGCGAAGCGGTGTGGACCGCATAGAGCACGGCAAGGCACGTAGGAAGCCCTGGTCATCCACTGCATCTGGTACTATCTCCAGTCGTCTCGACTTGTCTTGCTCCTGGATACAGATAGTCCTATCAGAGGGCCAGCCAATGGATAGAGCTGATATTTTGAACGCCCTCATAGAGTGTGGCCGCAAAGAAGATTTTCATTTAAACCAATCCACGTCAACTGCTAGATTGCAGGAGCTGGGTTTGAAGATTGGAGTAGCAAGAAAAGAACATCATAACAGGTACGTGAGTAGGCGCATCAATCAAAATCGAACTGGTACTGTCAGTCGCTGGACGCTGTTGGAGATATTGCGAAGGAGATCGGAGCACCTATGGACATGTCCGGAGTGCAATGAAGATATTCCAAACTGAAACTGAAACTGAAACAGATAGTCCTAGACGAGAGAGTGAGGTTGACGAATAGTACAATTTTTCCTCACATTAATCCAAATACAGCACAAGCTACAGTTTCAGACAACTACACGTCTGAGGATATTGCCATCATCTCTTGCGATGGACGACTTAGTTAGTTAGTCTTTCCTCTTGGGCCTGTAGGCGGCGCATAGGGCAGAGGTCATAGCTCTCCATGTCTCGCGGTTCGTTGCTATCTGTTTTAGGTCTTTAATGTTTGCTAGGCCCATCGTTGAGCCTTCTCTGATGATGGTTCTACGCAGAGTCTCTCTTGGTCTTCCTCGTTTTCTTTTTCCTCTGGTGTCCATATGAGGGATTGGTAAGGAGTCTTCTCTCATCCATTCTAAGTGTGTGGCCGATGTAGTTCCAGCGGCGCTTTCTTATAAAATTTGATACATTTTCTTGCTTGGTCTCTTGTCTTATTTGTGTATTAGGCCTGAAATCTGACCATTTGAGGTTCAGTATTCTTCTAAGACATTTATTCTCAAAGTTATCTAATTTTCTTTCTAGAGCTTTTGTTGCTTTCCAACTCTCGCATCCATAAGTTAATACTGGAATCACACAAGAGTTAAAGATCTTTAATTTTAAGTGCTTGCTGAGTGAATCGGACTTCCATATATTTGACAATGGACGACTATTAACCCCTAAAAAGGTTGGAGTATGGGAACGGTGAAAGGAGGGCAGTGCCAAAGAGCAAACTTACCAACTCGTCTTCTCAGGAGGCTAAGACCTTCATACAGAGATAATCTGCAGTAGACTGGAAGACAAACTGTAGACACAGAGATGAGGCTAGAATACGTGGAAATGCTGAATTGTTCCAGACAGGTCTTGTTGGAGAAAATGTGTTGATGCCTTATGCTTCAATGGAAGTTAAGAGAAGAGGTAGAATACATATAAACATCAAGCTCTATGGTCATACTATCTAATCACATCTTTATAACATACCAACGATCTAAATGAATATTAAAGAACGGGAAACGAAACATGGTCACATGAACGAAACTTACAGAGCTTGATAAGGAAATCAAGTCTTAACGCAAAAAAATCAGTCAACTGCGACATGATTACGCATGAATTGATAGTGGAAGAATGGAAAAATAGATGAGGATGGGTGATCCTACGGTTACTTAAGACCAACGATTGGATGAGGAAATTGAAGTTGAATCTTTCTAACGATTTATGAAGTTTGAAAAGATACGTTGCAAAAGTAGAAATTGTTGTCTTGAGTAGCAGAATGTGTTCATGTGTTATAGGTTATGTTATATGAGGACAGCGAGTAGAAATTGTTGTCTTGAGTAGCAGAATGTGTTCATGTGTTATAGGTTATGTTATATGAGGACAGCGAGTAGAAATTGTTGTCTTGAGTAGCAGAATGTGTTCATGTGTTATAGGTTATGTTATATGAGGACAGCGAGTAGAAATTGTTGTCTTGAGTAGCAGAATGTGTTCATGTGTTATAGGTTATGTTATATGAGGACAGCGTCGGTGTATTGCCGGGGTTCGCAAGGGGAGGAAATAATACAAGACATATCGTAAGAGGCGACTGAGGTAGGGTCTAGGGGAAAATAGCCTAGTAAATAAAAAGTGTCACCGAGATAGGATGTGCTGGCCTACTTGTAGGCGCATAACTAGCCCAATGTGCTTTCGTTCTTAGGCTTAGATCACATAAAAATGAAAACGAGTAGTTTAACATGATATGGAGCGTTCGAAGAAGAAGATATAAGGTCTATCATTGAAACACTCCAGACATGTCCCTAAGTGTTCCGATCCCCGCCTCAATATCATTGAAACACTCCAGATATGTCCCTAAGTGTTCCGATCCCCGCCTCAATATCATTGAAACACTCCAGACATGTCCCTAAGTGTTCCGATCCCCGCCTCAATATCATTGAAACACTTCAGACATGTCCCTAAGTGTTCCGATCCCCGCCTCAATATCATTGAAACACTCCGGACATGTCCCTAAGTGTTCCGATCCCCGCCTCAATATCATTGAAACACTCCCGACATGTCCTAGTGTTCGATCCGCCTCAATATCGTTGAAACACCCAGACAGTCCTAAGGGTCGATCCGCTCAATATCATTGAAACACTCCGGACATGTCCCTAAGTGTTCCGATCCCCGCCTCAATATCATTGAAACACTCCGGACATGTCCCTAAGTGTTCCGATCCCCGCCTCAATATCATTGAAACACTCCAGACATGTCCCTAAGTGTTCCGATCCCCGCCTCAATATCATTGAAACACTCCGGACATGTCCCTAAGTGTTCCGATCCCCGCCTCAATATCATTGAAACACTCCAGACATGTCCTTAAGTGTTCCGATCCCCGCCTCAATATCATTGAAACACTCCAGACATGTCCTTAAGTGTTCCGATCCCCGCCTCAATATCATTGAAACACTTCAGACATGTCCCTAAGTGTTCCGATCCCCGCCTCAACAAATCCAGCTGCGCCCAGCAACGCACATCATCTTCTTCTCCTTCTTTGCGTTCGTTCTTTACGACCAATTTTAATCACTCTTTGTGATATATTTGATTTTTGCCAACAACGTGTATACTTGACATTGTTTTGGTCTCTATAGCATAGACTTGTACATGTTTAGACATGACATCCTACATTAGGACATGTCATCCTCATGTTTAGACATGACATCCCATGTTTAGGACATGTACATCCTACATGTTTAGGACATGTGCATCCAATTTCAGCCAATACGCACATCATGTAAGTAAGATGTTAATTAATCAATCTGTTCGCATATTTGATATTTCCTTCTTTTCGGGAAATACTATTCACAACCTTGAAATTACTCTGCTCGGAAAGACTCTCAATGTATTCAGAATGCCATTTAGTTTCATTGCAATGTTTTCTGATATAGTAGCGGTATCAGACAATCTATCGGCGTGTTCATTCCCCATGACTCTGGCGTGCCGGGGAAGAAAATGAACATAATCTCTCTGATTCCAGTCTGTGTCAGATCCTCCCTCCAGCGTCGTCTCACCATTCCTGGTTCGACTTTACAAACAAGATTGTAAAAGCCACTGACACCATCACTAGGCCGGCGCTTCGACATTTGCAGGAGGAGACTGAACACTTATGGGTCTATCCGGAGTGCTCATATAACGTCGTTTAAGTAACTGATAGGGTCCGAAGTTGCAGAGATCTATGATCGCCGACGTCAGCAGACGGGAAGTATTAGCTAGTGATCTTCCTTATGTATTGACTTAACGGAAAACTACCACCTTACCCACAAACCATTGGCCAAATGCAAAATAATAACTTATAATAATAAAGTGTAGCGAAACAAATACTTGCACGTCTCAACAAACCGATCGTCTAAGATAAAATACACTTTGTTAGTGTTGAAAATATGGCGTCTACTGGTAACACTGCTGATGTCGATATAACAGAAGACAATGGGAACAAACGAGGCGCTACAACGGGTAAGATTGTGTTTTTGTTTTGTTTTTGTTAACATTTTTGTTGAATTATTCTATTAGTTCTATAGATCTTTTTTTATACGAGAATAGATGGTCTTCTTCTTTGCGTTGGGTTTCGTATGATCGTCTCAGCCATGAGACGGGTTGCCTCTATGAAGCCGCATGTTAGCTGCAGTTCTTCGAGAGTTCCATATAGCTTGCTCTGTATGCTTTGTGAATAGATGGTCAATTCTCACAATTTTGATATATCCTTACTTATGATGTGTGCTTGTTTCTTGAGGACGGAAAACTCGTAAGAGAAATAGAGACAAGATGCCAAAAAGCAAAGACAGTGACCTACCAGCTGGCAATATTACTACAACACCCAAAGATCAAGATGGAAGTGAAAAGACAGATGATAAACAGTATTTTTCTACCAACACTTTGTTACCAGTGCCAAACTTGGTCTCTGACAGCAACACACCACAGAATGTTCACCATGTTTGAAATGAAAAGCTTAAGTAAGGCAGTGGGGGTCACCAGGAAAGATAGACTACGAAATGAGGACATTAGAAGCAGGGTGGGTATAACTTCATGCATCAATACATTGAAAGATAACAAATGCAGTGGTTCAGACATTTAATGAGAATGGAATACAACCAACCACCAATAACAGCATACAATAAAAAGAGATCAGCTACTAGAATCAAGGGATGACCAAGAAAAAGATGGATAGACAATATCAAGACCACACTAAATAAACACGGATATAACACAACAAGAGTGCCTCATCTGGACCTGGAACGAAAATTAAAGCTCACACCCCTACGTTTAACGGCAAGAGTGGACAGCCAATTCCATCATCCACCTGGGAATAGACAATAGATGATAGATAGACTTGTTTCTGTGTTACAGAACAAAATAATTCTGACATCTTGACTCTGTACTCGTGGCATGTAATAACCGTATGATAGTCATTGTTGTCACATGATATTTGGTAGCTATATTACTGTTGTGTATTATGTTCTTTGCAGGATGAAGTATTCATGTACTTTGCTGGTATGATTCTTGCAGGATAAGAAGATATTTCTTATGTTCTTTCTCAATTTTGTTTTTGCAGGATAAGAAGATATTTCTTATGTTCTTTGCAGGATAAGAAGATATTTCTTATGTTCTTTGCAGGATAAGAAGATATTTCTTATGTTCTTTGCAGGATAAGAAGATATTTCTTATGTTCTTTGCAGGATAAGAAGATATTTCTTATGTTCTTTGCAGGATAAGAAGATATTTCATTCTTTCAGATGAAGATATTTCTTATGTTCTTTGCAGGATAAGAAGATATTTCTTATGTTCTTTGCAGGATAAGAAGATATTTCTTATGTTCTTTGCAGGATAAGAAGATATTTCTTATGTTCTTTGCAGGATAAGATATTTCTATGTTCTTTGCAGGATAAGAAGATATTTCTTATGTTCTTTGCAGGATAAGAAGATATTTCTTATGTTCTTTGCAGGATAAGAAGATATTTCTTATGTTCTTGGATAGAAGATATTTCTTATGTTCTTTGCAGGATAAGAAGATATTTTATGTTTTTGCAGGATAAGGTTTCGGATAAGAAGACTATTTGCAGGATGAAGTATTTTTATGTTCTTTGCAGGATAAGAAGATATTTCTTATGTTTTTGCGTTTCTGCAGATAAGAAGATATCTTATGTTCTTATAGAAGTTTCATTTCTTGCAGGATAGAAGATATTTCTTATTTCTTTGAGGATAAAAGTTTCTTGTTCTTTGCAGGATAAAAGTTTATCTAGGATGATATTCTTATGTTCTTTGGTAAGTATTTTTATGTTCTTTCGTAAAGATTTACTTTCAGATGTATTTATGTTCTTTGCAGGATAAGAATATTTCTTATGCTTCTCTGAATAGAAGATATTTTCTAAAATATTTTGTTTTGAGGATAAGAAGATATCTATGTTCTTCTTATTCTTGCATAAAGATTTATTCTTGTGATCACTGCAGGATAAGGATTTCTATGTTCCTGGTGTAAGGATTGTGAATTGAATGTTTGCCATGTACAATTACTACGCAGCCACAAACTACATGTTTTACTGCAGTCTTCCTTATATCGAGATATTTCTGAATGCACTTTGTGTGAGCGTCATAAAATGTTTTTGTAACCTCTGTTATCTTTGATATCCACCTTAACGTGGAGGCCTTGCTTTATCCACTGTATCGAGTAGCATTGTTCTTTGAGTAGAACTGTATGTGCAATCTACCAACATCATTACACTTTGCACTTTGTAGTAACAATGTGTGCTCGCCTTTCTACAAGAAGACTTTATGACAGTGCACAACTCCGCAAGCCGCAAGGTCCTGATGTAATTCTGAGAATTGCAAAATTTGTATTTATTATTTTTAAAATTTTTAATGGATTTGCCCTTACAATGGGTTTCAGTCTATTTTTGTACGGTTTTCAACTGCTAAGGGTTCTTTTACGTGTCAATTTAAACACGGGACCTTTTTTCCGTCTTTACAGACGGTCAATGGGCAAGTGTTTTACCATGGCAACTTCTGAGTTTGCGCTTGTCACTCTTGCCTTTTAGCTCATCACTAAGCCTCTATCAAAAGATTCTGCACCTTTGTGTTGTTTTCCATATAACTCGGTCATCAGTTAGTGTTTCCTATTCCATATATATATATTATATGTATAATAGATAACACACAACATTATGCAAAGTTGCATAATTCAGTCAAACAACTTCAGCTATATAATCCAACTACATGTAATCATAAACACGTGTTAGTTGAGGGCCTATACCCAAACTGGGATCTGAGAGACTAGAGAGAAACAGAGAGAGAGAGAGAGAGAGAGAGAGAGAGAGAAGAGGAAAGATAAAGATAGAGATAGAAAAATAGAGAGAAAGAGAAACAGGGAGAAAGAGAGAGAAGCCACCGATTCGATGTACTTGTACTTCTTCGAACGCTCCATATCGACCACTTGTTAACCGCTCTTTGTGCTTTGTATGTGATCTGAGCCTAAGCGCGATTATGCGTTGTGCTAGTTATGCGCTTACATGTAGGCCAGCACATCCGATTTCTGCGACACTTGTTATTTAGTAGAGTAGCTTCCCTAGTCCCCTACCTCAGTCGCCTCTTACGACATGCCATGTAGGTCGCAGTGTTACTATTCATTGCTCCCCTTGCGAGTCCCGACAACATACATGTGATTTGATGTACACAATATCCGTTACAGATCCGACCGTCAGTTGTGTGACTCCAATATGGCTGCTTGCCAAGATTACTCCATCTAAACTTTGCTCCTTTATAATCAACAGATTGATTGATAGGACCGTCATCATTGTACTTCGGTTAAATAATATGCGTGCTCTGACCTGTTTCTTACACAACAAGATATTAGTGCACACATTCCGTAACGCCGGCGAGGGTCCCCGATGTAATTTTAAAGATAAAGAAAATGTTTGAAGTAATTTTATTTGAATCTATCAATTAAGTCAATCGATTTGAGGCTTAACTTTTCGCAGGCAGTGCATTTCACGTGTAGTTATTTTTTGTGTGACTTGCACTTTGCTCATTGTCCATGTTTGGCTCTGGTAACACAAAATAGGTATGGAAATGCTCTTGATCATCTGTTGCTTAGCTGTCAATGAAATTTTTTGGTGCCTCAACAATTGGACTACCTGGTAGGTTACAGCATTTGCTTTTTTTTTGCATTCTAGCCTCTATTCTCTATTTATCTTCCGTGAATATACTTCCTAAGTATTTGAGGATAGATCGATATGCTATATCAAAGTGTCTTTTCCTCACATTTCCTGTTCCGAACTGTAAAATAATCTCAATTTGCTATCTAAATTTAGATTCTAGATCATGCTGTTCTGTGCTCACAACACCATCTCAAGCTTCTGTGCTCACAACACCATCTCAAGCTTCTGTGCTCACGACACCGTCTCAAGCTTCTGTGCTCAACACCATCTCGCTTCTGTGTCACAAACAATCTCAAGCTTCTGTGCTACCATCTAAAAGTTCTGTGTCAGACACCATTCAAGCTTCTGTGCTCACAACACCTCTCAAGCTTCTGTGCTCACAACACCATCTCAAGCTTCTGTGCTCACAACACCATCTCAAGCTTCTGTGCTCACAACACCATCTCAAGCTTCTGTGATGCACTTAAAAGAACGTATAATGTGATATGTTCGACCTAACGCAGCGTTTCCCAAAGTGTGCGGTACCGCCCCCCAGTGGGCGCTGAAGCGTTTTAGGGGGGCGATAGTGGGTTCAGAAGAATTTGGGGGGTGTTCATGCGATTATGGGTCGGTGGCTCCTTAAAGAAGAATTATTAATAAATATTTTTAAATAAATTATTTTCGTGATTTTGCGATTGAATAATCATTTAAAATTTGAATTCTGCATTTAAATTCATCTTTTGCCAGTCTTACACGATCTATTTTTTCATCAATTTTCTATTTCATGTATATAATCATTTGAAAATTGACTATGTATGACAGAAATATATATCAATTTTCTATGTCAAAGAGAAAATAGAGTATGTATTTATGTGGGAGGAGTGCTGAC